>CAWUFW010014020.1:0-437952 GCA_963921515.1 Calotriton arnoldi | reverse complement strand
CGGGCCGGAAATCTCTCCGACCGAGCCGGACCCGGAGAGATTTCTGACCGAATCGGACCCGTGCAGCCCGACCGAGCGAGTACGATGCGCACGTATGCCATCGGACTCGAAGTCGGTCGGACTCCCATTGAAGTCAATGGGAGCCTGTCGTACAACGCGTACGCGGGCTCCCATTGACTCAATGGGTGCGAGGCGGACAAGGGCGCCCCTACAGTGTGTACGCGGCGAAGCGACTCGCGCCGTACACGCACAGGTAGGGGGACCCATGGGTCCCCCTGTGTGCGACTCGCGCGGCTACACGTACAGGGGGTCCGACACGGACCTCCGAGCACGACTCCGACTGCTCTTTGGAGCCGGAGTGCGCGGCTCGGTCGGACTGCTCGCGGCGCGCATCGTACTCACCCGGCCGGGGAACGTCTCCATTGCGCGGTGCGAGTCGTGTCCGAGCGAGTCGGTCGGTGCGGTTAGACCCGGGAACGAGTCGGTCTGAGCGGTCGGGACGCCCGGACGAGTCGGTCGGCGATTTCGCATCGTACTCGCTCGCCCGGACGCGCGTACGAATCGGTCGGGAAATAAGGCTCCGAATCGGATCCGGTTAAGCCGAATCCGATTCGGAGCCCTACCGGCCGAGATCGGAATCGGCCCCATAGTCTCTAATCTGCCTTCTCATCACGGGCCACCCGTAGCATTGTTTCAACAAAGAAACAGTCTCCCTAAGTCCCTTATGTACAGAACCTTTCCCTTCGTGTGCTGCCACAATTAAGCCTTGCCTACGATCCATATTTGGTATTACTCTATCCCCCACTCCAGGAATCTGAGCATATGGAATGTTTTGTGCATCTAACTTGTAGGAGTACTTGAGTGGAAATTTTTAGGTACTGCTATGCTGCCCTTGCGTGAAGCATTGACAGCTACTAAAATCTTGCCGTCTATTCTCGTTTTTGAACGAGTGATTGCAGCTACGGACGCTGTGCGTACAGCCCCCTTTGCGGCTTCATCAGCCAATGAATTCCCTTCAACATGAACGCCATCACGCTGATGGCTCAGTGTATGTATCACGTGAGCCCTTGGTAGTTCATTTCTCAACTCCACTACCTGTTCCCATAGCATTTTATGCTTAATTGTGCCACCTTTTGCGTCTTTGAACTCGTTTTGTTCCCAATGATGTAAATATTCATTGTACGACTGTACACAGTAAAAGGAATCACACACAATTAGTGTGGGGAATTCGTGTTCCGTATTTACAAGTGCCAGTATCAGTGCTTTTAATTCTGCTAACTGAGCCGTGCAGTCTCCTAGAGATTGCTACTGGGATGGAACTTCCCATCGCGCATGCGACCTTTAACGATTGCACACGCTGCGCTGTAAGCTTGCTTACTCCCTATGGCCGGTTGAGCAGAACCGTCAGTGTAAATAATGTATTCATACTGATCTAGAGGCAAAATCTCATTTGGTAGAGGATATTCTTGATCGTATTGCAGAAATGCTTGTGTTTTTAAACTTGGATCAAATCTGTATTCAACATCCGTTGCAGTAAGAGAATTAGCCCATTGTATCCATCTTGGATGTAAGGCTTTCTCATTTGGAATGCTAGCTTTTGTAACAGCTTCTAAAGCTGGTACTGGGGTCACGACAATTATGCGTTTTCCCTGAGCCAGAGCTCTTTCTCTTGCTTCAGCGGTCTGCAGTGCTGTCAGGATTTTTTCTGTTGAAGTGAAACGCATTTCTGCGTTTGTGTACAGGTGTGATTTCTATGCGATTGGTACCGTTTCGCCTTCATTGAAAGTTAAATAAGTGTAACCGCATTGACCCGCTATTACTCGGATCACTAAGTTGCGTACGTTTACGCGTGTCTGTAAATGTTTTGAAGCTATCATGTCTTCCTGAAGTGAACGTAGGATATTTGTATGTTCCTGTATCCATTGTCTGACTGAAAAATCAGGTTTTATTAAGTCGTAGAAAGGTTTTACTCTTTCTGCGTAATCCAAAATGTATGATCGACCAAAATTTAGGAATCCCAGAATTGATTATAAATTCTTTAATGATTTTGGAGGTTGGAGCAGCGCACACTTTTCTAAAAGTTAGCTGCTAGGCTTTTCCTCCACTTGACAGCTCATACCCTAAAAATAGGACATTGGGGTGGGCAATGTTTGATTTTGAAATTAAATTTATAGCCCTCAGAGGCGAATCCCATAATAATGGTGCTCACCCTGGTCAAGTGCCTCGGTAAGTCATTGTCCATCAGATAAATATCATCCACATAGGACAATGCTTCTTCATCCAAATTTTGGAGTAACTCTGTTACCCTTGCTGAAAACAACCCCGGGCTATTCTTAAACCCTTGGGGGAGTCGTCAAAATTGTCGTTGGGACCCTAGCACTGAGAATGCGGTCAGATACCTGCTTTCAGGCGCTATATTTTGGCAGAAAAATCCATTTGAGATATCAAGTGTTGTTTTGTATTTTTGTCGCGCAATGTTATTCATTAATGCGGCACTGTGTGCATTTTGAACTGCAAATGTCTTTGTGCAAGTGTTTAAATGTCTGTAATCTAAAACTAGACGATATGTGTTGTCAGGTTTTGAAACGGGAAACAAAGGATTGTTCATAGGTGAAGTGCAATTTTCTATCACCTCCTGGTATTCAACTTGATCTAGGATCTCCCTGACTTGTTTTTAGCTTCCTGCTTTATAGGATATTGCCTTTGAGCATTTGGTGAAACTTTTAACGGGATCACGTGGTGGGTTGAGTCCTCATCCCAACCAGCATGATTTTTGTACAATGCTGGAGCTAGGGCAACCGCCCACTCCTGCGCATATGCATGTTTTAAATGAATGGGAACGAGGTCGGAAAATGCTGGAAAAATTACCTTTTCTCCCTTTGGGCACTCCATGACGAATGCTGGCAGCCAGTCTTGCTCTGCTAATAGGATGTCATATCCAGATGACAAATTTTCCCAAAATAGACATTTAACTTTTCTGGGCTTGTCCCCCTCCATCCGGAGTGTTATCACTTGTAACTTATGTGGGACACTTACCCAAGTATCAGGTGTTTCCACCGTGATATACTCACTCAACTCCCCTGTCACCAGAAATTCCTTCAGGTTCTGGCGAGCTATCGTTACTTCTGCCCCGCTGTCTAGCATCGTCAGAGCCCATTCCCCGTTCAGAAGCTGTGTCCTCAGAATTCTGGGCATGTCTGATCTTGAGACCTGCTACCTTTTTCTTTTTGAACTGAGGTTTTTGTTTTTGTTTATCTTCTTTTTTAGGTGCGTAGTCTGAGCGCGTTGCGTGTCTCTGGACTTCGTACACTCCTCTTGTCTGTGTTCTGACCGTCCTTCCCTCTCGGAGTTTTTTGATGAACCCTGAAAGGAACGAGAGGAACTTGTATCAGTATCCTGATACCTGTCAGGTTTCCTAATATTATCCCTATTTCTGAGGTTATACCTCCTTTCAGCTGGCTCCTGTTTAGGAGACCTGCCTCTGGATTGAGATCTGTTGTCTTTAGACTTTTGTTGTTTTTTATTTTCCCACTTCTTTTTAGAAGAAGTATGTGTCTGCTTTGTAGTGTCCTTTTCAGAACTGCCCACCAGTTGTGGTTTTAATGCCTTCCCACCTAGACTGTCTCTGCCTAGTTCTACATATGCAGTTTCAATGATTTTGGGTAGTTCGTGCTGTTGATCTTCTGGACTGAACTCCCTTAGGCGTTGGCGGATCGCCACTGAAGCTTCTTCCCCCTTAATGTTAGCTAGAATTATGGCTGATACCTGATCAAAGTTGTTTAGTAACTTCATCCCCAAGTTTAGGGCAGGCTCTGCTCCGTACTCATTTTGTATCTGTCTCAATACGTCTGGCACTACTGCTAAGGACGGGATACCATGTGTTCTGGTATATATGGCAAAAAAAGAAACAAGGAGACCCTAAAAGTCTGAAGGGACCAAGGGTGGACATATGTTAAGAAAAACAGTGGTCCCATACAAGGTGAATTGGTACAATATCACAATTTTACAATAAAAACTGGGATTACGAGTGTCTCAAATGAAAAGATAGAAACGTTTATTAACAATTAAATTCAATGCAAAAATTATTATACGGAAAGGTGAGTGAGCAGGACGTGACAGGGTAATGGGAAATCAGCCGATTTCCTTACCTCAGGCAAGTGACTTAAAAAGTGACTTTTCAATTTGTGAAAATGTAGGTAAGCAAAAAGTCACAATCAGATTTACATCTCATACTCCACAATTAGATACAAATTACAGTATAGAGTTGAAGATGTTTGTGTCAACGACGTTTCGATTCCAGCTAGGTATTGGGATCTCATCAGGACTAAGTGATGAAACAAGTGCCTGGGAAGTTGCCTGGATAAGTAAAGGTGGAGAGGGTAGGGAAAAGGTGTGGAGAGAAACGGGGAGGGAAATAGAATAAAAATTATAATATATATCGCAAGGGGCAAGGTCATATATGCTTATTTGCGGTCAATATATAATTAACCAGAGACAAGGCTAGCGAGGCATGAATGCCTAAATTAGCACGCACGTGGCATAGGAATAATAAGGGAAGAGTCGTGAGCACTGGCTCGTGGAGGAGAGAGGTCTGGTCAATTACTAGAATTGATATTGAGCTTAGGACAAAGAGGGGTCATAAACAAGGTGTGGTGATATGACAGGTTAATGACCAGTTGAGAAGGTTCAAATTAGTAATGAAGTGAATTTGCGCAGAAAAGTTGGAGGAACTGTCAGAATAACGTTAGGAATCAGACTGAGGCGATTGCAGTGGTTATCATCCAAGTGATAGTTAGAGGAATAGTGAGCTAGACGGTTGCGCGCCGGTAGAATTGAGGAGGAGGCCAGATATTAAATTGGGCGGGCCGGGTAAGCCCGTGCCATGGGACCGAGGGTTGACGAACAGTACACCAGTGCAGTGAATAGAGGCAGAGAGAGAGCGCTATAAAGCAAGGTAAGCAAGGAATTACTGTGAGGTTGAGTCGTTAATAGCCAGGGGGGTGCCGATGGAATAAGGGCAAATAAGCGGCAGGGGGCCTAGAAGGAGGGGAAGGTCAGATTAGAGAAAAAGGAGATACCAGGAGCAAGGGGGGCAAATTGCAAAATGAGAGCCCAAGATCTTACCAGAGGGGTGATTGCGGCGGGGTGGAGCCTGGAGCAGCGGCAGGTGAGAGGCCAGGGAGAGGAGGTGATGTCCCATCCGGGACTGAATGGGCACAAAGCCGGTGGGGAAGTGTAGTTTCAAGCCTGTGGGAGGGAGTCAATAATTCAATTCGCGAAGATCCGAGTGACTGCTAAGATCGGCGGTGAAGAGCGGAGGGCGCTTACCTGAATAGGCGGCAGATGAGAGGCAGGAGAGATAAGGTAATGTCCCGTCCGCTTATTTGCCCTTATTCCATCGGCATCCTCCCCTGGCTATTAATGACTCAACCTCACAGTAATTCCTTGCTTGCCTTGCTTTATAGCACTCTCTCTCTGCCTCTATTCACTGCACTGGTGTACTGTTCGTCAACCCTCGGTCCCATGGCACGGGCTTACCCGGCCCGCCCAATTTAATATATGGCCTCTCCCTCAATTCTACCGGCGCTCACACGTCTAGCTCACTATTCCTCTAACTATCACTTGGACGATAACCACTGCAATCGCCTCAGTCTGATTCCTCACGTTATTCCGACAGTTCCTTCAACTTTTCTGCGCAAATTCACTTCATTACTAATTTGAACCTTCTCAACTGGTCATTAACCTGTCATATCACCACACCTTGTTTATGACCCCTCTTTGTCCTAAGCTCAATATCAATTCTAGTAATTGACCAGGCCTCTCTCCTCCACGAGCCAGTGCTCACGACTCTTCCCTTATTATTCCTATGCCACGTGCGTGCTAATTTAGGCATTCATGCCTCGCTAGCCTTGTCTCCGGTTAATTATATATTGACCACAAATAAGCATATATGACCTTTCCCCTTGCGATATATATTATAATTTGTATTCTATTTCCCTCCCCGTTTCTCTCCACACCTTTTCCCTACCCTCTCCACCTTTACTTATCCAGGCAACTTCCCAGGCACTTGTTTCATTACTTAGTCCTGATGAGATCCCAATACCTTGCTGGGATCGAAACGTCGTCGACACAAACATCTTCAACTCTATACTGTAATTTGTATCTAATTGTGGAGTATGAGATGTAAATCTGATTGTGACTTTTTGCTTACCTACATTTTCACAAATTGAAAAGTCACTTTTAAGTCACTGGCCTGAGGTAAGGAAATCGGCTGATTTCCCATTACCCTGTCACGTCCTGCTCACTCACCTTTCCGTATAATAATTTTTGCGTTGAATTTAATTGTTAATAAACGTTTCTATCTTTTCATTTGAGACACTCGTAATCCCAGTTTTGATTGTAAAATTGTGATATTGTACCAATTCACCTTGTATGGGACCACTGTTTTTCTTAACACTGGTATATATGGCAGCAAAGACTGAACCCCAAGAGGTGCAGTCCTATACTTGTGGTGTGAACCCCATGGGCAAGCAGATTGTTAGAATTCTGTGTTTTTCATAGGTGGTAGTATTCGGGAATACCGCCTCAAGCTGAGTTATTTTCTGAGCTATCCAGAATGGGATTTGTTCGCGTTTTGCAGGCATTTTGCCCATTACCGGCGGTAATGTTTGAGGAGTAATTTTATTTCCTGTACCCTGAGCTGGAGTACTATTTGCTGCACCTGGTAAAGGTTGAATTGTTAAAGTCCTCATGACGAATTGTGTCAGGTTTCTGTAGATTTTAATTAAATCTCTGTGTTGTACGAGTAATTCTGGCTGTGGCATTGTTCCAATGTCAGGGAGCGGTGTGTAAGCCGCTAGTATTGGCCATGTGGCCCCGTCTCCTCCGAGCGGGCCTAATCTTCCTCTTCCTCGTACATGGGGTAGGGCGCCATTAAACCAGTAATAATGTTCCTGGTAAGTGAGTGGAATCTCTATGTCCTCAAACGGACCATATTCCCTTGGTGCATCTCCTTTTATATAGTAGTGAAATGTCTTTGTTATGGTATTTGCTACTGGGAATGTAACCGATGAATAGAACACCTCTGTTTTGTTTGATTCGTGTGCCTCAATCACGAAAACTACCATGCCACCCCTCGCTTGTAAACCATTTTCTAATAGTCTTAGGGTGACTGTCATTCTGAATTTTGGTGCAATCTGTATTGCATTTACAGGATCTTCTCCTTCTTCTGAAAAATTCAGGTCAACTCTGTCTTCCCCTGCCTCGAAATCAGGCATGTTTAGAGGAAGAAGTGTTCAAAGGGAACTAAGATGAGGTGTTATGCACAATTTAGGAACTAAATGTCCTTCAAGCTTGATTAACCAACAGCCGATAAATAGGATATCTTGCCTACTCAGCTGTGGCGGAGTTTGTGCCCACCCACTCCAGACGTCTCTGGCGTTTTGTGAGTAGGTTCTCTGAAAATAGCACGACTGAACTACTCAGATTCTACTGTTAAGTAGTACCCAACCAACGTTGGCGGCGCCATGTTGTGTAGTTCCTATAGTACCCCTGCAGGACCTGCGCGTTTGGATAACATATACTGTGGGCTTGGTGTTAGACTGACTCTGTGAACCCCCACTGCGTATGTTAGCCGGATTTGCATTAGCTAGCTCACAGTGCCACTAGAATCTCCTCTTATCGGGGAGAGATTAGTTTCTGGCAACCTTAGATCATGACAACCCTAATTCCTCACTATCGTGGAAACAATGTACTACCTTTCGCTCAGTCACTCGTGCTTACTTATTCGGTTTGTCTCAGAGAGTTACACAGAATAAACAGTCTGGGCGTTTCAATAAGTATTTATTGCACAATTGTTATTCTAGTGTAAAATATATGTGCTGCAGCAACCAGCAGACAATAGCAGAGATATATTATCAGCAGTACGATCAAAGTGAAAGGATAGAACAGTTCTACCATATTGCAATAATCATGAATACATACATGAATATGAAAAGCATTATGAAAGTGCGCGTACTCCTACGATGCCTAACTAGATGTACCTGAGTGTACCTAGCATATGTGTAGGTCTGAAAGCCTAAGAGCCAAGAATCCCTCTAGGATTTAGTCGAACCCCCATACTTGAATAGAGAGAGTGTGGGACCCCGTCCTGGTCTCGAGTTGGACACCCCACAAGGGCTGTGTTAGACCGCTGTCAGCTGGAGGGACTGCATGCAGGAGCCTCAGCGTCTCTGGTCAGTGTTTCAGCATGGAAGTCTATGGTTCCCTCTATCTTACCGTGGCAAGATGTGGTGTATTTATACCCTAAAGTGTCTCGTCCCTCAGTATGATTTGTATTGGTCTTTGTTAGACATGAGGAAGACGTCAGGGTGAACTTTGTACATACATATTATGCGGGAGATGTAGCTGGTGAATGCTCATGCATAATTTATGAGTACATTGTAGGCCTGTGTTCTGGAAAGACCTTGCAGTGTTCTAACAACAGACTAGATAATGTTCAACCCTCAGAGCTCGTTGTGTACTGTAGGGAACTAATGTAGGTGAAAGATCATGCCTATATAACGAGCCATGACTATAATAGGGCATGTACGAGTATGACCATAATAGGGCATATACGAGTATGACCATAATAGGGCATATACGAGTATGACCATAATAGGGCATATGCGAGTATTTCTACATTATGGCATATATGAACGGGTTTACATTAGGGCCTATATACGAAACATAACACCTGTTTAGGACTTTTCAATTCTTCATTGATTTTTGCAGCAGCAGTCTTTCAAAGAATGATGTAAAGCATATTCAAAGACTCTAAGGGATACAAATATACCAGGATGACATTCTAGTCTTTGGAAGCAGTGTTGAGGAACATAAACGATCCAAGAATGTTCTAGATAAGTTGAGGGAGAATGGTTTGACTCTTAAAGCAAAACAATGCAAATTCAATCTCACTGAGATTGATGATTTGAGCCACAGAATTACAGTGTCAGGTATTGAACCTAAAAAGGAGTTGGTGAATACAATAAATAGCATGTCCACTCCAGTTAGAAAAGAAGAAGTGGTCAGGTTTTTAGGAATAACCGAATATTATGGCAAATTTGCAACTAACTTTGCGGATAAGACACATAATATGAGATGGCTACTAAAAAAGGGGGTTGGATTTTCTTGGAATACTGAATGCGAAAAGGAATTTGTTTTGTTGAAGACTTTGTTATCCAAAGCAGTCTCTTTAGGGAGCTTTGAGCCAGGTCAGGAAAGCATCATTATGACAGATGCAAGTTTGACTGAATTAGAAGCGGTGATAATGCAAAAACACAATGGATTGGAAAGAACTATTTTGTTATTATCTAGGAGTTTAAGAGGTGCAGAATTCAACTACTCCGTAGTGGAAAAGGAGCCTTTGGCCATTTTCTGGGCCATCCGGAAGCTTTGGAAATTTGTTTCGGGTTGTGAATTTCTAGTAAAATCTGACCACAAGCCTTTAAGAGAAATGTTTGCGAAGAAGAGTTGGGACAATATATCCTCCAGGAAACAGAAATGGGCTGTTGCCCTTCAAGAGTTCAATTTTCAAGTGAATTATGTCCCTGGGGCAAAGAACAACCTGGCAGATTACTGTTCACGCTTGAGCAACAAAGTCTCCACAAAACAATGGAAGGATGAAGGGGTGTCTGGTGATTTTGATGACTATGTAGTGTGTCTTATTAGAGATAGTGTAATCAAAGAGGATGAGTGGATTGAAGAACTGGGAAAAGATAAAACGCTACAGGCAGTAAAGCAAAGGGTCAAAGGAGATTAGAACAAGTACTTCAAAGCAGAGGAATCTCTGAGTGGGTTTTTTAGAGTGAAAAATGAGCTAGCATGTCAGAATGGTTTGTTAATGCGAGGGACTAGATTGATTCCTCCGGCGAGCCTGAGAACGCATTTGATTGAATTTGCACATGATGGTCAGCCTGGCATTTCAAAAGCCAAGGAAATTCTTAGGCAAATGGAATGGTGGCCAGGTATGGACATTTTGATTGAGGGAGCAGTGAGAGAGAGTGTAGAATGTGACAAAAGGGACAAATCTTTGAAGTCCAGAGTACAACCCATGACTATAAGGAAACTTCCCAAGAAGGCTTGGGAGGAGGTGGCTTTAGACATTCTGGGTTCCATTAAAATTGCAAGTGTTGACAAATATGTAATTGTGTTGGTGGATGTATATTCCAGAAGGCTGGAAATTGAAATTACAAATTCCATTGAAACCAGGGATGTTATGACATTTTTGTACAGGATCTTCGAAAAAGAGGGTTTTTCATCTACCCTTTTGTCAGACAATGGTGTTCTTTTAACCTCTGCATGGGTTCAATGGTTTCTGAAGGAGACCATTCAGAGAACGTTGACCAATCAAAAGTATTGGAGAATGGATATTTTAAACAAGGTCAAGAGTTAAAGATTTACTCCCCATGCAGTGACTGGCAAGACCCCATTTAAGCTGTTTCACAAAAGAAGGGCATGCAGCATGATGTGTCCCTTTTGGATGCATGAAAAATAACAAGGTTTGAGGAGTGAGAGAGATGACAAGGGAAGGGTTGAGAAGGAATTGAAGACAATGGGTTAGAATAAGAGAAGATTTGATGTGCGAAAAGTGTTTAAGGGGGATCTGGAAAAAATCAGAAATCCTCACAAAGGCCTTCTTCACCAGGTTCAAAATTCCTTTCCACTATGAGAGTGATTAAGGCCTTTAAAAATGCCGCCAGAACAGAAGACTACATGGTATGGAGTCTCAGCAGAGTTACGAAACTTACTGATGGTCTGAGTAGTGATGGCAAGGGTGGAGGCAACAAAAGTATCTGTAGTCACTCTGTTGAAAAAGGGAGTGGCAAAATGAATGGTGGCCATTTTAAAGAGGATGAAATAAGAAGTCCCAGACAACGGTTTAAGTCTAAATATTTATATGATTATAATCTAGACGTGTAAGCATTTTGTCTTACTTTACCCCAGGTATAGGTTTACATATGTTGAGCTTGTGTCTACACCGTCTATGAAAGATTCTAAGAAAAGAATGTATTGTTTTGAATAGGGAGGAGTTGGAGAGCTAGAGCTGGAGCTGGAGGAAGCAGGCTGATGTATACAATCAATCTTAAATAAAGAAGATTACTTTTATACATCAGCTGTGTACTGCCCATCTTTACAAGCCACATGCCCCCTTCCCCATTATTTAATAATCGGCCCCGGGGATGGTGCCCCAGAGCCCAATAGAGACACCGGGAGGAGGGCCGCATGCCCCTCCCCTTTAATGTTATTTTGGCACTAGGGCATGGGGTCCCCAGAGCCAGGAGTGACTATGGGTGGGGACCCAACTCACCCCCACCCCCCCTAAATATATAAAACAAAGAACCCCGGGCCCGGGCCCAGCCCATTGCAGGGGGTCTAAAATGTAATTATTGTTTTCTATTTTGGGCCCGGGGGTCCCCACAAGGGCTAGGGGGACAGGGTAAACCTACCTTGCACCCTTATAGCTTTTTCAAAAAACAAACTCAGGACAGGGGACTAAGTCCCTGAGTCCTGTAATGGTTGCCTGAAACATTTTCTCTCATGTTGCAGTCAACCAATAAGAGCACGTGCTCCAGTGTAACAAGTTGGCCCAAGGAAAAAAATACACCCTAGGCCAATCAGAATGCTCTATTTTTTTAAACTGGGTTCCTTCCTGTCAAATGTTGTGAAATTTCATTCAGCCGTTTTTGCGGGAGCGCTGCCTGTAAAGTCTATGAAAAATGCATGGGGAAAATTGGGTTTGAGACCTCCCTTTTTCCTTTGACCCAGGTTGATTGATCACCCTGAAACTTTCCTGGAAGGAGCTGAGGTGGATGAATATTTTTGGGAAGGTTTCGTGAAGATTCATCATATGACACCAAAGTTACTTGTAAACCAAAAAATGCTCTTCCTATGGAAACACAGATCTAACTATAATTGCCCTATGGTGAGTAATATATTTATATGTATATATCATCAAAGAATTCCTGCACACATTTAGATGTTTTAAGTATATAAGTATAGTATAGTAGTGCAAGTTAATCCACATATAAAAAAAAATATATAGCCTTTCCAGCACCCTACTTCAGTGGGGGAGATTGGATTTAGGTCAGGGACACATGAATGAACGCGTAGCTCTCAATATCTGTGTTGGATATTTCACTTGACTCTGTCATGGCGGGTATGATGGTCTGACCACAAATTAATTTATGTGAGCTGGCATTGCTATGTATTTCATTGTTACAGAGTAGTTGTAGGAACTGCTAGTGTTCCTTATTTGGGGTTTCAGCATGTCTCTGTTTGCACTTTGGCAATAAGGCTTTAAGCAGGAAAGCACCTTTTTAAGAGCTCGCATATTTATGAGCCTGAGGTTATCTTAGACACTCTCACTCCGATATTTTCTTTGACTCCTACAGAGCATCAGTCTATCACTGGTGGAGTTGTGCCTTCTACCCTACAGTGTCATTCTCTTACATTGCAAAGGGATACTAGAAGAGCAACACTAAAGGTGTTCTGTTTAAGGTGCTCAATTGGCAGACATCCTGTACCACATTAGAGACAATTTTGGCTTCCTTCTCCTGAGCTAGTTCAGGATGGTGACTTGTTTATTTTAAGTTATGTTATGTTAATATGTTTTATAAAGCACGCGATTACCATAAGGCATATTGGTGCTAGTGTCATTATACCCTATTTAGAGTGGTCAAGATAGAGGCCTGCAAAGTGTTAACCTACCAAGACCGCTATTGAGATGAGTTGCTGAAAAAATAAGTTTTCAGTTCCTTCCTAAATATTAAGTGATTGGACTGCTCTCTGAGATGAGACAGGAGGGAGTTCCATCCATTGGAGGAAGAATAAAATAAACTTCTTTCTCCTCATTGACATATTTTTATTCTGGGTACACAAACCTGCCTGGGGGTACTAGGTCGAAGGGTACGACAAGGAGTGTTCCATTTAACCCCTTCGCTGCTAGGCCTTTCCCCCCCCTGTGCTAAGCCTTTTTTTTGGCTATTTGGGGTAGGTTGCGCTTAGGCCCCTGTAACTTTTTGACCACATAAGGTATCCACGCCAAATTTGCGTCCTTTTTTTCCAACATCATAGGGATTCTAAAGGTACCCAGGGTTTGTGGATTCCCCTGGAGGGGACCCAGAAATTAGCCAAAATACAGCTAAACTTTGGTTTTTTTGGGAAAAATGCGAAAAAAGGGCTACAGATGAAAGCGTCTGGTTTTTTCCCTGCAAATGGCATCAAAAAAGGGGTTGTGGTGCTGAAATCACCACCTTCCCACCTTTCAGGGAAAAGCAGACTTTTGTCAGAAAACCAACATTTTGTACACAGTTTTGGCATTTTTCTGGGATATAGCCTATTTTTGCTATTTTTTGTGCTTTCAACCTCCTTCCAGTTAATGGTAGAAATGGGTATGAAAGCAATAATGGATCCTGGAAAGCCATACATTTCTGAAAAGTAGACAAAATTCTGAATTCAGCAAGGGGTCATTTGTGTAGATCCTTCAAGTTTTCTTTATAGAAATAAACAGTTAAATATAGGAAAAATTGAAAATTAGTTGAAAAAAACAGCCATTTGTGTCAACATTTTCACCTGTAACTTGTTCTAATTATGACAGCTAATTGAAAGCAATATACCGTTACATCCGCTGGACCCTTATGGTTGTGGCGATATATAGGACTTATAGGTTCACCAACAACCCGACGAACCCAGAGCCAATAACTGAGCAGGGTCTTGCAATGGGTTTTTATTATGTACCGGGTATATAGCAATTATTCTGGGAAAATGTATACATGGAAAATTCGTTATGAAAGACACCTATGTATTTCTGAAATGGGAACAAAATATAGAGTTTAGAAACAGTAGATATTTGCACATTTCCAAAATTGGGAGCACCCATACTAGCATGAGAATTATAGGTAATTTTTCAAAATGACTTCTTTTTTACACATTGTCTTTCATTTGGAAGGCAGAAATGCATCAAAAGTCAATAGATAATAACAGTTGCACTACAATTTTGTGTTACCCTAAGTCTCCCGATAAAAATGGTACCTCACTTGTGTGGGTAGGCCTAGTGCCCGCGACAGGAAACGGCCCAAAACGCAACTTGGACACACCATATTTTCACAGTGAAAAATGACCCTTTTTTTGCAAAGTGCCTAGCTGTAGTTTTTGAACCCTAGCTCTGCCGGCACCCAGGGAAACCTAGCAAACCTATACATTTTTGAAAACTAGACACCCAGGGGAATCCAGGATGGGGTGACTTGACTGGCTCTCACTAGGTTCTGGTACCCAGAATCCCTTGCAAACCTAAAAAATTGTCCAAAAAACCACATTTTCCTCACTTTTCTGTGGTGGAAAGTTCTGGAATCTGCGTGGATCCACCAAATTCCACCCACCCCACGTTCCCCAAAGTCTTTCGAGAAAAATGGTACCTCACTTGTGTGGGTAGGCCTAGTGCCCGCGACAGGAAACAGCGCAAAACGCAACGTGGACACACCACATTTTCACAGTGAAAAATGACCCTTTTTTTGCAAAGGGCCTAGCTGTAGTTTTTGAACCCTAGCTGTGCCGGCACCTAGGGAAACCTAGCAAACCTATACATTTTTGAAAGCTAGACACCCAGGGGAATCTAGGAAGGGGTGACTTGACTGGCTCTCACCAGGTTCTGGTACCCAAAATCCCTTGCAAACCTAAAAAATTGTCCAAAAAACCACATTTTCCTCACTTTTCTGTGGTGGAAAGTTCTGGAATCTGCGTGGATCCACAAAATTCCACCCACCCTGCGTTCCCCAAAGTCTTTCTAGAAAAATGGTACCTCACTTGTGTGGGTAGGCCTAGTGCCCACGACAGGAAACAGCGCAAAACGCAACGTAGACACACCACATTTTCACAGTGAAAAATGACCCTTTTTTTGCAAAGTGCCTAGCTGTAGTTTTTGAACCCTAGCTCTGCCGGCACCTAGGGAAACCTAGCAAACCTATACATTTTTGAAAACTAGACACCCAGGGGAATCCAGGATGGGGTGACTTGACTGGCTCTCACCAGGTTCTGGTACCCAGAATCCCTTGCAAACCTTAACAATTGTCCAAAAAAACAAATTTTCCTCACTTTTCTGTGGTGGAAAGTTCTGGAATCTGCGTGGATCCACAAAATTCCACCCACCCTGCGTTCCCCAAGGTCTTTCAAGAAAAATGGTACCTCACTTGTGTGGGTAGGCCTAGTGCCCGCGACAGGAAACAGCGCAAAACGCAAGCGTGGACACACCACATTTTCACAGTGAAAAATGACCCTTTTTTGCAAAGTGCCTAGCTGTAGTTTTTGAACCCTAGCTCTGCCGGCACCTAGGGAAACCTAGCAAACCTATACATTTTTGAAAACTAGACACCCAGGGGAATCCAGGATGGGGTGACTTGACTGGCTCTCATCTGGTTCTGTTACCCAGAATCCCTTGCAAACCTAAAGAATTGTCAAAAAAACCACATTTTCGTCACTTTTCTGTGGTGGAAAGTTCTGGAATCTGCGTGGATCCACAAACTTCCACCCACCCCGTGTTCCCCAAAGTCTTCCGAGAAAAATAGTACCTCACTTGTGTGGGTAGGCCTAGTGCCCACGACAGGAAACAGCGCAAAACGCAACGTGGACACACCACATTTTCACAGTGAAAAATGTCCCTTTTTTTGCAAAGTGCCTAGCTGTAGTTTTTGAACCCTAACTCTGCCGGCACCTAGGGAAACCTAGCAAACCTATACATTTTTGAAAACTAGACACCCAGGGAAATCCAGGATGGGGTGACTTTACTGGCTCTCTCCAGGTTCTGGTACCCAGAATCCCTTGCAAACCTAAAAAATTGTCCAAAAAACCACATTTTCCTCACTTTTCTGTGTTGGAAAGTTCTGGAATCTGCGTGGATCCACAAAATTCCACCCACCCTGCGTTCCCCAAAGTCTTTCGAGAAAAATGGTACCTCACTTGTGTGGGTAGGCCTAGTGCCCGCGACAGGAAACAGCGCAAAACGCAACGTGGACACACCACATTTTCACCGTGAAAAATGACCCTTTTTTTGCAAAGTGCCTAGCTGTAGTTTTTGAACCCTAGCTCTGCCTGCACCTAGGGAAACCTAGCAAACCTATACATTTTTTAAAACTAGACACCCAGAGGAATCCAGGATGGGGTGACGTGACTGGCTCTCACCTGGTTCTGTTACCCAGAATCCCTTGCAATTCTAAAGAATTGTAAAAAAAAAAACATTTTCCTCACTTTTCTGTGGTGGAAAGTTCTGGAATCTGCGTGGATCCACAAACTTCCACCCACCCCGCGTTCCCCAAAGTCTTCCAATCAAAATGGTACCTCACTTGTGTGGGTAGGCCTAGTGCCCGCGACAGGAAACAGTGCAAAACGCAACGTGGACACACCACATTTTCACAGTGAAAAATGACCCTTTTTTTGCAAAGTGCCTAGCTGTAGTTCTTGAACCCTAGCTCTGCCGGCACCTAGGAAACCTACCAAACCCACACATTTCTGAAAACTAGGCACCCGGGGATTCCAGGGAGGTATGGCTTGCGTGGATCCCCCAACGTTTTCTTACCCAGAATCCCCAGCAAACCTGAAATTTAGCTGAAAAATTCACTTTTTCACACATTTTGTGTGGGAAAGTTGTGGCATTACTGGGCTGACACAAATTTCCTACCAGCCAGTGTTCCCCCAGGTCTCCTGATAAAAATGGTGCCTCACTCGGGTGGGAGGCCCAAGTACCCGCGACAGGCAAGGGCCCAAAACGTATTGAGGCGACATCAAAATTGCGTATCACAAAACGACCTGGTTTTGAAAGTGGGGTACCATGACTTTTTGGCCCGGGGCTCGGCGGCCACCTAGGAAACCTACCAAACCCACACATTTCTGAAAACTAGGCACCCGGGGATTCCAGGGAGGTATGGCTTGCGTGGATCCCCAATGTTTTCTTACCCAGAATCCCCTGCAAACCTGAAATTTTGCTGAACAAAATCACTTTTTTCACACATTTGTGTGTGGAAAAGTTGTGGCATCACCGGGCTGACACAAATTTCCTACCACCCAGCGTTCCCCCAAGTCTCCCGATAAAAATGGTGCCTCACTCGGGTGGGAGGCCCAAGTACCCGCGACTGGCAAGGGCCCAAAACGTATTGAGGCAACATCAAAATTGCCTATCACAAAATGTTTTAGGCCCTTGCTTGTCGCGGGTACTTGGGCCTCCCACCCGAGTGAGGCACCATTTTTATGGGGAGACCTGGGGGAATGCTGGGTGGTAGGAAATTTGTGTCAGCCCAGTGATGCCACAACTTTCCCACACACAAATGTGTGAAAAAAGTGATTTTGTTTGGCAAAATTTCAGGTTTGCAGGGATTCTGGGTAAGAAAACGTTGGGGGATCCACGCAAGCCATACCTCCCTGGAATCCCCCAGGTGCCTAGTTTTCAGAAATGTGTGGGTTTGGTAGGTTTCCCTAGGTGGCCACCGAGCCCCTGGCCAAAAAGTCATAGGACCCACATTGCAAAACCAGGTCGTTTTGTGATATCCAATTTTGATGTCACCTCAATACGTTTTGGGCCCTTGCCTGTCGCGGGTACTTGGGCCTCCCATCCGAGTGAGGCACCATTTTTATCGGGAGACCTGGGGGAACGCTGGGTGGTAGGAAATTTGTGTCAGCCCGGTGATGCCACAACTTTCCCACACAAAATGTGTGAAAAAGTGATTTTTTCAGCAAAATTTCAGGTTTGCAGGGGATTCTGGGTAGAAAACGTTGGGAGATCCACGCAAGCCATACCTCCCTGAATCCCGGGTGCCTAGTTTTCAGAAATGTGTGGGTTTGGTAGGTTTCCCTAGGTGGCAGCCGAGCCCCGGGCTAAAAAGTCATGGGACCCCCCTTGCAAAACTAGGTCATTTTGTGATACGCAATTTTGATGTTGCCTCAATATGTTTTGGGCCCTTGCCTGTCGCGGGTACTTGGGCCTCCCACCCGAGTGAGGCACCATTTTTATCGGGAGACCTGGGGGAACGCTGGGTGGTAGGAAATTTGTGTCAACCCGGTGATGCCACAACTTTCCCACATACAAATGTGTGAAAAAAGTGATTTTTTTCAGCAAAATTTCAGGTTTGCAGGGGATTCTGGGTAAGAAAACGTTGGGGGATCCATGCAAGCCATACCTCCCTGGAATCCCCCGGGTGCCTAGTTTTCAGAGGTGTGTGAGTTTGGTAGGTTTCCCTAGGTGGCCGCCGAGCCCCTGGCCAAAAAGTCATGGGACCCCCCTTGCAAAACCAGGTCGTTTTGTGATAGGCAATTTTGATGTTGCCTCAATATGTTTTGGGCCCTTGCCTGTCGCGAGTACTTGGGCCTCCCACCCGAGTGAGGCACCATTTTTATCGGGAGACCTGGGGGAATGCTGGGTGGTAGGAAATTTGTGTCAGCCCGGTGATGCCACAACTTTCCCACACACAAATGTGTGAAAAAAGGGATTTTTTCAGCAAAATTTCAGGTTTGCAGGGGATTCTGGGTAAGAAAACGTTGGGGATCCACGCAAGCCATACCTCCCTGGAATCCCCCGGGTGCCTAGTTTTCAGAAATGTTTGGGTTTGGTAGGTTTCCCTAGATGGCCACCGAGCCCCGGGCCAAAAAGTCATGGGACCCCCCTTGCAAAACCAGGTCGTTTTGTGATACGCAATTTTGATGTTGCATCAATACGTTTTGGGCCCTTTCCTGTCGCAAGTACTTGGGCCTCCCACCCGAGTGAGGCAACATTTTTATCGGGAGACCTGGGGGAATGCTGGGAGGTAGGAAATTTGTGTCAGCCCGGTGATGCCACAACTTTCCCACACAAAAATGTGTGAAAAAAGTGAATGTTTCAGCTAAATTTCAGGTTTGCTGGGGATTCTGGGTAAGGAAACGTTGGGGGATCCACGCAACCCATACCTCCCTGGAATCCCCCCGGTGTCTAGGTTTCAGAAATGTGTGGGTTTGGTAGGTTTCCCAAGATGGCCGCCGAGCCCAGGGCCAAAAAACCAGGTGACCCCCCTTGCAAAACCAGGTTGTTTTGTGATAGGTAATTTTGATGTTGCCTCAATAGGTTTTGGGCCCTTGCCTGTCACGGGCACTAGGCCTACCCACGCAAGTGAGGTACCATTTTTCTCGGAAGACTTTGGGGAACGCGGGGTGGGTGGAATTTTGTGGACCCACGCAGATTCCAGGACTTTCCACCACAGAAATGTGAGGAAAATGTGGTTTTTTGGACAAATCTTTAGGTTTGCAAGGGATTCTGGGTAACAGAACCTGGTGAGAGCCAGTCAAGTCACCCTATCCTGGATTCCCCTGGGTGTCTAGTTTTCAAAAATGTATAGGTTTGCTAGGTTTCCCTAAGTGCCGGCAGAGCTAGGGTTCAAATCTACAGCTAGGCACTTTGCAAAAAAAGGGTCAGTTTTCACTGTGAAAATGTGGTGTATCCACGTTGCATTTTGGGCCGTTTTCTGTTGCGGGCACTAGGCCTACCCATGCAAGTGAGGTACCATTTTTCTCGGAAGACTATGGAGAATGCGGGGTTTGTGGAATTTTGTGGATCCACGCAGATTCCAGAACTTTCCACAACAGAAATGTGAGGAAAATGTGTTTTTTTTACAAAGTTTTAGGTTTGCAAGGGATTGTGGGTAACAGAACCTGGTGAGAGCCAGTCAAGTCACCCCATCCTGGATTTCTCTGGGTGTCTAGTTTTCAAAAATGTACAGGTTTGGTAGGTTTCCCTACGTGCCAGCTGCGCTAGGGCCCAAAATCCACAGGTAGGCACATTGCTAAGAAAAGTCGGAGCCTAGTGGGCTTTCTGCTGCACTGGGGGGGGGAATCAGGGGAGGGGGGTTCATCCCGATATGCCCCCAAGGGTGGCAGAAAGACTGTGGCTATTTTTTGTGGGGGGGGCATTGGTATGACCATTTTGGGCATCCCCCACCCCCACGCATAAAAAAAAGCCTGCGTAATCGCTGGTGCCTAGTGGGCTTTCTGCCCCCCAGGGGGGGGCAGATCAGGGGCCACTGCCCCCATCTGCCATCCATGGGGGCAGAAAGACTGGAATTTCTCTGGGGGTGGGGTGGGGGTATTGTCATGCCCATTTTGGGCAGCCCCTACCCCTACACTAATAAAACAAAAAAATCCATGGTTTCTAGTGGGCTTTCTGTGCCCCCCGGGGGGGCCAGATTGGGGGCTACAGCTCCCATCTGCCTCCCGGGGGGGCAGAAAGACTGTCATTTTTTGTGGGGGGGGTGGGGGCATTGGCGTGCCCGTTTCGGGCAGCCTGCACCCTAAAAACAATTGCGCAAAAAAAAATCCCTGGTGTTTAGTGGGCTTTCTGCCCCTCCGGGGGGGGCAGAAAGGCTGTAATGGTGGCGGGGTGGGGGCATTGGCGTGCCCATTTCGGGCAGCCCCCACCCTAAAAACAAATGCGCAAAAAAAATCCCTGCCGTCAAGTGGGCTTTCTGCCCCCCAGGCTGGGCAGAAAGGCTGTAATGGTGGCGGGGGGTGGGGGCATTGGCGTGCCCGTTTCGGGCAGCCCCCACCCTAAATAAAGTTGCGCAAAAAGATCCCTGGCGTCAAGTGGGCTTCCGCCCCCGAAGGGGCAGATTAGGGGCCAATGCCCCATCTGCAACCCAGGGGGGCAGAAAGGCTATAATGGTTTCGGGTGGGTGGGGGCATTGGCATGCCCTTTTCGGGCACCCCCACCCTAAAATAAATGTTCCAAAAACAAATCCCTGGTGTTTAGTGGGCTTTCTGCCCCCCCAGGGGGGCAGATTGGGGGTTACTGCCCCCATCTGCCCCACAGGGGGGGCAGAAAGACTGTAATGATTGTGGGGGGTGGGGGCATGGGCATGCCCGTTTTGGGCAGCCCCCACCCTTAGTTTTTACATGCCAAAAAAATCCCTGGTGTTTAGTGGGCTTTTGCCTCCGAGGGCAGATTGGGGCTACTGCCCCATCTGCCCCGGGGGCAAAAAGACTAAATGCTGCCAAATTCAATTGGGGGAGCAAAGGCCCTTGCCCAAGGGGCCGCTCCCCCTCCCTGGTGTCTAGTGGGTGGATCCCTGATTGGGGATCGCCCTCCTGGGGCGATTCCCAAGCAGGGATCCACGGAGGAGGTACCATTGGAAAGGGAGATTCTCCCTTTCCAACGATACCTCTCCCGTCTTTCTTCGTGCTCAGGGGACTGAGATAGCCCCTGAGCACGTAGAAGAGAAACTGAAATGAGCCTCTTGGCTCATTTCAGTTTGATTTCACTGAAATGACGTCAGCGCGACGTGCGCGCCGATCGTCATTTCAGGGAAACTCAGGGGGCCTTGGGAGCTGGGGAAGCTCTTCCCCAGCTCCCGAGGCTCTTTTGGCATAAAGGGAATCCCTCTGGTGCGCGCACCAGAGGGATTCCGGGGGCGATGTGTCATGTCGAGCTGGACTCGTCATGAGCACACGCCCACTGTGTGCCATGACGAGTCCAGCTCGTCATGAGCACAGAAGGGGTTAAAAGAGGTCTGTAGAAAGCGGGGCCCAACTTGATGCAGTGCCTTATGGGCCCAGCATAGAGAATAACATTTGATTCTTGCCCTAAAAGGCAACCAATGAAGGTCTCTGATTGCTTTGGATGCTGAACAGAATATGGGAAGGTTTTTGAGAACTCTGGCAGCCGCATTTTGAATGGTTTGTAGTTTGTTCAGAATGCAAGACTGGGCGCCTACATAGAGAGAATTGGAGTAGTCTATTTTGGATATGACCGGAGCTAGTATCCTAATATCTAAGTTCCATGGGAATAAAAGGTAAGATTTTCTTTAAGATTTTTAACTTTAGGAAACAAGATGATGTAATCTGCTTAGAGTGGTCGAGGAAGGTAAGATTTGAGTCAAAAGTGAGTCCCAGATTTTTGGCCTTTTGAACTGGACATGGGAGGGGCCCAATGCTGGATGGCCACCAGAAAGAGTTCGAGAAAGAGTGGTCTCTGCCAAATAATAGCACTTCTGTCTTATCAGAATTTATTTTTAAAAAATTCTTCCACATCCAGGTGACGACAATCATCAACATATATGATCTGAAATCTTTGGCCACTTTGTTGGGGTCAGTGGACACAGATACCACAATTTGGGTGTCATCGGCGTAAGATACAATGAGAACCCAAAAGAGTGCACCAGTCTAATCAGAGGAGTGATGTAAGCATTAAATAAAGTAGGACTAAGTGAGGGCCCTTGTGGGACCCCACATGGTAGCAAAAAGTGATCAGATGTAAAGCCGTCTAACTCCAGTGATTGCTTTCAATTGGACAGAAAGGATTTTAGCAATCTAAGCGCAGATCCTTCTATGGCACAACTTTCTAGATGGTTTACCAGGGAGGGGTGGTCAACCGTATCGAAAGCAGCCGAAAGATCAAGTAGGATCAAGGCTGCAATGTCTCCTTTATCCACAATAGTTTTAATAGCTTCTGTTGTAGTGAATAAGGCAGATTCTGTGCAATGATATGACCTGAATTCGTATTGAGCAGGGTCAAGGTTGTTAGAATTTTCAATGAAGATGGAGATATCCTGATTCATGATTTATTGTAAAATGTTGGCTTGAAGTGGCAGGCACGATATGGGCCTGTAATTATTTACATCAGAGGGATCCAGGGAGGGTTTGTTTTTTAACAAAGGCAGGATGGATGCCTTTTTTCAGCCCTCAGGGGAAAAGCCTGACTCGAGTGCTGTGTTGATTAAAGGCATGAGATAGGTAGAGATGGCTGCTGAGATCGGATGTAACACCTGCAGATGGCAGGGTC
Source organism: Calotriton arnoldi (assembly GCA_963921515.1). NCBI lineage: Eukaryota > Metazoa > Chordata > Amphibia > Caudata > Salamandridae > Calotriton > Calotriton arnoldi. Next base: position 415,130 of record CAWUFW010014020.1, on the reverse strand, counting down.
TTCGGAGGCTCCAGACTTAGTGGAGGTTATCAGATTAGAAACTTTCTCCTCGGAAAGAGGGGTAAAAGATCTCAATACCAAAGGAAGAGGACCATCGTCGACCTCCGAGTTGTCAACCTTCGAATCTACCCGTGTATCAGAGTCTGGATTATTAAGGGCTATCTTGAAGTCCTTATAGATATTATTTACTTTAGAGAAAAATAATTCATCCAGTTCATTACATAACTTTTGGCTGGGGTCTGCTGCCTTGGTGTTGCTCCAGGATGAAAGTGATTTAACTCCTTTAAATAGTTCTTTAGACCTGTTTTCAGTTGCTCTGATATTTACTGTGAAGAATATAGTTTTAGTTGTGTGAATCAAAGATTTGTCATTTTTTATCATAATTTTACATTTTGTGTTTTCCACTGAGCTTTAGGATTTTCTCCAGAGCTGTTCTTGACTTCTACACTTCTTTTTACAAGTTTACAAGATTTTGTGCACACGTCTGTGTCTCTTTACCTGTTCATGTGGTGACTTGCAGGATCATGGACAAGGAATTGGGTGACATTGAAAAGCCTGCATTTCCAAGTTTTGTGTCATGAATATATGAATTAAGAAGCTTTGAAATGGAGATTCCATCTGCCGCTAATGTGGATTCTTTGTTAACTAGTGGGGCTGCCCAGTCTGCCCTGGTCCTTTAAGATGCTTCTTCTGTAGCTGCCACTGATAAAACGGATTGACTTGGCATCCACAAAAGGATATTGAGCTTCCAACTTTGCCCTGCATGCTGTGGTTTATGCAATATATATTGTTCAATCCTTACTTGAGGTTTTCCAAAGTCCCTTTGATAGCCTACAAAAAGGTGAAGCCCCAGTTCCTCTTTTGACTTTGATGGAAGAACAGATTGGATTCCTATCTCATGTGACTTTCAATGAACTTTCTGCTGCTGATGCTTCAGGGCAGCTATTCCTTCTCACAGCCATGTGTGACTGTGTAACTGGAGGGTTTATTTAGCCCATTGGGGTTCACTCCTTCACCTACCCTTTCTGGATCAGAAGCTGTTTGGTCCTAAGTTTGAGACCTTCATTAAAAAAATGTCAACCCTCTGCTTAGGGTCAATCCTTTACAAATATGTGCATTTTTGGAAGAGATGGTCAACAGTAGTTTTGGCATTCCTTTTGTGAAAGGGCTCAGGGGGTGATTTCTATAATGACCATTTCTGGTCTAGAGTCCCTGATTCCAAATCCCTTGCCCCACATTCACGAAAAGTATGATTTCAAGTCAGTGGGTTCTTGAAACTGCAGTTTTTTGAGCTTCAAAAACTTTCCAAATTGATACTTTTTTTTAGTCAGCCTCAATTCCTCATTGGACTTTGGATTTCTACTCAAAACAGGTATGTTGCATCTTCCACCTTCACAAGAACTGGGTTTCATCACAGCCTTCTTCCACACAGATGTTGCATGGTGTTCCTTCCAGCGTATTGTGTTCATTATTTCTGACACAGTTGACTTTCCTGCTGAAAGGCGATGCAGATCCAGGTAAATCTTGGCTAAGACTTCTGGGTCTCATGGTGGCTATGACATTCCTGATTCCTTGGGTCTGATTGCAACTGAAAGTTCTGGTGAATTTCATTCTTGCCCATTTGGTTCCAGTACCACAGGACTACAAATTCACCTTCAGGGCCTTTCCGATCTTCTGACATCTGTGGTCTAGGGGTTAAACAAAGACAATCTGTTGAAAGGACTGGCACTTATAACTCACTCACCTAAAGTTTCAAAGAGTGATGTAAGTTGAGTGGGTAGTTTGCCACTCTGAGGGATCTGTTGACTCAGTGTTGTTGGTCTCCATTAGAGGCTTTAAATCCTACAATTAACTGGTATTATGTACGATTCCCAGAACCCCTTCAGTTCTTTGTTCTCCAGGTAGAAGGGAGTCATCTCATGGTGAGGATGGACATTCAGGTTTGCAAAGCCTTTACAAACATACAGGAATGCACAAAATCTGTTCCCCTGAATCTGCTGGCACAGGAGATTTTTCTTTGGGCAGGGTCTCACCAACTATCTCTGAAAGCAGCCTATGTTCCAAGAAAGGAAAATGGGTGAGTTAACATCCTCAGCCAACAGTTTTCTTACTCAGCTCAGGTCTGCCTGTGCCACAAGAGTTTTCTTCAACTTTGTTTGAAGTGGGAAACTCCTCTCATAGATACCTTTGCTGCCCTGGAGGATGCTATTTTGCCTCTTTTCGAAGTCCTGTCCTACTGTTCCAAGGCTTAAGAAATTGATGCACTGTCTTTGGCTTGGCTTTAGGGACATCTTTATGTTTTTCCTCCAATTCCACTATCTTGAAAATTCAATTAGAGAAGGCGGAGGTGATTTTGATTGTGCCAATTTACCCTAAAGGATGTGGCTTCTGCTTCTGTTGGAGCTATCAGTGAACTCTCCTTGGATGTGGCCAGTGTGCCCATCCCCTCTCTAAGTTCCTCACATGCTCTAGACTGTCCTAAAGAGGTGGCTCTGACCCTTCAGTAAGACCGTCAATCATCTACCTTTGCAATCTTAATGCAGGCAACAACATTCTTTTGCATTTTAATTTTCATCTAGACAATTGTATCCACTGGACTGGTACTCAGAGCTAGTAAGTAAATAAGTAAATTCTTTATTGCCAATTAATAAAAATCATTGCAATATATACAAACAAAAATAAAATTTACCATTTAGTGTATGATAAATAACAACAGTTACTTCATTAAAAATTATAAAATAACACAGCAATGTGCGAATCAAGTTTAAGACGGCTGGACAGAAAAAAAAATGAAGTATGCTTTCTTGGCTATGGCCACATAGACGACATTGAAGATCCGGCCAAGACTGCTTCCAAGTAGGGAGCAGGTCTGTTGATGGAAAAGCGCCCAGTTGAAATAGTAATAATGAATGCTGAGTAGTCGCTGCCATTTGGGATGTCAAATATGGTCGCGGTCCCCATGACGTATAGGAGTGCAAAACTGTCCATGCATGCCTTTTCTGGGCAAATTCTGCCTTATCGATGGTCCAAGATTGTAGCTTTGCACCCTTGATGGTGATCTTTTTGAAGGCAATAAAATCCAGTTTTGATTTCCAGGCATTAGCTAGATTTAGGTTGCTTAAGGCCTGCTGAAGGACCATTGGCCACACATTTTTGTGATTAGGCTGCCTCCTCATTTCTGACCAACACAAGGCAGCCAGTGAAGCTTGTAGAACTGCTCTAAGATTCCAACACATTTTAATAACAGCAACCCTCCTGACCAGGTTTTGATGGAACAGGCCAACCTGCAGTCTCACATGTGATTGGGATATTATATTGCAGAAGCCGGAAGATGCTTTTAAACAGGGTCGATTGAAGCTGACTTAATGTTGTTACATCACTCCCCTTCAACAATTCAGAACCGTACGAGATTGATGGGAGGAACTTTGCCCTAATGACCTGTAGCAGATAGTGCTGTGATGTGCTGCCGATCTTTTTTTTTGCAGTAGTTTAAACGCAAACCGTAGTTTGTTGAAAAGAGCTCTTCTTTGGTTTAGGTGCTCTATGAACTATAATCGGGCATCTATTACAACACCTAAATATTTGTATGTTTTAACCAGGTCTACGGTTTTTCCGGCAGCTTTCCACTTGAAACTAGAATGGCTGCACCTGGAGTTGGCTGAAAAGCATTTCACTTTTGTTTTGTTATGATTTCATTCCAGCCCCAACGTTTGGGTGTATTTTACCAAGTGGGTAATTAAACATCACAGGCCAATCGGGGTTTGTTTTAATCAAACACTGTCATTGGCATATTTGAGACATCTGAGTGGTGCATTCGCTAGTTTAGGGGGATTGCTTGCCACTTCCGATAGTTCACTGTCAAGATCGGCAATGTAAATGTTAAATAGGCAGGGGGCTAGCATGCACCTCTGATTTATGCCAGCATGAGTGGCAATCTTGCAAGTAGTTCCATGGCCATTACCGATTTGAACTTGGACTCATTTAACTGAGTATAGATTGATCACGGCCTCCAGTAGTGTTGGTGGTACTCCCCAGCTTGCCATTTGACCCCAGAGACAGTCCCTCTGTACCCTGTCAAATAATGCTTTTCGATCCACAAAGCAGGCGTTGAGTTTGGAGCTTTTGGCCTTGGCCTTTTCAATGAGGAGGCTGACTGCAAGGAGATTAGATGTCGTATTCCTGCCTGCCCTGAAGCCCATGTGCATTTTTGGGATGATATTTGCAGAAGAAACCCAGCCTTCCAAAGATTGGAGGCATAGATCTTTGCTTCAACATGAGTCAGAGCAATCAATCTATAGTTTGCTGGTTTAGTCTGCGAGTCTGATTTACAAATGAGCTGCAGGATACTGCTTTGACAGGATGCCGATATGGAGTTGGTGAGGAGGCATGATTGAACAATGGCATGAGATAAACAGCCCAGGATTGTTGATAATTTTTCAACAAGCAGTTTGGAAGGCCATTTGGGCCTGGTGCCCCTTCAGATCTTATTTGCTTAAGGGTGCACAGGACCTGCGAATCAACTGTTTTCTCAAGATTATGTATTTGAAATGAAATGTTTTTATGATTATTATTTGCCTAATATGTATCTTTTTAATGAAATGTTTTTATGGTAATGTTTTTTATTAATGAATTGAATAAATATTATATGCAAACTTTCTGTTTTTTACGATATATTTTGACTCCAGGACATGGTACAATCGTAATGTCTTCTTAATCTGTTAGCCTTATAACCACTAGCATTAGTCAAGATTGTTATTTTTTGTGTATTGACTTTTCACTGTATCTAGGGACCTTTTAGTTTTATAGATGATCCCCCTTTCCCTGACTGGATTTTAAGGGGACCTCCCTTGTGGTTTTTCTTACCCTGCGAATCATTCAGCCATGGGCTGCCAGATTGATTTGGTGATGGTACTTCTACAGAGGCGCTTTGCACAGGGGGCCTTGGCTTTCCCAAAACATTTATCGTGGGGTGGTCAGGAAGGTCCGAGGACTAGGCAGCTGTTATATATGCTATCCAATCTGCCTCAGAGATACCAGCATTATGCTGGCGAGAACACCCATTTGCAAGTTTGTTGATTTGAGCCCAAAATAATTTGCTATTCTTCAATGTGCTTGAGTAAAGGAGATTTAATCATACTTCTATCTGATAAGATGTTTTGGCTGTCCAAATGGCCTTTCTATAGGCTAGTCTCAGGGATGCCAATTTCTTCCTTGGATCTTGATTAATCTGGGGATTTGAGTACAGAAGTTTTCAAGTCTTCCTGTTAAGCTCCCTTTTTTCAGAAGTAATGATGTAGTAAACCTGACTGCCCCATCTGTGTGTTGTTAGTACTTGGAGTGGGATTTGATGGAAAGTTAGAGATGAGAGCCATGGCCAAAGACTTCCAAACTTGAACCAGCGTTGGATGCTGTGTAGCACTAGATTGTACCGAGGACATGGACGCACTTACAAAATCTATAATTGCCTCCACAGCAGGCCCTGCCCATGTAAGACATATAAAATTAAAGGCCCTGGATGATGTTAGCAAGTCATTCACATGAGGGGCCATTGGTGGGTATGGCGGTAACTCCACATGCTGAGGAAAGTTACCGCTCTCTACTCTAGCTGTTATGCCGTAGTGGGTGATCATTTAAGAAGCAACTCAACAACTGCCAAGGCATAATCCAGAATTGCATTGGTTTTATGTGATAGCTTAGTAAAAGCTGCCAGATGGTCCTGGGGAAGATAGCCATTTACTGTGTAAAGACCAATATTTTCCAGAGGTGCAATACATGATTTTCCATGTTGGTTGGTTTTTGTGTAAATTGAAATTACTGCTGGCAATGTTAGAATCAAATGTATTTGACGTACTTGAGGTGATGGAGGACTTCTTTGCAGTCGGTGCATATTAAAATCCCCTGACAGTACCAGGTGTGCTTGCGGAAAAGTAAATTGTAGAGATTTAAGTAGGGCAATCAAGGACTTTTTCCAGCTTTGCTCTTGTGACCAGGGTGGATGTATACATTTCAAATTAAGAGGACTGAGAGTTTGACACATTGAGCCCAAGTTAATCCCAGGTCGTTGTATTCTTCAGACTACTGAAGGTGGGTTCCAATATATATAGAAAGACCACCTATGGCTCTTCCTGCCTGGTTTGGTTAAGTTGCTTCAAGATAGAATTCTTTAAATCCAGTAAATGGTGTCGCAGTTTCCGACCAAGTTTCCTGCAAAAGCAGGATATCAAAGTTTTGAAGTTAGGCAGTAAAGTAGTTCTCACCCACCGAATTGCTAAGACCATTCACATTCCAGGAACACGGTTTAAGAGGATGGTGTTCGTGGCTAAGGCCCTCTTATTTTTGAGTTCATACCTCCCACATAGCTCCTGAGGTAGGTCCCTGCTGTGATTGAAGGGAGACATGCCTCATGTAAGTTTACCCTCCTGGAATATTGATTTGCTGAATGCTTAAGATTTGCAGTTTGTTTCTTTGTATTCGCTAGTCCGTTGGACCTATTGCTCCCCTTAATACAACACTTACTGGTGTCGATCTCTTTGATCGTAGTCTCTACAAAAGAAAAAGAGGGCTCAGGTAAGATACTGGCTCAGGCCTTCCTATTTCAATGCCCCATTTAGAGAAACTCTCCCTGTTTTACCATACCAGGGTTGCTATGATTGGATTTACTCAAGTAATTACCGTATATCACTGTCTGAGATGGCTGGATAAGGCTTGAATTCAACAATTCCTATATAATTCCATAAACCAGGTGCGGGGAGCAGGGCAGAGAAGGTTCACAGCCCAACTCCAGCAAGGCGCCGCCTCTGCGCCTACTGAAAGTGGGCTGCATTCAGAGTAGTGGGAGGAGATTTCCCTGCACCTGAAACGGCCTGGTCTGCCTTACACAATGCTGTCTCCACCTCCTGCCCAGAAGCTGGGCCAGAGAGGACAGAACTGGTTTCTGCCACAAGAGAACAAAGAGAAATTGATTAGAAATATTAGGGCCCAGACCCCCAAACTTTACATTACTTCTGGACTCAAGAGGACCCTCTGCCAAGGAGAGGAGCTGGGAAAGCTGCAGGAGAAGCACTGCCCCTTTGCTGTGTGCTGTCTGGGGTTGGCCTGCAGTGGCTGTTTCTGCCAAGGAGAGGACAAATACTTTGCTGTGTGCTGTGTATCCTGCTTGAAGAAGATCTCCAAGGGCTTGAAGTAGAGCTTGCCTACTGTTCTGAAGTCTCAGGGACATAAAGACTTCACCACCAGCTCCCCTAAACTTCCTTGCTGGGAGTTCTGACCTGCCTATAGGTGCCTGTTCCTGTGTTAGGCCTCTGGAGGTTGTTCCTGCTGCTGGGAGCTGGGAAAAGAGAAGCAACTAAAGAAGAGTGATGCATCCGCACCCGTTTCCGACGTAACACTGCCGTGCGGGTTGAATTTCCACACTTCGCCATTGTGCTGCTGAAGAAACCAACGTAGCGCCTACCCGGGGCTGGAGAAATCGCCGCACGCTGAGTCTCGTACACCGACCTCCGAAGTCTGAGATCACCGCACCGACTCCGACGCAGGCCCTGCTGTGCGATTGCAAGAACCGACGCATCGTGGGACCACGGCTGTAGAGATCAATGCATCACCGTTTCCGCTGCATCAAGAACCAACGCATCGCCAAATCCCCACGCATCATACTGGGGCACCAAGACCACAGCAACGCCAAGGCCGCAGTAAGAAATCATCGCATCACCTCCCCGCACAGTAAGAAACCGATGCATCACCTCTTCTTTAGTAAGGAACTGACGCATCACCTCCCCTGCGTGGCAATAAGGAACCCACGCATCACCTCCCCTGGAGCAAGGAACCGATGCATCACCTTCCCTGTGCATTAGGAACAGGCGCATCACCTTCCCTGCAGCTTTTTTTGCTTATGATTTTGATGCATCCAAGGTACTTTATTTTGAAAGTGTCGCATCTATAGTTTGCTATGAACAGAACTGTTTTTACTTTTAAAAGTCATATCTTGATAACTGTATGTTGGATTTTTGTCATTTGGTCTTGTTTGGTTTAGATACAGCTCTCCTATTTTTCTAAACTTGTGTGGTGTCCATTTGTGGTGTTTTCACTGTATTACTGTATGTGTGCACAAATGCTTTACACACTGCCTCTGAGATAAGCCTGTCTGCTAGTGCCAAGCTACCAAGAGGGTGAGCAGGGGTTGTCTAAGGGCATAACTCCCTTACCCTGACTAGAAGCAAGGGTCCCTACTTGGACAAAGGTGCAAACCATTGCCAACGAGAGACCCCCATTTCTAACGACAAGGCTCTCATGTTTGCCACTAGGACCTGCTTGAACTTCCCAAGCCATACGCCTACTTCTGCCATATGATTAGCTTTGCAACTCCAATATTAATTACTTCTGGTTGCAACCTTAGATCCAGCAATCAAAATATTCTAAATACACCAAAACCCCAATGTACAACATCTAGATTTCCTTAATTTCTCTTGGAATACCTTTACGAGAATTCACTTTCAACAGCATCCCAAGCATGCTTCTCACTGAGCACACTAAAATAGCCCTTAAGAGCCATCTGCTGAGGCTAGACATAAAGTGAGCTCCACTCAATTCTGTCACCAGAATGTAAATTACTGCCTGGACATTCTTTAAGTTTTAGATGTCTGTCCAATAACTGTCCTTTGTACAACATTTATGATAGAAATGCTTCTGCAACTGCGAAAAAATAGTAATACATAAGCATAACACAAACTTACTTTAATTTTCTTCCCACTTGGCAATGAAGCTTTAAGTTCTGATTTTGCCATTCTTCAGATTTATGTGCCTTACTTTGATACCTGCTTAAATATTTTTTTACACCAATACGCAGGCTCATGTTTAACCTGATTATGTGGCATTTAATTAACAAAGACATCCCTACCTGTGACCAGTGGCGGCTCGCATAGGGCGTGCAGCGGGGTGGTGGGGCGGGGGAGGGGCAGGGTGGGGGAAGTAAACTCAGACATACGACGGAACGGAGGAAAGTAGTATTACGTTCCTCCGTTCCGTCGTATGTCCGAGTTCTACCCTCCCCGCCCGCCCACCACCCCGCAGCACGCCCTATGCGAACCGCCACTGCCTGTGACTGTCCTTGAACTCAATGGATGGTGTTCTTTCTGTCTTTGAAATCCATGCAAAGTGATTGCAGCCCAGCATGGAAGTGGAGGCTTACTGATGGCTATATACTTCAGATTAATACAACACATTGCAATAAAGAAAAGAAAGAAAAGAATTTAAGCTTACAAAAGAGAAAGGAGTATAAATTCTGATGGCATCATTGCGATGTTAGCACCGAGCAAAAATGTCCTGAACTGTGGGTAAATCGGACATGTTGACTGTGTATGCAAAAAAGTTAAGAACAAATTAAGTTTTTATTTATCGCTATACCAATACTGAAGTTGGCCTTAAAGCATATATAATGCTGAATGCCTCACGAAGATATTTGCAAGTAAATGATAAATATGTACGGATTATAGCTAATTCTGGTTTACTATATTCAATCAGACACGAACATCCATGCAAAGATAGTTTCGCTTGCAGGGTGGATGGCGAGTTAGGATCGTCTGACCTTTGCCAAGGGGTTCTCTTGGAATCTTGATGGACGTCATGGCCTACAACGAAGTAAATTTCATTTATAAACCCAGAAATTCATGTTTTATTGTAGTAAACAGGGGTTTTTACCTAATTTCGGAACAGCATAGGAACTTGAAGAATCCTGATAGCGCTTGACCATATACTACAGTTTTCTGAAGCTAGGCAAAATAGAATTAGTGCTCGATTACTACGATCAGGGCCGGCTTTAGTGCTGGTGGCGCCCCGTGCGGCAATCTTTTTTGGCGGCACCCGAATGACAATTGTTAGACCTGGCATCATTGGCTTGGTTTTCCCCCTAAGATCTCCTGTTTGGCTAACTTTGCTTTTGCTGGCCTTAGGAATCTAAACACTTTACCACTGCGACCCAGTGCTAAAGGGCTTGTGCTCTCTCCTTAAAGCATGGTAGAATTGGCTTATACGCAATTGACATATTTAATTTACTTGTAAGTCCCTAGTAAAGTGGCACTACCTGTGCTCACGGCTTGTAAATTAAATGCTACTAGCGGGCTTGCAGCACTGATTGTGCAATTCACTTAAGTACTACTTTAAGCACGTCTCAGGCTTGCCATTGCAGCCTGTGTGTGTAGTTTTAAACTGCCATTTTTACCTAGCAAAAGAAACCTTCCGCCAGGCTCAAACCTTTTTTTTTTTTTAAAGTTTGAGTTTATTAAAGAAAACAAGAAAAAGAACAGCAATACAATGAATAGAACAAATCCTATTTAACATAAAAATATGTAATAAAATAAGAATATATGAGGATAGGTTATTCAAGCTGTATACAAAAGAAATATACACAATGTAGATAATAAAAGGAAGGGGGCAAAGGGAGGGAAACAATATGCCATTAATATATAACAATTAAGAGTAATAATACAACAATGTAAGCATAACAATAACTGAATAGGAATAACGTATTATAACATAGGGGTGTGAAGAAACTTTTAAACGTGTAGGGGTGAAGCGGCATCGGGAGAACTCAAGGTGGTTTCCTTACATCGTCTGAAATGTTGGTGGTTTTAACACTAGAGGAGGCAGACAAAGATAAATAAGTTGTTAATGGAAGCCATAATAAATCTCTTTTAATTGCTAGGGAAATAGGGGAAACATAATTGGTATCTAGTCGGTGATGGAAACAAACAGCGTTCCACCAAGATCTAAATGAAACCTTGTCTGCCTGCTTCCAATTAGAGGTTATTAAATGAAACGCAATAGCTAGCAGTAAATCTAAAAGTTTAAAACTCAGTGAGGAGTGAGGCCATTGGGGTGATAATGTGCCCAAAAATAAATTTGTGAAAGAGAAAGGGATCTGAACTTTGAAAATTGTCTGAATTTGAGACCAACCCAGTTGCCAGAATTGATAGATAGGGGGACATTCAAACAGCATGTGTTTTAAATCGGCATACGAACAACAAGGGCAGGACCAACAAGTAGAGGACATATCTGATGAAAAAGATGCTAAGGCCATTGGAGAAAATAATACTCGGTGGTAAATAAAAAAAAGGGTTTGTGTGGTATTTGCAGCAAGAGAAGTTTTGTGAAGTTTAAACCATATTTTGTCCCATAAAGTGATAGGCCAAACCTGTGAGAAATCTTTCTCCCAAACCAATTCAGTCTTAGATTTGTGTCTGTCCGGGGTAGATTGTAGCAATTTATATATATTCGAAGCAGGGGGGGAAGTGTCAGGTATTGAAGATAAATTTTAAAATGTACGGGAAAGTTTGTGTCTGTTGGTAAAGTTAAAAGATATTGATTTAGGGAGGAACATAAAAGATCATATTGCGATCTAGAGGATGGTGGTAAAGAGAATTTATTTTGGAGATCAGAAAAAGAGAGGGGTTGATCATTATGAAGTAGCTGAGATATCCAATGTAAACCCTTGGAATGCCAAGTTTTCCAGTAGATAGAACGATTATGAATTTGTAATGATTTATTATGCCAAATAGGTTGTTGATGATAGGAGCTAATTGAAGGATAGGATGATGCTAAAAGAGGGACCAAAAGTTTACTGGAGTGGGAAATGACAGGGGAGCGCAAGGATGAAATATTGGTGGTGAAGGCGAGGATCTCTTGAAAGTCGAAAGGGGTAATACAAAATTTCTCTATTTTTATCCATAATGGAGGATATAGAGGAAGGTTCATAGAGATCCAACGAGAGATTTCTTTTAGGGAGAAAGCGGAATGATAAGCTTTAAAATCAGGAAACCTAATACCTCCATGAAGTCCATCACAAAGCTATACGAGGGGGCTTATTTTTCCATAGAAATTTTGTCAAAGTAGAATCAATTTTCTTAAAATAGTATCCAGGAATGTGTATAGGGATCATGGAAATAATATATAAAATAAGAGGAGAAAGCATCATTTTAATGGAGTCTAAACGGCCCCACCAGGATAGAAAAAGGGGGTGCCAACGGGTAATGGCGTCATTCAATTTTTTAATGATATAATGAAAGTTTAACCTTATAGTTTCAGGAATTGAGGGAGCAAACCATAAGCCCAAGTATTTTATTTTAGATGGTTGCCAAGAAAATCCAGAATGGGCAAAAAGATGTTTCTGACATAAAACATTTAAAGGCAAAACTTCACATTTGTCAGTATTAAGACGGTATCCTGAGAGCTGGGAGAAAGAGGTTACCTGTTGAAGAAAAGGGGGAAGAGAAGTTTCAGGATTGGAACAATATAAAAGAATGTCGTCAGCGTAGACTGACATTTTAATCTGGTGTGGACCAAAATAAAATCCTGAAATATGATCATCCTGTCTAATTTTGGTTAGAAAAGGTTCTAAAGCAATGATAAATAACAGTGGTGACAGGGGACATCCTTGTCGCTCTCCTCTACGCAGTGGGAAATAATCAGAAGATTTACTGTTGACAAATATTGATGCCTTGGGGCCTGAATATAACAAAGAGATTAAAGCAATCAATTTAGGAGGAAAACCAGCTCATCGCAAAGCATAAAACATAAAATCCCATCCAATCCTATCAAAGGCCTTTTCTGCATCCAAGGCGATAGCAGCAATAGGATGATCTAAGGATGAGGCCTTGCTAAGTACATTAAAGAAGACTCGAGAATTGTCAGAGGCTAGTCTTCCCTTAACAAAACCGGATTGTTCAGGGCCAATCAAATCAGGTAAGATGAGATCAATACGGAGAGCCAAGATCTTAGCAAAAATCTTATAATCTGTGTTAACTAGAGAGATTGGCCGAGAATGTTCACAGAAAGAGGGATCCTTATCCTCCTTGGGAATTAAGCAGATCAAGGCGTCTTGAAATGTGCCTTAAGATGAGCCATTCTCAGAGAAATATTTAAACAAGAGTAAAAGATTAGGCAAGAGAATTTTTGCAAAATTATCATGAAACTCAATAGTAAAACCATCTGGTCTGGGTGCTTTTCCACGACGTAGAACAGAAACAGCATGAGAGATATCTTCTAAAGAAATATCAATTCCCAGGAAATCAAAATCAATGTGATTAGAAGGAGGAGAGGGGATGGACTGAAAGTAGGAAGAAAGAACTGATTGTTCTGGGAGGGATTCAGGTGTATATAGGTTCTTATAGAATGTAACAAATTCATTTAAAATATCATTATCTTTAAAAATTGGAGTACCAGTAGAACTCTGCAAGGATTCTATTCTCGTTCTTTCCTTTCTAATTTGTAAGTAATTAGCCAATAACTTCCCCATTTTGTTTTGATCCCCATAATAGCGAGAACTGCATTTTAGTAAGTAATTGGAAGCAGCATCTGTAGATAATCTATTAAAGGTAAGTTTGGCATCTATAAGATTTTAAAAAAAAGATTCATTAGTAGATTGATAGTACGTATATTCTAACTGTTTGATCTTATTAAGTAATTGAATGGATTGTTGTTCTAGAGATTTTTTCTTTTGCGATACGAAATTTATAATAAAACCTCTGGCGGCGGCTTTAAAGGATTCCCATATCATGACAAAAGGAGATTCCGGGGTTGTGTTTATAATAAAGAATTCAGAAGCAAATGAATTAAATTGTTGACAGAAATTAGGATCAAGAAGTAAGGAATTATTAAAACGCCATCTTCCTGGGAGGGGAGAAAATGGGATAAGATCTATATCTACAAATACAGGGGCGCGATCTGAGATTAAAATAGAACCAATTTCAGACTGAACGGCATGTTGGGCAAGGGACTTACTCAGGAAAAGGTAATCAATACGGGACTGTGAGTGATGTGCGGCAGAATAAAAGCTATATTCTCGGAGGTCAGGGTGACCAAGTCTTCAAATAACTTCTAACAATTTTCGATGTATTGTGGATGAGAATTGTGAGTGCATTTTAGAGGGAACGAATTTAACTCTAGAGTGTCTACCTAATATGGGATCGAGAGTTTGGTTACAATCACCCCCAAAAATAATATAATCATTGTCGTATAGAAGCAATTTGTCAGATACATTAGTCCAGAAAACCTTATCAACCGAAGTAGGGGCATATACATTAAAAATAACTAAAGGGATCTTATCTATAAGGAGCTTAACAATAACCCAACGTCCTTCAGTATCAGAATCTTGTTGAACAAGAGAAACATGTAATTTTTTATGACATAGAATCACAACCCCATTTTTCTTACCTAAAGCAGGAGAATTAAACACATGACCCACCCAACATCGTTTCAACTTGGAAGCTTCATCCTCAGAAATGTGGGATTCCTGAAGTAGAGCAATATCAGTTTTTAATTTTGCTAGATGAGATATCACCCGCTGCCTTTTGATAGGATTACTTAATCCTTTAATGTTCCAGGTAGGAACCCGCAATGTAACTCAATGATAAAAGCATGAACAAGTAATATGCTTACAAGAGTAAACTCAAATTCAAAATAGAATAGATATGAGAAAGGAAAGTAGAAGAAATATAGCATGTGTCTTAAAAAAGAAGACATAAGGGAGGAAGGAGTAAAGAAGATAAAATACAGAAGAAGGTGGAGAGAAGAAACCTTAAGAAAGAAAACGGAGGAAAAGGAGATAGAATATAGAACAAAAAGACAGCACATGTCATACAAATGACGACTGAAAATCATACCTACAACACAAGACTAAATGAGGGATGGCTACACCAGAAGACGACGACGACATCATCAGAGCTCCCCCGAACGCTGGAGGGACCATGGGTAACTTCGACATATAGGGGAGGTTGTAAGGGAAGCGATAACAGGAAAAGAACTACACCTGTATGAGAAGGGAATAAAACATATGGATGAGAAAAAACATTCGAAGAACGGGAAAAAGAGAGAAAAAGATAAAACATCTTAATACAGTGAGCGTTACAGAAATACAAACAAAACAAAGATCAAGGAATTACAAATACAGGAAACAATCAAACATGATGAAGCTAAATACCAAATCAAGTAGGTTTTGAAATGTCCATAGCGACTGCTCCATGTTGACGAAGAAATTCCTGCAGAACGGCTGGATCTTCGAATGTAGTAGTCTTTTCCCTATAAGTGACTTTGAAAAGGCAGGGATGAATTAAGCCGAATCTGGCATTTATAGAACGTAGTTGAGGGCGAAGATCAAGAATTTTTTTTTGACCGTCAGCTGTAACTTTAGCCACATCTTGAGAGAAAAATAGGCGTTGACCTTTCCCAAAAATTTGCTTTTTGGACTTGACTGCAGACAGAACTTGTAGAAGGTCTGTATATTGCAAGAAAAACATGATGACTCCACGAGGCTTTGCAGAGATCTTGGGACCAAGTCTATGCGCCCTTTGAATGTTAAGAGGAGAAGTAGTAGATAGGTCCAAGAGCTTAGGCAAAAATGTTTGAAAAAAGACGGTAGGGTTGGAACCTTCTGTATTCTCGGGAAGACCATAAAGTCGAAGGTTATTTCTACGATTTCGGTTTTCTAAATCCTCCGATTGCCTCTTGAGCAGAGATATCTCAGACTCCAGAGTGGAAATACGAGAACACGAAACCTGAAGAGAATCCGTTTTCTGTTCCACAACAAGCATACGCGAATCCAACGAAGACCATTTATCATTCAGATATTGCAAAGTTTTATTGGTTTCTTCAATGAAGGGTTTCAAAACACGAATTTCCTCAAGGATTATATCCATGGAGGTTGAAGATGAGTTCACTGGTGAAGGAGGGTCTTTTTTCGGACGCTTGGTGGAAATTGCAGGAAGTTTACTTGAAGGGTGTGATTTTGGAATGGTGCCTGTCGTGTGATCAGGTTTCTGAGGAGAAATGTCTTCCATTTCCTTAGGAGCAGAGTCGGAGTCTGATTGCATGGTAGGTTTGGAGGGAGTAGTAAGTTTAAGATTTTGTATTCTTCCCATAGAAAAGACAAAGGGATATGGTAAGCAAAACCTTAATTCTGAACTTCCAGGAATAATAAAGCAGAGTCAATTGTATTGTGAGGAAATGGAATTTTCAATCCAATAAAGAAATCGCAGGTTTCACCCTTTTAATGAATTAAGTCCCAAATAGTGAAAAGATAATGACGAAAATGAGGGTCCCTAAGCTCTTCAAAATTAATGAGAAAGGTTAGTCCAGAAGAACATGAAAAATGTAATAGTAAGGGCACAGAAACATTTTTGCTTTTACTAGAGTTGCGCGCGCAAGCAGAGGTGAAGCTAAACTATGAGAAATGGCTTTAAAACATCTTGAGTAAAGGTATTTCACTGATGCGCATGTGGTAAAAGATAGAAAATGCCCAGAATCCTTTGCAGAGTGAACCGAGCAGTAGTATGTGAACACCCAAAGGTCAACACTCAGGGTGGAACTTTGAGGTAAAAGTCAATTATTATGCAAACGACATGAGGCGTGAAGAGAGAACCACAAAATGGCGGCTGCCAGCAAACAAAACACCTCAAGTCTCTTCCAAAACAGCAGAAAAAACCTCAAAGAAGTCAGCAAAAAGGAGCATTCAGTTGCTTATATGGAAATACTAGCCAGCAGATGTCTTCAGAGGGTGAAAATTGAGCATTTCTGTGAGAAGATTTCTCAATGCGGTGCAAAGAAATCAGCATACAGAATACAAAATGGCAGTCGTTATAATAATAGGAGAACAGCACGTACCACCGAAAATGCCGAAAAACTGTAGGAATTTATCGGTTGAAAAGTCTGGATGCTTCCCGCAACAGAGCTGAGCCAGACGCTCACATCTCCGTCTCAGAAGAAGGATGTTCCCCGCTTAATACGGAACCATGCGAGGACCCTCGTGCGGAGCTCCGCACTCACGCCGCCATCTTGCTTGGCATCCAAGCCACACCCCCAAACCTTTATTTTTTATATATATGTCACCCCTTGGGTAGGCCCTGGGCAGCCCAGAGGGCAGGGTGCAGTGTATTTAAAAAGTTGGCCTTGTACTTTATGTTTCACACGTCGTGGTAGTGAAAAGCTCTTAAATTACTTTTTCACTACTGCAAGGTCTACCTCTCTCATAGAATAACATGGAGTTACCTTATTACATTTGATAAGTGTAATTTCCAAATGGGAACAGGTAACCAGTTTATCTTTGTCGCAATCCGGCACGAACAGATGTCCACGGTTGGCACTTTGTGGTTTTTGGTGCTGTTTTCACTAAAATCTTTAATATTGCATATCTCCGGTTCTACTGGTCGGATTTTTGTTGTTTACATCTTGTTTTATTTATCAAAATTCACTTATATATAAATTCACAATATTTTTCTAACTTGGTGTGGGATCTTTTATTTGTGGTGCTTTTGCTTTATTACCGTTTGAAGTGGTGCACAAATACTTTACACATTGCCTTTAAGTTAAGACTGACTGCTCCGTGCCAAGCTTCCAGATGGTTGAGCACAGGTTAATTTAGGGTTGGCTTGGGCCTCACCCTGACAATGCTCGCAGCCCAGTCAGCCAACAACCCAATTTCTTGCAGAAGCACAAACTCTGGATTTAAAATGTACCCCAGTGGTTAGGGTTGACTTTACTAATGTGAATGTATTCTACCCAAACTAACCTTTTTAGCAACATTAGGATAATGAAAGGCTGCAGAAAAGTGCTTATGGTTCCACCCCTATTCCTTGCAGTTTGTATGCAGCTCTTTGATGACTATTCATAGGTCACTATGCTATATTAGGTTTGTAATTTATGAACTGCAACTAACAAAAGGATCTCTGTGACAAAAGCAGTAACCCACTGAGCTTTCCATATAAAACACAGTTATGTTATGTTAATAGGAAATTATAGAGCGCATGTCCACCATAGGTCTCTTGGCAGTAGAGTTGGAGAGTCGTAAACTGAATTAGTAAATCCCATACGCTTGTTAAAAAAAAACAGGTCTTCAGGCTGCCTTTTAAGGAAAGGATATCCGTCAGAGATCGAATTATGCTTCAACTGGTAAAAGGCTGTAATCGAAAAACTGTGGCCTCCAGATCTACACTTTCTACATCTGGGAACAAATAACAGATTATATTCAGCTGACCTCAGATTACGTAACAGAATTTCTTAACTTTGCCTGAAATAAATTCCAGAGCCAAGTTATTTAAGCTCTTAAAGTCCATAAAACAAAGTTTAAACTGTATTCTTTGTTTAACTTGTAGCCAATGAAGCTCTTTTAATAGCGGGGTGACATGTGAGTGTCCAGCCATCCTAAAAACCAACCTGGCTGCTTCATTCTATAATACCTGAAGGCGATGCAGCAAAACAACAGGTACGCAGGCATCGATTGCATAGCATAATCCAATCTCGACAAGTTAGTTGCAATAACTATTTTTCTACGTGCTTCAAAGGTCAGAAAGGATGCAGCTTTCCTCAACATTCTCAACAAAAATGAGCATTTAGATACCACCGAGTTTATTTTTGTCTGCATTGTAAGATGCCCATCTATCAACACTCCAAGACTTTTGACTGCTATTGAAGGGAGAGGGAGTGGACCCACGTCATCAGGCCAGTAGAATGCACTCCAGGCCTGGAAATTATTGTTCAACAGAACAACTTCAGTCTTATCAGTGTTTAGTTTTAGTTGATTTAGTTTCATCCATTGGGTGATAAATCTGTGTTTTGAAAAGGTGTTTGTGTCAGAGAGGTGTCATCTACATGAAGAATTAATTGGGAGTCATCTGCATAGTTACAGATATTACACCCTCTGCTCACCAATTCCTTCGACAAAGGTTTGATGTACAGGTGAAACCAGTAAGAGGACAGGGAGTACGCTTGAGGGACCCAACAGCTCAATGGCTTTGCAGACTACGTAAAATACCCCAGTCTGACTGATCGCATACGATCCAACAGGAATGATTTACCCACTGTTGAGCCGTACCCTGGAACCCAGCCTCTGCCACATAGTCTACCAACAAATTGTGGTCGAACATGTCAAAAGCCACAGACAAATCCAGTAGGACCAAAGCAGCATCTTGCCCCTGATCTAGTTGCCATCTAAGATCATCTAGTACTGAGATTATAACAGATTCAATGTTATGTTGAGGACAAAAACCAGCTTGTACAGGGTGCAGAAAAGCTGTGTCTTGAAGATTGTTACATAGAACTGAAGCAATATGTGCCTCTAAGAGCTTTGCTGGAAAAGGCAACAGG
Source organism: Calotriton arnoldi (assembly GCA_963921515.1). Classification (NCBI taxonomy): domain Eukaryota; kingdom Metazoa; phylum Chordata; class Amphibia; order Caudata; family Salamandridae; genus Calotriton; species Calotriton arnoldi. The sequence continues at coordinate 396,005 of CAWUFW010014020.1, read as the reverse complement.
GATATTGGCCTTTCATGTTTTAAGTCCTTTGGGTCTTACCCTTCTGTTTTTTAACATGGGGATGAGTTCAGCATGTTTAAAGGTGCTAGCTGCAACCCCCTGTGAAAGAGATAAATTGAGCAAGTTTAATAGAGGGGGGATAAACTACCTCCTTAAGTTTCTTTAACTCCTGGGGGGGCAAGGTCTCTAGGTGAACTTGATTTAATTTGTACTAACAAGGAGTTAAACGTGTTACACATTTAATCCTAGAAAAAGCTAAATGGTTTCCTTGTTCATCTCCCTGAAGGACTCAACAACTGTGCATGGACCCATACCAGTACTTTCCTTAATGTTTAGAGTTTTATCAATGAAATAGTTGTTTAAATCATCACACAATTTCTGTGAAGCCATCACATTAGCTTTGACTGATACAGGTGCCATAAGTTCCTTAAGTATTTTAAACGTCCCCTTTTATTTGTTTCTGGCTTCCAGAATCCTATTAGACTAATACCTAGACTTAGTAACGGAAGTTCCTCCTTATAATGCACCTTACTTTCTTCAAGGTATTTACAGCGCCATTGGTGCTTGGCTTGACTTAAACTAAGCTTAGCTACTCTGAAATGATTTGTAAGCCCAGCAACCCATCTACCTTATTCCTAGTAGATTGTCTATATGTTGGGCATGAGAGTCAGCAGCAGCTGACAACCAGCAAGTGAATTTATGTTCTGCAAATAATGCAGAAAAACTTCCAACTGGGGCTGACTGTGATAGCATACACAGCATCTCATGCTGTGTATGCTATCACAGTCAGCCCCAGACACCTGATTCCGCAACCACTCCCTTCTCCAGCAACGCCAGCCAGCCCACCATCTCCTCCTGGACACTGGTCACGACCGAAGAGACCATTTTGACCATGAAAGGCATCCATTCAGGGGCCCCTACAAACCCCTGCCCGCCGCACATCTACCAGAGAGCCACCACTGCCATCGCTCCAGAACTATGACGCACCATAAATGTCACCTTCAAGGCTGGCACCTTTCCAGATGACTGGAAACGCGCAGAAGTCAGACCTCTGCTCAGGAAGCCCTCAGCAGATCCCACGGACCTCAAGAACTACCGGCCCATCTCCCTCCTCCCCTTCATGGCAAAAGTCACTGAGAAGACAATCAATGCACAACTAACAAGATTCATCAAAGAAAACTCCGTCCTCGATCCCTCCCAATCCCGATTCTGCAGCAACCACAGCACCGAGACCGCCCTACTCGCCGCCACAGACGACATCCGCACCCACCTTGACCAAGGACACACCGTGGCCCTGATCCTACTCGACCTTTAAGCAGCGTTCGACACCGTCTCCCACCGCACACTCACCGCCAGACTCCACGACACCGGCATACAAGGAACCGCCCTCAACTGGATCTGCTCGTTCCTTGCCGGCAGAACCCAAAGAATCAGATTGCCACCCTTCCTCTCCGAACCCACGGAAATCAGCTGCGGAGTACCCCAGGGATCATCGCTCAGTCCCACTCTCTTCAACATCTACATGGCCCCCCTCGCTGCCATCGTCAGACAGCACGGACTCAGCATAGTATCCTACGCCAATGACACCCAGCTCATCCTCTCCCTCACCAACTACCCCATCACCACCAGACTCAACTTCCAGGACGGAATGAAGGACGTTGCATCCTGGATGAGCACCAGCTGCCTGAAGCTCAACTCGGAGAAGACAGAAGTCCTCGTCCTCGGACCCTCCCCCTCCGCATGGGACAACACCTGTGGCCCACCGCCCTCAGCAGCCCCCGACGGACCACGCTCGAAACCTCGGCATCGTACTCGACTCCTCCCTCTCCATGAACCGACAGGTCAATGCCGTCGCATCCAGCTGCTTCAAAACCCTCTGCATCCTCCGAAAGACCTTCAAATGGATCCCCCCCTCGTCAAGGAAGGCCGTCACCCACGCACTCATAACCAGCAGACTGGACTACGGAAATGCCCTCTACGGCGGGATCAACAAGTCTCTGCTCCGCAAGCTCCAGAACATACAGAACACCGCAGCCAGACTCGTCCTCGGCATCCCTCGACACAGACATATCACCCAACACCTACGGAACCCCCACTGGCTCCCCGTTGAGAAGAGAGTCACTTTCAAGATACTCACCCACGCCTACAAATGCCTCCACAACACCGGACCCCAATACCTCAACGAGAGAATCTCCTTCCACGTACCCAAGAGAAACCTCCGATCCACCAACCTCGCCCTCGGCGAAAACCTGCGCCTCTGCAGAGCCAGAACAGGTGGAAGAGCCTTCTCCTAAATGGTGGCCAAGACCTGGAACGAGCTCCCGATCGACATCAGACGTGCCCCCTCCCTGAACGTCTTCAGGAAGACACTCAAGACCTGGCTCTTCGACTGAACTGCGCTGCTTACCCCCCCCAGCGCCTTGAGACCCTCACAGGTGAGTAGTGCGCTTACAATCCCCTGATTTATTGATTGATCTCATCCATGTTAACGGATTGCCACTTATGTCTTATATTATTCGCCATTACATGTCTAGTAGTTCTATGATCTGCATGGCACACACTCTTTACAGCAGGCATATTAACCCTCTGTGCTACTTTATAATGAGTCAGAATTGCCAGTAGACAAAACTTGGATCTCTCTCCAGCAGGAACATTATTCACCAGACTTATATCGACATTTTTATTGTTGCCTGAAAACTATCCAACACGGAAGGAACTCTGAAGCGGGTGCTTTTAAACCCATAAATTATTTCAAAACAGTGTCCCCCAGGGACAGTGCCAGGTGCAGCCTCACCGAACACACCGCCATAGAGATGACCCTGCCCCTGATAACAATACAAAGTGCCCCAGGGTTGCAACCGGTGTGTGCACCAGCTCCTGCACGTCCAGGGTATTTTGGTTGTAATTATGGATCCCATCAACTGTCTCCAGTGTGATCTCAAGTGGGCATGACCTTTTTTTTTACATGGGAGGGATGATGGCCAGTGAATATGATGAAATATTTTGCCTTTATCCTGAACCACATTACAGACACAGGCACAGAGGCAAAGAGTCCATTCCTAGGCAATCAATACATCTTTTGGAGTGGGTCAGGGGAGTTACAGGGACCCCGAGCATCCCCATGTGTTGACTTGAGTCACGCACTGCACCTGCTTGCAGGGAGAGCTTGTGCCCCTTCAGAGTGCAGGCCAACACTCAGGACAACCTGAGTGTTGGCCCTGGACCCAGAAACTAGCCCAACCCTTGTGAGCCACAGGGTTAAAAGAGACTAGACAATCTGCCATTCTACATAACAGAACACATCCCACTACCTTTGCTGGACCTTTGTAAAATAAAGGGGCTGACGAATTGAATACTCTATTAGAAAGACCATACCTGCCATGCAGGAACTGTGGATCATGTGAAAAATGGACTACTGTGCTCAATTGTCATAAAAACTAAAGAAACAAGTAATTTCTCTGTATGTCCAGGTTTCTTGGTCCGTATTAGGAGAAAAATTACAATACCCCATTCCATATTTTTAATTTTTTTAATTTTTTTATTGAAATCCATATAAAAAGCAACTTATTATCCATAAATACATCCATATAATTCATTAAACATGTTGGTTAATACAAAATCATTATATGACGACAGTTGACCTGAAAACAGTAAATTCTAAAATCAGTGAGAAAAAAAAAAAAAATGAAAAACACAATATATGCAATTAAGCCAGCACTCGACAGACAGAACACTTCATATTTTAGAACATCACCCACTGCCAATATAACACAGACTAGACAATTGATTGAACCTTAAGTACCTTAAAACATATGCAGAGAAATCAACAAGTATATCCAGAATGATTTTTCATCCTACATCTATCAATACGGCTATGAAGCCATAAAATCTAAAGTGTTGTTTAGTAAAAGAAAGAAATACTAATATTACAATACATAGGATTCGAGCATGCTGAAAATACCCCCTGAGATATAGGCTCAATTTCAAGATCTTAATCGAAATAGGCTGCCCAAACTATCTTGAACTTCTTAATCCACCCACTTCGCAGTGCATAAGCTCGTTCGCTTTTTTAACCTGCTTCATTTTCCGGACCCATTCATTTTTAGTAGGTATAAGAACTGATCGCCATCTCTGAAGCAAAAGTGATCTAGCGACTGCCATTGCGATATATAATAATTTGATCACCTTGTCAGGAAGATGAAGATCTGGGTCATAGCCAAACACCATCAGCCGAGTATTCAAATCTATCATTATTAGGCATTCAGCTTCCAGATAGCAAGAAATATCATTCCAGAACCTCTGAATCAGAGGACATTGTGATATGATATGTGTCCAATTGGCTGAGGGATGGTTTAGGCAACGAAAGCACTGCCCGGATTGATTGGAATAAACTTTGGATATGAAAAGTGGGGTTCTGTAAAGTAGCCATTTATTGAAAAATAACATCCTATGCCAATTCGCTCCCCTTAGCGTGGAAAAGTTGAGCTTATTGACTACTGACCACATACTCGCTGTAATTTCAATCTCCTCATGTTTTCCCCATTTAGTTATTGCTTCCTCCCCAAGATCCATACCCTTGATAGAGGCTAAACGCTTTTTCCATTCCCCGGGTTTCTTAACTTTGGGCTCTTCTAATAATTCATATACCAAACATTTCCGTTCGATTATCTGAACGACATCAAGTTGACTCAAAAATTTACTAAGGATGTTATAAGACCCACGGAGAAGGGAATAATTTGGAATTAAATGAGACATTTCAACTATATTAAGCCATCTATCATTCCTTAGGAAATCAGAGATTTTCCCAAAGCCAGCCTTGGCCCATTTTTGTATAATAGCTGATGGATCTCTAATCCCAGATAGTAAAGTGAGGTCAGATAACGGAGTTGAGGAGTTGATTATAGGAATTGAGTATCTTCTATAAAAAGCCTGACGTTTAAAAAAAAAACACTGCATACTCTTATAACGTACTAATTTGGGAGATTTTACAATTGTTAATGGGCAGTGAATCTGATTCTCTTTACAAATTAAATTCATAAAATAATTGATAAATAAACCTGTCTGTAATTCTGTCTGTAATTCTGGCTTGAACCTTGACATATATTGTGCAAAATATGCAAAATAATAATCCCTGAAATTAGGAAGAGCTAATCCACCATTTTCCGCCTCCTCATATAACTTACTAAGTGTAATTCGGGGGACCTTCTTGTTCCAGAGGAACGATGTAAACATAGACTCTAATTTCGCAAAGAAGGATGCCGTTAGAACACAGGGAATCACGAAGAATAAAAAATTAAATAGCGGAAGGACAGACATTTTAATCAATGCGACCCTGCCCAATATGGTTAATGGAAGAGAATTCCATCGACAGAATAAGTCCTGAACTTTTCGCATAAGTGGAATAAAATTTAAATCATATAATTCAGAAATTCGGGCCGTAAAATAAACACCCAGATATCTTTTCGATTTTGTATTTATGCAAGGGAGAATATCGGGATGTAAATCCGTAGGCTGACAATTGCACTGTATTATTTCTGGGTTTTTTTTATATTGATTTTATAGCCGCCAAGCAACTCAAACTGTTCAAAAATCTCAAAAGCATTTGCTTGCACCTCCTTCTCAGGCTTTATTATGAGCATGATATCATTGGCGTATAATTTCAATTTTCCCATCGTTGATAGAGGAGGGCAAATATCCAAGCTATTCCAAATGGCGATCGCCAGAGGTTCGATAAAAAAGGCAAATAACACCGGAGACAGTGGACAGCCTTGTCTAGTCCCCCGTTTGACACTGACTTGGCCGACCTCAGAGGTGTTGATGATAATGTTGGCTTCTGCATTCAGGTACAGATTCTGAATCAGCCCAGTGATTTTGGGAGGTATGCCGAAATTTGAAAAAATAAAGAATAAGGTCTCCCAAACAACTAGGTCAAAAGCCTTTTCGGCATCTAATAAGAGGACCAGAGCTGGTATTTTCCGACTCTCAAAATAACCCAGTGCTTCAACGAGATAGTGTGTATTGGTCCCGAGCTGCCTCCCTGCGATAAAGCCATTTTGGTCGGGATGGATCAAATGCGAGGCAATTCCATTAAATCTGTTAGCTAACAATTTAGTAATAATTTTATAGTCAGAGTTTAAAAGCGTGATGGGACGATAAGAATTCGGGTCTTCACGATCCTTTCCTTTCTTCAAAAAACTGACTATATTCCCTTTTCTAAAAGAAAATGGTATTAGACCGCCCTCTAGAATGGAGTTAGCAATTAACAAAAGATATTCGGAAATGGCGCTCGAAAAGGTTTTAAAAAATTCCGCTGGGAGGCCGTCCGGGCCGCAGGCTTTTCCATTCGGAAGATTTTTAATAACCTCCCCCAGTTCTTCTTTCGCAAAAGGACTCGCCATACTAATTTTATCGACATCTGAGAGTGCAGGTAATTCATATCTCTGAAAAAACTCCCCCAGCGAGATCCTGTCAATGGGTTGTTGTTGGCCATATATATTCCGATACTGTTGTAACATTATATCCCCTATGGCTCCCGGGTCATCCAAGTGGATACCGGTTATAGGACATCTCAGTGCATTTATCCGATTGGTTGCTGCCTGCTCCCTGGCTTGCCAGGCGAGGAACCTCCCGGTATAATTACTCTGTTCATAAACCTTTTGCCGATTGTGTTGAAAAGAGGATTCACTTTTAACATAATATTTTTCGCTAAGATCCCTTTTAGCCTGATCAAATTGCCGTTGGTTAAAAGCTGAGGGGTTACCGAGAAAAATATCAAAAGACCTTTGCACTTTCTGCTCTAAAATTATTTTTTCTTCTTTAACTTTCCTTGCGTTATCGGCATCTTTTCCGATGGCTACTCCCCGTACATAGGCTTTGAGCGAGTCCCAGACCATGTGCGGTGGAGCTGAGCCATGATTTCGCTCAAGAAACTCCTTTATCTCTTTTTTAGTCGAAAGCACCCAGCTCTCTTCTGATAGGTATTGCTTATTTAACATCCATCTTTTAGGGGTCGTAATATATTTGCCCAACGCTAACCCCATAATAACCATCGTATGATCCGAAAATCCATTCGGAAGAATTCTCTGCTGGCTAAAGACCACTCTCCTAGAAATAAGGAAAAAATCGATGCGTGAGGAAGTGCGAAATCTACCCGAAAAACAGGTATAGGCGGTCTTAGTTGGAAATACTGCCCTCCACGGATCAAATATGTCCAAAGTCTTGCCATAGTTTTGTAAAATTCTTAAAGTTTTTGGTTTTAGCTGTTTTTGGGATATAGCTGAGGAGTCAATTTTAGGGTTCATTAAGAAATTAAAATCTCCCCCTATGATCAGTTCGCCAGGTATTTGAATTAAAGATTGAAAAAACTCTTCGTATGGCATAGGGTTGTCCTCTACTGGGGCATATATGCTGGCAAAAGTTAGAAATCTATTCCCAAGATCGCAGGTGACCCAACACCACCTTCCGCTCTGGTCGCTTTCAGAATTTACTACCTCAGCCTGAAGCTATTTGCTAAGGAAGATCGCCGTACCCCGATGGGACACCGAAGAGGAGGAAAAGCCCCTATATGCTGCCCAGGACCTAAACATTGGAAAGTCTACCAGTTTCCCCGCTGGAATATGAGTCTCTTGTATTAGAATAGCCGCTGGATTTTCTGTCTTAATCCAAGCCTCAATGGCCCGCATTTTCTTATTATTGTTAAGGCCGTTGACATTGAAGGAAACCACTTTCAAAATTTCCTTTTTATCCATTAGCAAACAGCAGAGAATAATCCGGACAACCCAGCTATATAAGCAAGAGTATTCTGAAAAACTACGGCCTCAGTCAATAGCCCTATTCTTATCCTAATACTGTATGAGAACATTAACAATGAATGGATGATTCTGGATTTAAAAAATGGATTTCGTTTTTTCCCCATGCTCCCTTTGTCACCCCAGTGACCCCACCCTACTCCCAAAGCCACCATGAGCAGACCGCCGTCCCTGCTCACACCTGACAGGCTATCCCACCCCCCCCTTAACTGGCACTATGACTTGGTGCCAAGTGTTGCCGGTCTACCTACCCCCCACCCCCTTCTTCAAAAAAGAAAAAACAGTGAAACGGAAAAAGAAAAAGTAAAAAAGAAACAGAAGGCAATGAAGAAGAAACTGCCTAAAGAGATATCATGAAGAAAAAAGAACATCAGGATAAGAGGCCGGACCCAATACTTAAAAATATTTGTAAACTCTTTACATTAACACTCTGACATTATATTAACATTCTAGAGTCTACAGACCATTAGGACTTATCCCCAAAAAATTGCAGCAGTAATTCCTGCGCTCCCATGAAGAAAAAAGAACATCAGGATAAGAGGCAGAAACCAGTGCTTGAAAATATTTGTAAACTCATTAAATTAACACTCTGGCATTATATCAACATTCTAGAGTCTACAGGCCATTAGGACTTATCCAAAGAAATTTGCTGCAGTAATTCCTGCGCTTCCGGGACATTACAAAATACATGAAATTTGCCTTTGACAAGTACTTTTAACTTGCTCTGTTGGGCAATCATTGCTTGCGCCCCCTGTTCCTTAAACAGGTGTAGCATTTTAACAAACTCTTTCCGCCTTTTGGCTGCGGAAGCCGACATGTCTGGGAAGATGCGGCAAAGTGGAACTTCTGACGAGGTAAACTGTCGCTGCTTTATGGCCTTGGTTAAAATTTGTGCCTTGACCCTGAAATCTCCAAAATTAACGGGGGTAGACAGTTCAGATGAGCTCCCCCCCGAAGAAGGCAAAGGGAGAGAAGAGGATTGAGAAGGAGAATGATTGCCATCCCTAGGATCCCTGAAACTCCCATCTTTACTAAGGTCCATAGGGTTGTCGACTAGAGGGAGCACATTCCTTATCTCCTCCTCCGCAGATGATACAGCAGGCTTGGCCTTGAAAAATAAAGGATACTTTTTAAGGTCCTTGGTTTTCCCACCTGAATCAGCCAGCGTCGCTGTCTTTAGCTTGGCCAGATCTGATAAAATGGAGGTGTCTGCCCTAGAAGAGACAATGGAGAAGGGGCTAACGCTAGAGTCAAGGTCCACAGAAGCACCGCCAGGGTGGTCTTTTTTGGCAAACTCAGAACCTGCCATCTCGGCGTTTTCAGTGTGCAAATCTAAATCTTTCCTGAGAGTCGCAGCGCAGTTTGCCCGAGCGGCCGCCTGGCCAACTCGTTTTTTCACCCTTTGACCCAGGCTTGGGGAGTCCGAGTGGGCTACTACAGTACTTTTATTGCCTTTAGCGAGATTTCGCATAATGCAGTTGTCAAGCAGGTCCCATAACAAGGTAGCCAAATTTAAGACCTGGGACCCCCCAGCGACCCTCAACCAAGTGGCCTAGGGAATCCCCATACGCCAGCGGGTAAGTAAAACACGTGCACTTACCCCCTCTTGGAGAGAAACCTGGTGGTCCCAATGGCATAAGAGGAGGAAAAAACTGTGCAGACTCCCAATCTCCTTTTTCTTTTCTCCGTCTGATTGCCTGAGGGCCGTAGTTCTGAAGTGAGTCTAAATCCCCCACAGGCAGTTACTCCTTTCGATTCCAAGGAGCATGGCAGGCAATATGCAGGCTGATGAAGCATGGAGGTGCACTAGTTCATTAAGGAGCCAGTAAGATCTCATCAGTGTTCATCAGTGTTTTCAGCAAAGGTAGTTACCCAAATGGAGATCCGCTACGCCAGTGTGGGCACCTGCACTGGGCCATGCAAGCTAGGTGAATACGTAAATACATCCGCGATATACCGCTTCTGTGCTGTTTTCATTCCGATCCTGTTTCCCAGCTCCCGGCTTCCGCTGGTGTATTCGCGGAGCTCAGCGGCATCCCGCGTCCCGCGTCTGACGTCAGCTCCGGCCTCGGTGGAAGGAGAGGGGTGTGGCTACAGCGTGATCAGCAGGTCGCCGGCATCCGCTGACCGACGATATACATTTCCAGTTTGTTGTACTGAGTTTACCCCCATTCCATATTGATGTAAGTTACCCAAAAGTGTTAAATGTCATTCAGGACAATACCACAAAGTTTTCCATTTGCTTAGCAGCTTTGACTTTGAAAGGGTGGTGGTTCAGTGGTGTGAGAGCCCTAGTTAGCAAGGACAAGAGCCTGTAAAATAAAAAAAATAAAGGTAGAATTATGGTGAAAATAGGAAATTTTAAAATATGTTTTTAACTTTTCACTAATTACCAGTTTTGAAAAAATATTTTAAAGACTTTTTAATTAATATTATTGTCCTACTAAGTATAAAATAGCTTAAGAAGCTTAAAAAGATCTTATATTCTTAAGACCATCTGATTGAAAAGGAATTAAATTGTATGGTTGTTCAAGTAGATTTTTGTATAAACTCAAAGAACTTACATTAATTACATTTTAAGACACTATGCACCTTTGAAGTCTGTGAAAATTCATTTTTAACTGTTTTCGACTTTCAAATTAGTCCCCACTATATTGTTTAAACAATTAAACAATCAGTGTCAAAGCCAATATGTATCACTTGTGATACATATTGGCTTTGCCAATGATCGATTTTCCCATCAGCGAATACGGTAGCCATCTCGGAATTATTTTTCTCAATGAAAAAAAAGGCATTCCAAGATGGCCACTCTCTAAGCCACGGATGCCTCATCAACGGGGCAAGCAAAAATAATTAATTTAAAAAAAAAAAAAGGCTTAGATAGGGAGGTGGAGTGGGGAGTTGAGGGTAGCAGATTTACAAATGCTAGCTCCCTCACTTCAGCAATTGAAGAATACAACTCATCAATTCAATAATGATGGAAAGAGTAAATGCTCCAAGGGTGAAACTAACACAGGAATATGGAGAAAAATCATTGAATAAAGAGCAGGGAACTGAGATAGGAGATAAAGCTATCCAATCACATGCATAGGGCTGACCTAGCTGTCTGTAAGTGTAACATAAAAAATAGAAACAACATCCTTTTAAGATGTTGCACACTTTAATAAATCTCTTCAAATATTTTATTAATAAGAAGCAGGATGTTAGAGGTCAATGAGAGATGGAGGTGGAGGTGGGCCCTATTTGATGCAGTGTTGCAAGAGGCACTAGTTAATATAGAAATGACACAAGTTGCAAGTCAAAAAAATGCCCATAGAGACCATTGGTGGAATAGTGGGAGAAGGGGATTGGGAGTGGGCAGGGTATGAGGGCATCATTCATTGCCAGAAGTGCAACAGAAGGCACTAACAACAGTGGCGGTATAGAAGTTGGGTGGATATGACAAAAGCCCAAGGTAATTGGACTGAGTAGGAGGTCGAGCTGATGCTGAGTAAGATCACAAATTACAAGCAAAGTGGTGGATCTTTCTAACAATATCTGACATAATTAAGGTGACATTCACAATCTGTGTCTCGATGGACATTTCCTCTGGCCTAAGTGAGAAGTCATTTGATTGACCTGTACTTTAACTTTTGCTAAAAGATTTAAGAGCCTCTGCCAATTTAATTACTTTCTGCTAATTGTCTTCTCAGTAAATGGGATAAGACGGTGTTGATAAGGTTTGTAATTTTCTCTTCCTTATTAGTATCTTTTGACAAATATTACTCATTTTTTAAATGCAGCTTCTTTCTGCTGTTATTGTGTACAAAGCCTTTTTTTAAATGTGAATAACGTATGGACAACTAAAACATATACATTGCTTTATACTATAACTTTCTGCATAGTGGATACGTGATAGTTTTATTGCTTGAAGTTCAAGATGGCAGCATATTCGAAGGATATGATTATTCTGGTCTAGAGCTGCTTAATTTGTGCCTGACGTTGCAGATAGTGAGCCCCTGCGCTCATTTCTGGTGATTGGGAATTATTGCTCATCATCACGTTAGGACCGTGAGGAAGAGAGAAAGAGACCAGAAAGTAGAGAATAAATGGAGGAAGAGAACGATAAGTCCGTTTTGTCACAGGGAGAAAGCAAGGATGAAAAGGAATCTGCAAACGTGAAATAAGTAAGCCAAGGTATTTATCAGCCAGGCATTCTGAAGTGGTGTCAGAAAGCTCCGGGGGAAAAACCTCTTGGTCTGTGAATTTTATTTTAAAAGCACTTCGTTGTCCACACTGACATTTCCCTGTGTTCATAGATCTTAAGGATTCCTGAACCCTCCTGTCCGTATGTTGACCAGTCAAGGGCCCTAATTTAGAGTATGGTAGGCTGTACTGCTTTCCTCCAGTTCAGTGGAGGGATGGACTCCACTGCCCTGGCAGAGTACAGTCCACTATATTGAGAGATCTCCGCCTGGAAGGGTCAGCCCTGTGTCCCTTCCCTAGAAAGCACTGAAACTCAGAAGAGCAGCCGCATGCATAATGCAGTCGTTCACAGTTTTTTGTTTTTCAACAACAAACTCTGATAGTGGCAACACCCATTGCATACCCCTTTAATGCAGAAAACTGCGTTAAAGGGGACATTATTACGAGGCAGCATTAAGCCAAAAAAGTGGCTTAGTGCGCTGCCTCGTAAATATGGGGCAGGCTCCTGTGCCGCGGAACGTCACAAAAAGTGGCGTTCCGACGGCGCAAGGGGCCTCATAGATGAGGCCCTATGAGTTTTCGCTTGGTGCGTGGGTGTCATTTCTTTGCTTTCCTGATCGGACCCGCAAGGCTTTCCCTGGTGACCTTGAACAAGCAAAACGTTTGCCAGAATGTTCACCCTAAATAGGTCAGAAGGCAGATGGTGTGAGGTACTTTGACCAACAGACAAATATCATATGGACATCATTGAAAGGTTTCCACAGGCGAAGCCATGGTGGGCTCTGCAGTGGGAACATAGTAGGTCCCTGGATTCTAAATAAAGCAGGCAGGCTGCTCAGCTGCGTTTATGATGGATTCCTAGTCTGCCAAACTCTGAACAATGTCCTTGCTTTATTTGCATTCTGGAGAATGTAGGCTTGCTAATCCTTTATTCTTTTTTTAATTTTATTTGTAAAGTTTTACAGATTAAAGGTGCCTTACAGCTGCGGGAGGGAAGAGGGCACACAGCAGTCCTGGTAATCCTTGAATACCTTCTGGACCACAAATGCAATGATGCAAGGAAAAACATGTTGTGACTTTGATTCTCAACGTTGCAGTATGCATTTACAGTTGCACTATGTCCATACAGTGCTCCAGTTTGCCCCCCTCTAGATATAAAGCGAATTTTCCAGAACGTGAGGTTTTAGGTCTGGTTATTGGCAACTACTTTCAAAACCCTTTAAACAAACCTGCATATTTTCTTCCGGTTAACTTTGCAGAAATCAAAATGAGTCTGCTGTGTTCATAAGTCACAAAACGATGCACGAAATTAATAAAGAAATAGCAAACATTAAACAATGAATTACTAGAATATTTTACAGTCTAGTGACATTTAGTAATGGGGAAGGTTGGACTGTAATCACACATACAGTCATTGTGGCAAAGATGAGTGTAAATTATGTTTCGTAAAAGAACATTTGGGAACTGGTGCTGAAATATATTTACTGTGCATCCGCCCCAGTCATAAACACCCATCGTAACTCATCTGCCAGAGATAATTGCACTCGTCTATTCCTCAGGGTTAAAAGTGTTTATGACTTTGTGTTAAATTTATATTTCTTGTGAAAAATTATGGGTCCAACTTGTCATAGTGCATTTTGGTGGAAGAGATGCTATTTTTAATGATTTTATGTAAATAGGTGTTAGTAAGCTACTTTCCTAAAGGGTTTCACCTTTTTCATTATTTGACGTAGTGGAAGTACGAGTACTTTGGGTAAAAGGTAAAAGGTGCACTCACCCTTTCCTATGTCAAAATCATAGTAGAAGTGGCATCCTCACGCAACGTAACTCAGTTAACATCAGAGGAAGTGACATGAAGTGGCCTTTAACCAATATGACATCATAGGGAGCAACATCCGGTGAGCTTTAATAAAACATCCAGAGAGTGTCTCTTCCATGCATGATCATTTCCTCTGCATGAGATATAGGTCAGTATTTTCTTAGATGTCTGCTAAAATAGTGCTCACAAAATAGAAGTAAAATACAGCGGGGAAGAATATCTTTTTTCTAGGATTGTAAGTAAGACTAGCTTACCCATGATTGTAGCAGAACATGCGCGGTAGGACAATGCTTGCTTAGAGAAAACGACAGTGCATTGATAATCAGGGCAAATAAAGACAGAGCCAGTTATGGAAATATTATAATTACAGTCTGCTGATAAAAATAGTAATAATCACAATAATAATCATAATAATGTATTATTTATAAAGCGCTGCCGATTCTAAGTCCGTATTTCCCAGTATAATGGTGCTTGATCTTCGTATAGCTGAATTGGCATTGTCAGTATAAGGAAGCTTTAACTCACGGAGACATTTTTCCGGCTTTTTATATTTATATGCCATAAACACGTTTTTTCCAATAAATCCAATTTTCTGTGTTAAATAAGGCACTGGATGCAGGGGAAGGTTAAAGCCTTTATTAGCTGAGGAGCACAGGAAGGCACCTCCTGCTCCGCCGGTGTCCTTCCACAGCTCCACCTACAACTACTTCACTTGAATACAAACATTCCAGGAATGCTTGCTAACCAAGCATTCCTGGTAGCTAAGCAACAACACAACACATCCCCTTCCTTTAACAAAAAGAACAAAAAAACAAAAGGAGAGAAAAAAGGAGATGATAAAGGAGTCATAGAGAAAAGGAGGAAACAAGAATAAAATGCAATGAAGTTACAATTATGAATTGCTCACCACATAATCTCTCAACCAACCAGGAGCCTTCCTTTCTCTTACAATTTTTTTGAGTTAACTCCTGGTCGGCACAAGGAATAGTTTCATTAACATCGGAGGCAAGAGGTACATTAGCACATCCTGAACTGTTTGTCTCTGCAATTTCTTCCATAACCGCAGAATTTGTTGGAGTAGCCACATCTTGACTTTGACTCCTTGTAAACTCATTAAATATACCATCATCCATCCATTCAAAATCACAGTTAGAATTCCTAACTCCCTTCTCATTGCCACATTTGGCCACTCTTTTTAAATTCCAAATTTCTCCATTCCTGAGCTTAACCGCATTCTGCAAAATTTCCACAACTTCTTTTGCATCAAAAACTTTGCTATCTCCCTTTTGTACAAATCCAGGTTTTTTAATGCGTACCCAATCACCAATTTCAATTTGCGCTGGTCTCACACCATGCTTGGAATCAAAATATTTCTTGCTCCTGTCATGCATACTTTCCATCTTATTCCTTACTTCTTCACTTGACCATTGCTCCACACAAGGTGCACACAGCCACTCAGGGTTAAACTTGGACCTGCGTTTATGCCCCCAGCATTATCACGAAAGGGGGTAACCCTGTAGATTCCGAATTTGTGACACGATAAGCCCAAACCATCTCTCCAACCTGAGTGACCCAGTCTTCACCTCCATTCATGGCTAACTGAATGGTGCCCTTTAAAACTCAGTTAAATCTTTCCACCATTCCATTTCCACTGGGATTGTACAGAGATGTAGTCTTTTGTTTAATACCCAGCCTCTCAAAATAAGTCTTAGCCTTTTTAGATAGGAATTGGTCTCCTTTATCACTTATTAGGCATGCAGGAATGCCTTCAGAAATGAAAATGTCATCTAAAAACTTCAACACTATCTGTACTATCAACCACTTTCACAACAGGCCAACGAGAGAATAAATCCATTAAAACCATCACAAATTTTAGCGAACCTTGGAGCTGATCATAAACTGGCCCCATGATGTTGATGGCAACAGTCTCCCATGGTCCCTTAGGAAGAAACTTATCACACATAGGCGGGCGTAGAGTTTGTAAAGATTTGTCAGCTCTGCAACATGCAATACATTCTCTCACGACTCTCCTAGCAACCTTGTCCACACCAGGCCACCAAAATAAACTTTTCAAAAGTGACTTGGTTCTGCAAATGCCTGAATGACCTTCATGACACAAATCCACAATTATTGCACGTAAACTATCTGGTGGAACAATTTTTTCTCCCCGTAATAAAAACCCTTTGTTAAAGGAAAGTTCAGACTGCACTTCCCAAAACGGTCTTGCTGCTTCACTAAGTACATCCTTACGACGCCAACCATTCATTACATAAGGAATCACTTCTTGCAAAGCTACATCCTTGTTGAACTCTTGCTCCCATTCATCTGTGTTAAAGGCAGAGTGACCTTGGTCATGAATGAATGCCACTTGGAAATTATTCCACTTATCATCTTCACATTTTTCCAACATTACAGGCATTCTAGATAAGAAGTCTGCCACAACATTAACTTTACCAGGGGTATAAACAATTTTGTAAATAAAGTTTTGCATATGCATCGATATCCTTGCAAGTCTGTAGGAAATATTGTTTGAACCTTCCGTGGTCAAACTTTTAATCAAGGGCTTGTGATCACACCATAAGGTGCATACTTTCCCCCAAATGAAAGACTTAAAATGGTCCAAGGCCCAAGCACAAGATAAGGCTTCTTTCTCAATAATGGGATACTTTTCTTCACACGGGGATAATGATCTAGATGCGTATGCAATTATATGTTCTTTACCCTTGTCATCCATTTGGGACAATACCGCACCCAAACCCTTGTTACTGGCTTCCGTGGTGACAATACTGTCTGCCATGGGGTCAAAGCTGCTTAAGGAGGTGGCTTTAGCAATCGCTGTTTTGATACACCTAAAATTATTCTCACATTCTGAAGACCAGAGAAATTTACAATCCTTTTTTAGCAGTTGGCGAATGTTAAAACATTTGTCTGCAAAATTAGGCACATATTTAGCACAAAATTCAGCCATTCCCAAAAAGGACCTTACATCATCCTTAGTGAGCGGTGTAGAAGCATTTTCAATTGCTGACACAAGAGAGGGTTTAGGTCTGACACCACTTTCATCAATGACATGACCCAGATAGGTAACACTGTTACTAGCAAAGCTGCACTTTGAATGTTCCACTGTGAGACCTTTACTCTGCAAGATCCCAAGAACCGTAAGAAGCCTGGACTCATGTTCCTTTTTATCCGCACCAAACACTAGGATATCATCCTGAAAAAAGGTGACACCTTCTACTTTGCTAAATAATTGAAACATGAGGTGCTGAAAAACGGCTGCTGCAGAGGCTAAACCAAAGGGCATTCGCTTGAATTGATAGCAGCCAAAAGGAGTTATAAAGGATGTATATTTCTTTGATTCAGGTGACAATTAAATCTGGTGGAACCGCTGATGAAAGGTCGAAGGTGGAGAACCATTTGGCCCCTTTCAAACAAGTGACCATTTAATTGATTTTAGGCAGTGGGAATCTGTCCACAATGATGTTGTTGTTTAAGTGGCGTAAGTCCACACAGAGCCTAATTTTGCCATTGCTCCGTCTAGCGATAACTACCGGAGAAATCCAAACAGATGCTTCAATGGCTTCAATTACATCAGAAGCAACTAACTTTTCAAATTCTTTCTCAACTTCACCTTTACAAACAAAGGAATATTGCGACATTTATGGACTTTGGGAACAGCAACATCCTCAAGGCGAATCATATGTTCAAATTCTAATAGATTCCCCAACTTATCACTGTAATTTTTTCTGATCTAGCCAACCTAAAACAGGTGGACCAGTTTTTGCTACATTTTTGAATTCAAAAGTAAACCATCTGTAACCGATTAAGTAAATGTTTTCTCCACTATATCCTTCTGGGTGTATATCTGGTTCAATCAAATGTTCCCCAACTTTTAATACAAACAAGGATTTCCATAAATCCTCATTGATGATCGTGTAAGGAAATCCTGAATCTGCATGAATTTTATGTTCGACACCACCAATTCTCATCCAACACTCAGGCTTATTCCTACCTTGCGCATCATTAATGTTAAGTACTAAATTGTTTCTAACATTCATCACGAGATCGTTAACTGGAACATCCTCCTCATAATTGTCTTGTAAATAAGGACCTTCATCCATTTCTTCTACAAATTTAACTCTAGTATTTCTCCTCCTGCAAACTTTAGCACAGTGACCCAGAATGCTGCAATTGCTGCACTTCTGTTTCGCATCCGGGCAGTTTTTGCTATATGCTAAGTGGTCTACACTACCACATCTGTAACACCTTGTTTGTTCCTTAGGTCTGGATCTCCCGCGACCCACAGTTGATGGACTCTGTTTGTCAAATCTCGCCAAACTTTGTTTGTCTGACTTCCACACATTGTAACTTACTTTGCTCACTAACATGGAATCCTGTACATCCTCCTTTAGAACAACTGCACATCTACTAGACATCTCTGCCTAACGAACTAAGGCTAGGATTTCGTCTAGAGGTGCATCACCGTTGATCCAAAGTCGGTCTTGAATAGCAGGTTTGCAAGCATACATAACAACCTGGTCTCTTATAAAATCATCATGCAACGTACCAAACTTACAGTCCAAGGCTAATTTTTTAAGTTCTGAAACATACTCATCCACTGTCTCTGATTTACCTTGCTTCCGCTCAAAGAATTTAAACCTAGTAATACCTATACATATACCTTGGGTGCAAAATAATTGTCAAGGTGTAACAAAGCCAGATCAAAAACATTAATATCACCAGAAACAGTGGCCTTAGTCATTTGATTGTAAACCTTCAAACCAGCAGGACCTAAAGAATGCAAAAGTAATCTTTTCTTCTGTACCGCTGCCATCTTTCCTGCTTCATCCACAGCCTCTATATAGTTAGTGAAGTACGCTCTCAATCAATCAATCAATCAATCAGGGAAATTGTAAGCGCATACTCACTCGTGAGGGTCTCAAGGCGCGGGGGGTTTAGCAGCTCCGTTCAGTCGAAAAGCCAGAACTTGAGTGTCTTCCTGAAGACGTTCAGGTAGGGGGCGCATCTGATGTTGATCGGGAGCTCGTTCCAGGTCTTGGCCACGATGTAGGAGAAGGCTTTTCCACCTGTCCTGGCTTTGCGGATGCGCGGGGTTTCGGCGAGGGCAAGGTCGGTGGATCGGAGGTTTCTCTTGGGTACGTGGAAGGAGATCCTCTCGTTGAGGTATTGGGGTCCAATGTTGTGGAGACATTTGTCGGCGTGGGTGAGTATCTTGAAAGTGACTCTCTTCTCTACGGGGAGCCAGTGGAGGTTGTGCAGGTGTTGGGTGATGTGCTCGTGTCGAGGGATGCCGAGGACGAGTCTTGCTGCGGTGTTCTGTTTGGTCTGGAGTTTGTGGAGCAGAGACTTGTTGATCCCGGCGTAGAGGGCATTACCGTAGTCCAGTCTGCTGGTTATGAGTGCGTGGGTGATGGTCTTCCTTGATTCGGGGGGGGATCCATTTGAAGGTCTTTGGGAGGATGCGGAGGGTGTTGAAGCAGCTGGAAGCGACAGCGTTGACCTGTCGGGTCATGGAGAGGGAGGAGTCGAGTATGATGCTGAGGTTTTGGGCGTGGTCCGTGGGGGTGGGAGGGCTGCCGAGGGCAGTGGGCCACCAGGTGTTGTCCCATGCGGAGGGGGAGAGTCCGAGGACGAGGACTTCTGTCTTCTCTGAGTTGAGCTTCAGACAGCTGTTCTTCATCCAGGATGTGACGTCCTTCATTCCTTCCTGGAAGTTGAGTCTGGTGGTGACGGGGTCCTTGATGAGGGAGAGGATTAGTTGGGTGTCTTCGGCGTAGGATACTATGCTGAGTCCGTGCTGTCTGACGATGGCGGCGAGGGGGGCCATGTAGATGTTAAAGAGCATGGGGCTGAGTGACGATCCTTGGGGCACTCCGCAGTTGATTTCCGTGGGTTCGGAGAGGAAAGGTGGCAGTCTGATTCTTTGGGATCTGCCGGTGAGGAAGGAGTGGATCCATTCGAGGGCAGTTCCCTGTATGCCTGCGTCGTGGAGTCTGGCGGTAAGTGTGCGGTGGGAGACCGTATCGAACGCTGCAGAGAGGTCCAGCAGGATCAGGTCCGCGGGGTGTCCCTGGTCGAGGAGGGTGCGGATGTCATCTGTGGCGGCGAGTAGAGCGGTCTCGGTGCTGTGATTGCTTCGGAATCCAGATTGGGAGGGGTCAAGGCAAGAGTTTTCTTCGATGAATGTTGTTAGCTGGGCATTGACGCTCTTCTGTGTGACTTTTGCCGCGAAGGGGAGGAGGGAGATGGGTTGGTAGTTCTTGAGGTCCGGGGCGTCTGCTGACGGCTTCTTGAGCAGGGGTCTGACTTCTGTGCGTTTCCAGTCATCGGTAAAGGTGCCGGTCTTGAAAGTGGTGTTGATGGTGTGCCGTAGTTCAGGAGCAATGGCAGTGGGGGCCGATGTTGGTGAGGTTGTCCAGGAGAGTGGTGGAGTTGGGGTTGCTGGTGTTGTCGAGGTGGAAGTTCAGGTCTCCGATGAGTATGTAGTCCATGAAGGTGATGGCGTGGGGGGTGATGAGGTCAGTGAAGGTCGTGGCGAATGGGGCATGAGGTCCGGGGGGTCTGTAAGCGAGGGTGCCGCGAAGGGTGGTACTAGGGCTGGTCTGTATCTGGAAGTGAAGGTGTTCAGTGGTGGGGAGGGCATCGTTCGTGGTGGAGGTGGAGAATCGGAGGGAGCTCTTGTGTGTGATGGCGAGTCCTCCTCCTGGGCGGTCGGGGCGGTCTTTCCTCTGGATCTTGTATCCATTGGGGATGGCAGTGGCGATGTCGGGGGCGAGGAGGCATTGTTCCAGGTTTCTGTAAAGAAGGCGATGTCTGGCGCAAGGGTGTCGAGGAGGTTCCAGATCTCGACGGCGTGTCTGTGCAGGGAGCGCACGATGAGGAGGATGCACCTCAGGGATTCGGAGGTGTTGGCATTTGGTGTTGGGGTGGTGGCTGTGGGGGTGCTGATGGTGTTGAAAGTCTGGCGGCAGTGTCGGCAGGAGAACTGTCCTTGGGTGGTGCTCGGCGTGGACAGTTGGCAGTTGTTGTGCCTGCCGGGGTTGAGTGCGAAGAGGGTGGCTGCGTTGTAGCGGTGGATGGTTGGAGATCCAGGGTTCCTGGCGCTGGTCACAGCCGGGCCGCGGACGGGCGCAGATGGGCTTGCCTTTGGCGCCGACACTCTCCATTCTAACTATTTCATGGAAGGTTCTGATCCACGTGCCCAAAAAAGTTTGAGGTGCACTGATATTATAATCTTGAGTGGACATGGTGTTTGGACTAGATCAGTGTCCTGATTCACTGTCCTGCTCTTCACCACTCACCAGAGCACTCCTCAAGTCAAATAGTGCAAATCCAATTGAAACTGTAAATTCCTAACATTCCCTGATAAAATAATAATAACAGCAGTAATAAAATAATGATGAAGTAATACCGTGTAAATAGTGTCAAGACAGGAAACACTCTCCTTCAATTAGTTTGTTCCGCCGGTAACTGCAGCTTGCACCTTCAATTAATTACTATGCCGGTAACTGCATCTCGTAAAGAAGCCGGTGCATGACAGCTTAATGATCTGCAATGACTGCGGTTCACTTGACAGAAATTGAAAATGCCGCCAATGGGGTCACGTTGCGTGACCCTGCATCGTGTCGTCACTTCCTACTTCATTGCATCTTCACAACAGAATAGCGCGATATCTGGCACAAACAGAGGCAAGGCAGCGCACTTTAGAACTGGCGCATGGAACACACTGCGCTCGGTGCTCGCACTCACTTGGTAACAGGTAAACCTGATGACGAGTTTGTAACCATTGCCAATGACGGTGGATGCCGAATCACCAAGATCCAACCGATACTGACGCCCAATTCAGGGAAATATTCACAAAGTAGTAGGCACCTTCAATGAGTATCTGCATGCCTTAAGAAGCTCCAACCACGCAGTTGTGCCGTTCTGGCAATTAAAATCCTCTGATTTTTGAAGAAAGGAACAATTGGTCCCCTCTTGTAAATCCTGCACACACGGTTTCCATAGCTCCTCAGCGCTCGTCACCAGTGTTAAATAAGGCACTGGATGCAGGGGAAGGTTAAAACCTTTATTAGCTGAGGAGCACAGGAAGGCACCTCCTGCTCCACCGGTGTCCTTCCAACAGCTCCACCTACAACTACTTCACTTGAATCCAAGCATTCCAGGAATGCTTGCTAACCAAGCATTCCTGGTAGCTCAGCAATAACACAACATTCTGGTCAAAAATATAACATACTGGACTTTTTTTCCCAACTTTGAACCTACCTCAACTAAAGACAGTATTGCGAGCAGCACTATAGTGTCAGCAAAATAGTGTGTTCAAAAAGGGAAGATTGCTTATGGTCAAAATGTTTAAAAACTACTTTGATTGAACAAAATTGGTATCTTAACATCTAGGGGCCGATTCCGATTCGGGCCGGAAATCTCTCCGACCGAGCCGGACCCGGAGAGATTTCCAACCGAATCGGACCCTAGCAGCCCGACCGAATGAGTACGATGCGCACGTGTGCTATCGGACTCGAGTCGAGTCGGACTCCTGCTGAAGTCAATGGGAGCCGGTCGTACAATGCATACGCGGGCTCGCATTGACTCAATGGGTGCGAGCGAACAAGGGCGCCCCCTACAGCGGGTACGCCTCGAGCGACTCGCGGGCGTACATGCACAGGTAGGGGACCCATGGGTCCCCCCTGTGTGCGACTCGCACGATTCACGCGTACAGGGGTCCGACACGGACCCCCAAAGTGCGGCTCCGACTGCTCTTTTGAGCCGGACGGCGCGAGTCGGTCGGACTGCTCGGGCGCGCATCGTATTTACCCGGCCGGGAACGTCTCCATTGCGCGGTGCGAGTCGTGTCCGTGCGAGTCGGTCGGAGCGGTCGGCTTTCGCGAACGAATCGGTCGGTGCGGTTGGGTCTCGCGAACGAGTCGGTCGGAGATTTCGCATCGTACTCGCTCGCCCGGACGCACGTACGAATCGGTCGGGAAACAGGGCTCCGAATCGGATCCGGTAAAGCCGAATCCGATTCGGAGCCCTACCGGCCGAGATCGGAATCGGCCCCTTAGTCTGGCATTCTAAAATAGAACTTAGCTCTGTAAAGTCTTTGACCCTGATTCAGAGTAGTGAGGGATAAGTGTGAAATTTAAATACTGTTACCAAATGAGGATATGTGCAGTAAATACCTCCTATTCCATGTGCCCTGGAGGATATGGGACATGACATGTGGAATCAGTATTCACTGATCCAAAATTCTGCATGTTCTGCCTTTGTTGTAGCCGTATTCCTCCCAAGGCCGGACTGGCAGTATCTGGCATCAGGCGTGTCGCCAGGAGGTTGGAAGGGTGGTGGCCCACTTTGGTTACTGGGGGCCGGCGTTGTAGCAGTGCAGCAGGTTTAAAAGCACTGCAGAGTTCTTTGCATTTCCAACTGTTTTCAAGCAACAATAAAAGTGCTAAGATAACTCTGGTTTTTAATGTACCTGCTGGAGAGAGATTGGAGTTTTGTCTAGTGGCAGTTATGACTCTTCTAAGGTAGCGCAGAGGGTTAATATGCCTGCAGCAAAGAGCGTGTACTATGCAGATCAAAGAACAGTATTTTATAAGCATAGCTCAGTGGGTTATTGTTTTTGTTACAGAGATCCTTTTGATACAGTGCAGTTCATAAGTTACAACAATTGTAATCTAGGTTAGAAAGTTCTGTTTTTCTCCCAGTCTTTCATTATCCTAATTTTGCTAAAAAGGGTTTGTTTGGGTAGAAATAAATTCTTATTAGTAAAGTCAACCCTAACCAATGTGTTATGTTCTGAGTTCTGAGTTTGTGCTTCCCCAGATCATGCAATCTTAAAAAATGCCTACCAGTATGGATGACAAGTGAATCTCCGTGTAGTCCCCTTTGTTCTATGTAACATTTGTTATACACTCATTTACACACGTATGATTCATTGTGTGTGTGATGTAAAATGCAACGACACCCTGCACTGGTATGAGAGGCGCTATAAAACAAATAAAATACATGTGAGAGAGGGGCTATAGAGAGATGAGAGGCACCGTTGGAGGGGGATAGTGAGGGAATCATTGAAGAGCTCCAATAAAGATTGCTGTATTCTGGTGCACTGTAAGGTCCTCCTTTACTAAGCTTTAAAAACAAATACAATTGAATATATAATGGAAAATGTGTTGCAGAATGCACAATTTTTGCCATTTTTGTTTCCAAATTTCCTTGGGAGGAGAACCCCCCCAAACCTTCTTGTAGTAGTTAGGCTTGCCTGCTGTGCTCGCCCGCTGTGCACCGTATTGGGGCTGGTCTAACAAAATTTGCCAGGGCTGTTTTGGGTTCCCAGTCCAATCCTGAATTTCCACCAATGTTGCCAACTTTTTGCTGCCAAATTCTTTTAGGGAAATCTCATTTGTGTGCAAACTCCCATTTGCAACAAGAATCAAAATGGTCCTCGCTATTAAAAACCAGGGCCTCTAATGTAAGACCAAATCCCCTCTTGACAGAGGAGCATACAAAGTTGCTCTTCTAACGTACCGTAGGAAGATCAGGGAAGCACGCAGATGCCATATTATCTTGAGGATTGAGGAAGCTGGCAACTCTGCAAGGGAGTTTTTTAAAGTGCTGAATGAATTCACAATGCCAGCAGCCTGCAAGAGAGTAATACTGGCTTCGCAAGAGCTATGTGAGTCGCTCGCTAACTATTTTTAGGATAAGATTTCCAGAATATATGAGGAATTTCCACTTGGTGGAGAGGCCTGATAAACCAGCAAACTATAATGTATTACCAACAAATGCCCTAGTCCTGCTGGGAAAGTTTGATGTGATCTCCCAAGAACAGGTGCGAGAAATGCTGAGGAAGGATAAATCAGAGTCACTGTTAGATCCCTGTCCCGTTTGCATAGTCTCCTCTTTGCCTTCTTTGCTAATCCTTTACATTACAGATTTGCTCAACTTTTCCCTGGATTCAGCGAAAAAACCAAAGGCTTGGAAGTTGGCATTTGTCTGTCCCATCTTAAAAAAATAGCTTTTTTTGCTGACCCAAACAAGTATGCAAATTATTGGACCATATCTCTTCTTTCTCTTCTTGGTAAGGTTTTGGAGGGATTAATTAATAAACGACTATCCAAATACCTAGATGCCAATTGAATATCAGACCCCTCACCATCAGGTTTCAGAAAAGCATACAGCCCAGAGACTGCCCTCCTGGCAGGTATTGATTCCACTAGGACACTTCTGGATGAAAGCAGGCAGGCAATGCTGGTATTACTCGAGTTGTCAGCTGCCTTTGATACGGTCTCCCATTCCATCCTTATTCAGAGGCTGCATGAGAAATAGGCATACATGCAAAGGCCCCAGTCCAGCATGGTTCAAAGACTTTGCGGCTGCAAGCACCCAGGTGATCTCAATCAATCCCATCAAATCTAGGACAGTTACAGCTGATAAGGAAGTTCCTCAGGGATTCTCCCAGAGTCCTACCTTTTTAATATTTATGTGAATAATATCCTATGTGGATGACACCCAATTGGTGATCTCATTTTGTCAAGATCTAGAGACCTCCAAAGTTAGATTAATTGATTGTATGAGAAAGGTGGCGGCCTGGATGAGTCTGAGTTGTTTACAACTTAATGGAGTAAAGACAGAAATGCTCCTGCTTGGAAAAGCCCAGTCAGAAGATTGGTGGCCAAAATAACTAGGTCTGGCACCCTGCCCCAAGGGAGTGGTAAAACCCTTGTCTTTTTGATGGATGATAAGCTATCCATGAAGCAACATGTGACCTCTATTCGTGGTACCTGTTTCAGCGCCGTACGACTGCTCAGAAAAGTGTTCCCTTGGCTTTCCATGAGTTCCAGGAAAACTCTGGTCCAGACCCTTATCACAAGTCATCTCGACTATGGGAATGCACTTCTGGTAGTTGACAATGAGACTCTCCTCTCCAACTTACAGGCAGGTCAAAACACTGCAGCCCGACTGGTCTGTAAAAGTCCATCTTGCTCTACTTCCATGCTCACCTTAAGAGCACTACACTGGCAGCCAATAAGAAAGCTCAATCTGTTCAAACTCTTGTGTCTCACTCATAAAACATTTCTAGGGAATGGCCAGCATACCTGCAAACTAGGCTTTCTACTTTCCAGGTGGACACTTAAGGTCCATGGATAAAGCACTCCTGAACCCATGGAGTATCCAAATGAACAGGTACTGAGTACGTTCTATTTCCTATTTCGCTCCTCATCACTGGAGTAGCCTTTTCTTTTTTACATTCGTTCCTGCCTCAGTTTTGGAAGATTTAGAAAACTGATGAAAACTTGGCTTTTCTAAACCCTTTCAGCTACTTTACCTCAGATCCGCCATACTAGCACCAGGATACTCCTTTGGAAGTGAGTCGTTGCACTATACAAGCTCAGTTAACATAACATAACATAATGTTTTTCCTCAATTTGAGATATGTTAGACCTGGCAGCCTTGTCTTGGGTTTCCCCTGCATTTTTTGCCTTTGCCTCCTGTATTTTTACTGTGTGATGGATTTCGTCTTGCTGGTCTAGATGCTTTGGGCACTTTGCCACTGCTGTTCAGTGCCAAAGTGCAAGAGCTCCTTTAGTAAATTGTTGTTATGGATTGGTGGTTCCATGATTGGGTTATTTGGCTTACTACTAAATCTCTAGTACAGTGCACCATGTGTGCCCAGGGCCTGTAAACCAAATGCTGCTAGTGGGCTTGCAGCACTGACTGTGCCTCCCACACAAGCAGCTTTGCAACAAGGTCTCAGGCCTGCCATTGCAGTGCCTGTGTGCAGTCTAGTACTGCCATGTCAACCTGGCAAGTGCACCCACTTGCCGGGCCCTAACCTTCCCTTTTCTTACATGTGAGTCACCCCTAAGGTAGGCCCAAGGTACCCCTGTGGGCCAGGTGCAGTGTATGTGAGAGGTAGGACCTGCCCTGATGTGTGTGGCATGTCCTGATGGTGAAATACTGCCAATTTCGTTTTTCACTATTGTAAGGCTATCTGTCCCCAAAGGACAGAATGGGGAGTTTGCTCATAACATCTTATGGGTATTGCTGCCCATGGGAACAAGATGGGAAAATAAAGTTTGATATGCCTGAACTCAGAATGTTAAAATGTATCTTTTAGTGAGGGTGATTTTTACATTTTGGGTTTGAAAATACCACTTTTAGAAAGTAGGTATTTTCTTGCCTAACCATCCAGTGAGCCTCTGCTAGGTTGTGTATTGACTGACTGGCTTTGGAGTGACAGGGGCTGGGGATGTGCATTCTGTTCAGACAGCCACTTAGGGGGTTAGGTGTGTCCTGCCTTTCCAGGGTGAGTCAGGGCTGGGCTGAATACACCTGGGCTGCATTCAAAGTAGGGGGAGGAGATTTCTCTCACACCTGAATAGGCTTGGTCTGCCAAGGACAATGCTGTCTCCACCTCCTGCCAGGAAGCTGCACTAGTGAGGACAGAACTGGTTTTGGCTGTGCAAAGACACTCTCTGCCTCCAGCGAACAAAGGATTTTGTATTATAAAAAGAGGGGCCCAGACCCCAGACTTTTAGATCACTTTTAGACTTCAAGATGAACCTCTGCCAAGGAGAAGAGCTGGAGAAACTGGAGGAGGAGTACTGCCCCTTTGCTGTGTGCTGTCTGGGGTTGGCCTGCTGTGGCTGTTTCTGCCAAGGAGAGGAACTGTGTGTGTATCCTGCTTGAGAAAGTATCTCCACGGGCTAGGAAGTGGAGCTTGCCCCGTGTTCAAGAGGTCTCAAGAAGAGCAAAGACCTGACCATCCTTCTGTTCACCGTCTCTGGAACCGCTGGTTTCAGATGCCGCAGAAGAAAATGGCAACCGACTCTGTCACTGAGTCCGTAGCAGGATTCCGTGTCCTGAAAGTCCCGCAGAAGGCACCGCCACACTTCACGGGCATCCTTGGCCTCACCAATGCCGTCTTGACGATCGTCACCAAGCCGTTGTTTGCACCGCGTCCTGTGGACACTGCATTCCACGCCGCCTCGCTTCACCCTGCCTGGACGTCACCGACACCATCACTGCCCAACCGAAACACCTGCCAGCACAGCATCGAGCACAGCCTCACCCTGCACCGCAAGCCTTGGCCTCACCAACGCCATCTGGATGACCGGCATTGAGCCGCTTCCACTTTTGCAACGCATCCGCGACGGTAGCCCCAACCGGCTCGTAGCATTGTGTCGGCCGCAGCAAGAAGGGTACTGTTTTTGAGTCAGTCTTCGCTTTAGCTGACCCGCACTGACGCGGTCGGTTGGGATTGTTAGACACTGTCGTTTTTCAGCATCGCGATAGCCCCGGACCGAGCTATCGACTCGGAAGAACTGTGTTTTCCAGCTATTTTTGCATTTTAAAGGTTATCTTACAAAGTAACTATTTTTTACAGTATTGTATTATGGATTTTTGTCGTATTTGGTCTTGTTGGTTTGGATAAATAATAATAATATCTTTATTCGGGGTTAGTTGCAGCCATAAAAAAGACAACATAAACATAAAACAAAACATCAGCAACAGGATCACTTGTTGACAACATAACACCATGTGAAAAGTTCGCAGATTTACAGTGTAAGCATTAATGTTATGTTATGTTATGCTAATTGGTATTTGTAAAGTGCGCGGCTACTCGATAGAGTGTCCTGGCGCTGCAAAGCCTCGTGACAGGATACTGAGCTATGCTGATAATGAGGGAGGCTTACAGCTGTTGCTGGAATAACCAGGTTTTCAGTCTTTTCCTGAAAATGAGTAGGTCGTGCACATGTCTGAGTGACAGAGGTAGGCAATTCCACAGACGGTAATCAATTCCCCCATCATTAAAATGTCCCAATATAGTATAAAAACACCAGCCGCTCTGACTGATGACACAAAATAGACACTAAAAAAAAACCACTATTAAAATCCTGGCAGGGTAATTTATAGCTTGGAGTGAACAGAATCAGTCCCCCTGTATATTTAATCACCTCTAGAATGTCTAGACTTTAGAGCAGCTCTCAAAAAGTTAACAACACAAAAAAGCATGTGGGCACTAGGCAGGAGCTGGAGATACAGTAGGGCGACACAGGTATGCCTAAAATTCATTGCTTTTAAAAGTGATAAAGCTTTGCTTATTTCTCTAAACTGGTGTGGTGTCCATTTGTAGTGTTTCACTGGGTTACTGTATGTGTTCACAAATGCTTTACACACTGCCTCTGAGATAAGCCTGTCTGCTCGTACCAAGCTACTAAGGGGGTGAGCAGGGGTTATTTTGGAAGTGTATCCCCCTTACCCTGACGAGGAAGAAGGGTCCCTACTTGGACAAAAGTGCAAACCATTGCCAACTGGAGACCCCTATTTCTAACAAGAGACATTTTCAAACATGATATTTTTCAATTTAATTTGAATTTATTACCACAAACCCCATACAATAGACTGGTATCACATTGGCAACGCCAGGTAACCAAAAGGCAAGCTAGGGGTTGAAAGTGCTACCTGTGGTGATCCCTAATTGATGTTCTTGGTATTTTATAAGAGGACATAAGTCATGACAGCCTTACCTAACTGTATTATATTTATATTTGATTTTGCTTCTATGATGGTCCTTGATCCCTTTTTTGGCCCATGTTGATTGGTAAATCATTTGCACACATCGGCCATTGCCCCGGCAGCGGAGCTGTGGGCCTCATGCATGGGCACAAAGGAGATTTGTTTTGTCTGTGTGTGTGTTTGTGTGGGGGTGTGTGTGCAGGATGGGAATTTGGAAGTTAAGGATAGTTTTCTATACTTTGAGAGACACTGCCTACTTCATCCTCCTATTATCTACCCCAGTTTGTTATTCAAGTTACACAATTGAGGTTGAACGAATATCCCTGTTTGCCCATGTTGTACCGCCATATGCTGACCGCTTTTCCCCTTTGCTTCAATTTTTTAAAAAAAGGTTAGAGATATTCTGGTTGTGCAGTGTGTTTTTCACCACAACCCTCAGGGTCACGCCACAGCACTGCAGGGCAAGAAGGGGATGGTCCACTACATGCCCTTGTCCGATGGTGCGCTTAACAAGGGATAATTAACAGATAATCGTGCCGTATCCTCGTCAAGGCACGTCTACCATCCTGGCTCTCCAAGCCACACATCTATCTATCTATCTAAATATCTATCTTTCTGTCTGTCTGTCTGTCTGTCTGTCTGTCTGTCTGTCTATCTATTTGTTTTGCCACTGGCTTTGGCACCATTTGACGAATGTCCATGACATTTTCAAAACTAGTATGACAGTTGGTTCAACTTGTGTTTTGAAAGTTTCAGGGTGATTTGTCAAGTGGGGGCTGAGAAAAAGAGGGGTGTACCAAACACGTTTTCCCAATGCAATTTTCCATAGGGATGTTAGACACAACTACAGTCCAAACTGCCTGATGGAATTACACTAAATTTGGCAGAAAGGTAGCTTTTGGTTCAGAAATTGACCTTTTTTTTAATTGATGTAAATCCGTTCAGTAAATTTTGAGATATTAATGAAAATCCAAATTTGTATATATAGGGACATGAAGGCTTCGCGAACCCTCCTGATCTTGTGTGGAGATCTAATTGGCTGCCAACATTTCTACCAGGAAGTGCTGGCAACCATCTTGGTACTCCGTGGCTCCCACCGAAAAATAAAAAAAAGAATTGCAGGCTCCCATTCTTCTGTAATGTTTAGTCCGTGGGTGGGCCAGGTCCTGGGGACATGAGGAATTATAAAAAGGAGGGGGCACATCGGCCCCCCTCCTAGGGCTTATAAAAGCACCGGGGACCGCCACCTCCCCGGAGTACTGCTTTTAATGTATGTGGGAGTGTGTAGTAACGAGGTCCAGACTGGTTGATGTAATTCAGGAGGTTTTATTGTAGTTAGTTACAAGTTCTGTAGATCAGCCCCACCAGGAGCAGCCAGCATGCTGCTCAGCCCACTCTCAACTATGACTTCTGCTCACAGGCTCCCAACATTCCTGAGCGCATCATCACTGCAACATTCCACTGGCTGAGTAGATGGTAAAATTGTAAAACATTAACATGGACAGGATACTAGGATACTACATATCCCCCTTTCTTATATAACAAAAGCAATAAAGATAGTAAACAGAAAAGGGAGAACCATAAATGAGGAAAGAAAAAAAGAGGACTACAGAAACAGCATCAACGGTGCAAAGAAGTGAACAACAAGGAGGGAACAGAAAGATAGGTGGAAGTAGAAAAGGAGGAAGCGACAGATGAAAAAACAGACAAATATAACCCATCCTCCCTTCTATAAATAACAACAGAAAAGAGGAGGAAGACCCAGCGAAAGAAAACAACAAGGAAAAGACAAAACATGAAAGCACCAATGACTACCCCTCAGACACACCTACTGGCCAGACAGGCAAGCGAGAAAGCAAGGCATAGGACAACACAACAAAACACTGGACTACAAACAGACACACACACAGTGAAAAAGGAAAAGAAACCTCAAGCGGAAGGAAGAACAAAAAAAAAAAACGCACTATGATAAGAGAAAGACAGAAGACAAAGAAAGACTGACAACAAGGATAAAGTCCAGAATCCACAGATGACAAGAAGAAAAGACGTCACAAGGAAAACTGAACACGCGAAAGATACAGGGAAGATGAGAGGAAAATACAATAAGATCCCTCATCCAAACCCCATTACTATATTGACAAAGTAATTTAATATGAACATAACATTACGTTGCAAAATTGACAATGCAATATAATATCAAAAAAATATAACGTTGAGAAAATAGCACAAATGGGACTGAAACCCATGAAACACACCCTATGTAAGGGTAAAGATGTACCCAACGTATGTGAGAATGGGAGGACTAAAACCCATGACCAACTACGAGGAAAAGGGGTCAGAAGCTAATAAGTACGGGACTAAAACCCATGAAATGATAGCCCTTTTAAAGACAACACCATGTAGAGGTCACATACTCTGCAGTGAAGTAATGGGACTTAAACCCATACAACACAAGTAAGAAAACATGGGACTGAAACCCCTGACCTACCCTAAGACGAAAGGGAGGTTAGATATTGTTAACTAATGTATATGGGTCTGAACCCATAACTTGTCCCTAAGATTAGGGATGGTTAACTAATGCAAAAAGGACTAACACCTATGCATAGATCCCTTGAAAGAGAGTGGGAACTGTAAGTAACCCAAGAAGGCAAATATGTTGTGAGCAAATGGGACGTACAGTAAGGACATGGGACTGAAACCCATTCGTAGCGTGACACGTACAATGAGGACATGGGACTGAAACCCATTCGTAGCCTGACACGTACAGTGAGGACATGGGACTAGAACCCATTGTAACGTGAAACATACAGAGAGGACATGGGACTGAAACCCATTCCTAGTGTGAAAGGGAACAAACCCCTTGAGCCAACCCTCATGTAAGGGATAACTGTGAATGTCACCCATAAAAACACAAGGGCACCCAAATGTATGAAAGCGTAAACTGTGGCATCACGAAACATGAACATTACTTCCATAAGTATGCAAAAACATTTCCAATAGAAGTACAATTATAAACTGAGTCCCACATGTCAAATCGTTAAAGCACGAAGATACTGTAAACAGTAAGCATGACACATAGGTGCACAAGTGAAAACATTTGCAGCAAACAAACTAGAATAACTTCCACAAAGTATGAACTTATAAACTGCTCTAGATACTGTAGCTCCAGACACAGTACATTGGAAAATTGAGCTACCGACCTTAGACAGGATCGTGTGTCGCACATTTTTAGAACACAGCAGACAAACCTCACACCGAGGATCAGTGTGAGAAGAACTCCTTGTATAACAGCAACCAGTCAATTTGGACACTGTCACCAGATGGCAGCCGAAGAGAAGAACAAGAACAAACTGCCACTCACCACTGAACTCCAGACAGCGTCCTGTAACTTCTGTGCGCTGAGACAACAGTCCTCTAGTGCAGCAGGAAAGCAGAAATAACCAAAACAAGCAGAGCAAGATAAACACTTCACATGTGGGACAAAAGAAGAGTAGAATCTTTCACGTGGAAATAAACCCCGCACTCGCGAAGCAAACGTGGTTGGCATATTGACGGTATAACAGAGGCAGCCAACCAAAACATGCCGGCACGCAATTGACGGTGAGCCGGATGGCTCACGGCACGTCTGTGCATGCGGCGTCCAGGAGCAGCAAAACACAACGAACATCGAAGAACATCGCCGGAGATCCATGGATTCAGGTAAGGTTGCATGCGCTGTACATGACACGTGCCTCGTATTAAACTGCCCCGCAACGGTCAAACTGTCAGTGAAAATACTTTAAGATGATTGAAAGAAAAACAATAAAAAATGTCAATTTCACACACTTAGCAGCTGCTTGTACCTGGTAATGAACTCTGCACAACTGTCCCACACGTTGCTCTTGAACCACAGCTAGGCTCTAAATTCCTTGCTGGTAATAAGACGCTCGCAGAGAAAGGAGCTTGTGGCAAACACCAAAATGAGTGGAGCCTCTTGAGAGGTACTTGGGACAAAACTCAGCCCAAAAACAGAGACAGAAGGGTTTCTCACACACGTCGATGTGTTGAAGATAGACTCTAGAGAGTAGACACCCTTCACAACACAGGCAGCTCTTTAAGTTGTACTTCCCCAGACACTTACTTCTGTCACAACGTGGTTGGTGTCAGGAACAATAAGGCAGAGTAACTGCAGCTCATGTACAGCTGAAACAGAAACAGCAAGAACAGCAAGAACTGGCACACTTGGGTTGTGGGCGACCGATGGCAAGTTCACTGGTGGGCCCAGGGGTGCCAGTTTGCTATAAGATACGTAGCTGTTAGTTACAAAAGAATTGTCTTTACCTTGAAGATTATCCAGGCTTCAAATTTGTGTAGAAATGTTTCAAAATGTCAGAGCTTCCACAATCCAGGTGATTTACGCCGGTTCTTTAAAAATCGTCGCCAAAAAATTGTAGTAACAAGGTCCAGACTGGTTGATGTAATTCAGGAGGTTTTATTGTAGTTGGTTACAAATTCTGTATATCAGCCCCACCAGGAGCAGCCAGCATGCTGCTCAGCCCACTCTCAACTGTGTCTTCTGTTACAGGTTCCTAACATTCCTAAGCGCATCATCACTGCAACATTCCACTGGCTGAGTAGATGGTAAAATGGTAAAACATTAACATGGACAGGGTACTAGGATACTACAGAGTGCCCGTGTGGCACCCCTGCGCCCCTGAGAACGCCACCTCCCCAGGGCACTTAAAAATATGTATACAGGTGAACCCACTGGGCCTGTCCACACCCCAGGGACCACCACCTCCCCAGTGCAAAACATTTACTATTAATGCAGGGGGAGCCTGCAGGCCCCCCTTAAGCCTCAGTGACTACCAGCTCCCCGGGGCAATTGATTCAAATTGAGGGGATGGTTAAGAAAGGAGGCAGGGCCTCCAATGAGGTTTCAGCAGTCCCGCTGTGGGGCACTTACTAAGGGCAACAATAGGGTTCTTGGCCCCCAACTATTCTCAGCAGCTAAGGGGATTTGATCCTCAAACCAGTAGTGCACCAGGAGGTGTGCTTGCAGAGTGGTTGAGAAAGGGTTGGGGCCTCTGACAAGGTCTCAGCAATCCCGCTGTAGGAGACTTACTGGTGGCAACAACAGGGGTTCTTGACCCTTAAGGACTCTCAGGAACCAAGGGAACTCCATCCCCCAAGCAATAGTGCACCAGGAGGCGCATTTGCAGAGTGGTTGAGAAAGGAGTGGGTGTGTGAGGGGTTCTGTGGATGATGTCATCAATGATGTCATTTGAGATAAGTGATGTAATGTGTGAGTCATAAGCAGTGGATTGTGGGGGCATAAGTTATAGTTAGCTCAGGTAAGTATAACTGCTAAATTTCTGTGGTTTTGTATGAGTGAAATCTGAGCTTAACTATAACGTCCCTGCAATGTTTTTTTCAATGACTGCATATATATATATATATATATATATATATATATATATATATACACATGACAGCCACAGTCCTGGAACGATCACAATCCTGGTCGAAAAAGCAGGTACGGACCACAAATGTGGTGAAAAGTTTTCCTTTATTCAGTGCAGATTTAACAGTGTCAGTGCATAGTTCTTAAAAGCGAGTGCCCAGCATGACGCGTTTCGACTGCCCAACGGCAGTCTTGATCACATGACGCGCTGGACCTATCAGTGAGTATATATAGAAAAAAGCTTAAAAAGCACATGCTACATTTCGTCCAATCAGTTAATAGACTAAGTTTAAGCATTAAAAGAGGCAGCTGTGTGTACATGATAACACTCACTTAATTACCAAACGTTTACTTTTTTATCCCATGAACATTTACTTATATAAGCTTAGTGCTTCTAATTGATGTCATATATTTAATCAAGGGCTAAACATCTGTAATTTAATTGAAACTAATTCTTTAAACCAAATTAATAGCATAGTGCTAAAATTTAAAAAAGTCTTAGTTCTAAACTGCAGGTACCTTAATTCTGGCCTCATACGTTATTGTATATAATAATCATAATATTAGTCTAATCATTCACTAAATTGAATAACGACAATGTGCAAAATGTGCTAAAAAGTGCAAAAGTGCTAGTGCAAAATAAAAAAATAAATATATACAGTTAAATATGATGCAGCATTCTTATGCAGACGTCCCCAGTGTCATTTCTTAGCTAGAATCTCCTATTCTTTTTCTTAATCTAGTTTGGTCCATTTCCAATCTCCAGTTTATCCCATTTGTTACATCTAATAGAAAAGAAATACAATCATTGTTTTGTATGTTATCTCATTATTGCTATACAAATATTAACAAATCAACAACAATCTAGTTGTCAGTTATCTAGGACCGGATTTGAACCCCATTAAAAAATGAAAAATATGTAATAAATAAATAAATAAAATCCCAGGTAAATTAAATGTAAAACCAATTTGTCGATGCATAAAACCAGCAAAAATCCCGTAAAACCAAGTAAAACCGAGAATTCTCAGATAAAACCTAGCAAAAACGAGATATCACCGATTAAAACCATCAACCAATCAGTTCACAAGTAAACTTAAAATAAATACATACATCCTCAATATGGATATATATATATATATAGGGGCCGATTCCGATCTTCGCCGGTAGGGCTCCGAATCGGATTCGGCTTTACCGGATCCGATTCGGAGCCCTGTTTCCCGACCGAACCGTACGTGGGTCCGGCCGAGCGAGTACGATGCGAGTCGCCGACCGACTCGTCCGGGCGTCCCGACCGCTCCGACCGACTCGCTCCCGGCTCGAACCGCTCCGACCGACTCGCTCGGACTCGACTCGCACCGCGCAATGGAGACGTTCCCCGGCCGGGTAAGTACGATGCGCGCCGCGAGCAGTCCGACCGAGCCGCGCACTCCGGCTCGAAAGAGCTGTCGGAGCCGTACTTTGGGGGTCCGTGTCGGACCCCCTGTACGCGTAGCCGCGCGAGTCGCACACAGGGGGACCCATGGGTCCCCCTACCTGTGCGTGTATGGCACGAATCGCTTCGCCGCGTACCCGCTGTAGGGGGCGCACTTGTCCGACTCGCACCCATTGAGTCAATGGGAGCCCGCGTACGCGTTGTACGACCGGCTCCCATTGACTTCAATGGGAGTCCGACCGACTCGAGTCCGATAACATACGGACGCATCGTACTCGTTCGGTCGGACTGCACGGGTCCGATTCGGTCGGAAATCTCTCCAGGTCCGGCTCGGTCGGAGAAATTTCCGGCCCGAATCGGAATCGACCCCATAGTGTGTATAATAGCAGCAATCAAGATTTTTAAAGGTGCATATGATTTACAATTCTTAATGCAGTCAATAAGTTAAACAACCATATACTCAAAATTATCACTTTTTCAAATTCTTCCAATTATATTCAGTATTAACCAATATTAAAAGTTTAAGATAAAATCCCAGGACTCAAAAACCAGCAATATCCCCCACTAAAACCAGATTAAAATCTAGGAAACCCAGATTAAAAACCAGTAAAAGCCAAGGGACAAAACCAATCTAAGAAACCAATCTGGAAATATTATCAAATATGGACCCTAACTTTAACAAAATTCAAAGAAAATTATGTAAATCATCGCTATTGTTGAGGCCATTCGCATTTTGGTATCGAGTAACATAATAAATTCTGATTCCACTTGTCTCAATCTTTTTTCTCTATTGCCTCCTCTGATGTTTTTGGGCACTGAGCTGACAACAAAATATTTGAGATCATTAAGATTATTTTTGTGTACTAGTTTAAAATGCCGTGCCACGGGATAGTTAGGGTCCGAGTTAACCACTGCTCTAAGATGTTGCAATATCCTGTTGTAAACTTGCAATTTGGTACTACCTACGTATAACAGATGGCATGTACATTCTAAAATATATACAGCATAATCTGTTCTACAAGTCAAATGTCCTTTTATTTTGACAGGTTCTTGACTAAACGCAGTGATATATTCTGAAACATTTTTACCAAATTTGCATGCACGGCATGAACTGCATTTAAAAAACCCTGATCTCGCTGATAACCAAGAATTTGAAGTTGTAACCTCAGGACTATTCTTTACCAGAGCATCCCTCATCGAGGGTGCCCTTCTGAACGTAAGACTAGGAAGTTCTGGCAAGATCCGTGACATTGTTATGTCTGACCGAATAATCGGCCAATTTTTATAAAGGATCTTGCGAACTTGTCTCTCCTGTCTACAGAAACTGGTTATCAGTCTTATGTTGTCAACTGTTTCAGCACAAGTAGTGTTAGTCTTACCATTAGTCTGCCTACAAATTGTCAGGGTTTCAGGGATTATGCTCAAATGACCATCTTCATTGATGCTGTTTGCCTTGTCTCGAGCTATTATTAGATCTCTAAATTTATATCCTCTATTTAAAAATCTTTCAAATGATTCGCTCTGACATTTTTGGAGGTCACTTTCATGGCTACATATGCGTTTAATTCTTAAAAATTCTCCATAAGGGATACTTTTTATGAGGTGCCGGGGATGTGAACTATAAGCATGAAGCACAGAGTTTCCCGCAGTCACCTTAAATATATATATATATATGTATATATACTACCCTAGTGGCTGAGTAGTTATAGTTAGGATCGTGTTTCCATTGGAGATACCTGTTTTGTGTTGCTAATAACTTTGATGTCGTTTGTCAAATCTCCACGAAAATTTCCAAAAAAGTGCTATTGTTTGACTAGTTTGCTCATGGAAGGTTTCAGGGTGATCCATCAAGCGGGTGCCAAGAAAAAAGTGGTGTCTCAAAACTGGTTTTCCCATTCATTTTTCCGTAGGAACATTAGACTCAGCTACAGCCCAAACCGCTCAATGGATTTACTCCAAATTTGGCAGAAATGTAGATCTTGGTCCAGACAGAGTTCTTTTTGTGATTTGGTGCAAGTCCATTTAGTAGCTTTTGAGCAATTACTGCTCAAAAACCTTGCATATTTCATGCCGCTGAGGTTCTGCAGACCCGAGAGATCTACTACTGAGATCTGATTGGCTGTTACCACATCAACCAGGAAGTTGTGTCAGCCATCTTAGGACTCGAGACTCAGTCCTGAGTCCAAACAAAACAGCAAAAAAAGGCATAGGGGTAGGGTAGAAATACCCTGACCCCCTAGGCCAGGTGGTGAGGTCCCAGAAGGACCATGCATGGGACCAAAAATGAGGATCCATGAATCTGCAGAAAAAATGTAAAAAACAAAACAACTGTAAGCTCTGTACTTGTTTAAAAAAAATCCTGGGGTTGGGAATATGCTTGTATTTATTTTAGGGAGGGGGATGTGGAGCCCCAAAGTCGAGGTATTAAAAATGGGAGGGGGCTGCGCAGACCCCCCCCGAGCAGAAAAATGTCCCAGGTCCCCCAACACCCTGGAAACAAATGTATAACAAAAGGGGTGGGGCCACGTAGCCTCCTCGCAAGCAAAGGCCCCGGGGACCCATCCTCCATGGCCATTTGGTTAAAAAAACGGAGAGAGGGGCTGCATGGCCACACTCCTCATCTCATTGTAGGTCCCGTGGACCCCATTCCCTAGGACCAAAACTAAGGTTAAACTGAGGGCGGCTATGCAGGAACCCCAGCCCCCGAGGCCTAATGAGCCTCTGAGAGGGGGGCCACATGGCTTCCCTCACCTTTTTAATTGAATTTGGCCCTGGGGACTAATGAGGCTTGTGGAGTGGGCCTCGCAGCCCCTCCACTTAATGTAAGTGTTGTTTGATGGGTTCCCCCACCTATAATGTAGAGAGGTCCGGGGGTGGGGTCCCTGGGGCAACAATAAGCTCAGGGAGGGGGCCAATGCTGGCCCCTCCCATTTTTTATTAAATTCAGCCCTGGGTATGGGATCCCTGGGGCCTGTTAAGGCTCAGGGAGGGAGACTGCACACTTTGTTCCCCTTAATATATACATTTTGGCCTTGGGTGATGTGGTCCCTGGTGCTTGAAGGCCAACCCTACGCAACATATGCCAAAATTTGTGTGCGACATGGGGTTGGCAGACTGCTTCTAGTTGGCCAAGGGGCCTGGTGGCAGGTCAAGCTCTGTGGCCAACCTGAAGGCCATATGCAGCATGGGGTTAGCTGTCTGAGGGGAGTTGGACACAGGGCCTGACTACAAGCCAGGCCCAGTAGCCAACCCCATGCTGCCCACAACCAAAGGCCATGTGTAGCAGGGTGTGGCTGCCTGCGGGGGGATGGATGCCTCCAGTTAGTTCGGCCACAGGGCCTATCCGCTGTGCACGAACGAAGGCTGTATGCAATGTGGGGTTGGCTGTCTGCGGGCGTGGTTGGCCACTGAGCCAACTCCCTGCCACCAGCCCTCTACCCAACCTCCTCCCTTCTGCCATGCACAGCAGGTGGTTGGTTTTAGGTATTGTTAACAAAATATTATTTTATGTTAAAAAAAACCTAGAAATTCACTGAAAACAACCAAAGGTTAAAATAACGCTGTATTTAGGTGAGGATTTCAATTACAATGTAACCTTTTACACATACAAAACCACTGAAATTCTCCAGTTATATTTAGCTCTGGTAACTATAACTTGTGCCCTAAGGTAACTATAACTTGTGCCCTATCCATGCACTGCTTACCCTACATATTACATCACTAATGGCATCTTCTATTACATCATTGATAACATCACTGCAGCATTTGCAATTAAATTATTGATGAGAACACTGTACATGGCGAGGGCGCAAGTTATAGTCACCATAGGGCACGAGTTATAATTACCAGAGATAACTATAATTGGTTTATTTCAGTGGTTTTGTACATTTAAACATTAAGTTGTCACTGAGATTCTAACCTAACTATAACAATATTTTAATCTTTGGTATAATACAAGGTTTCTACACCCTCAGGAACGCACTCAGAGGTTTGCTGACTAGCTCGCTCACTACATTTTAATTGTGTTAATCTTTATGCTATTTACACAGATCGCGAACTTGCACGAAGAAATTATTTTCATTCTTTGATATTTTTAAATGCCTTTGCCTGGTGGTCTGTGCCTCACACCCAGACCTCCCTCTTTCCTGTACGCCGCTCTCCAGTCCACCACAGCCCTTGTTAGTGGCGATTGAGTGGAGAGAGTCAGGCTAGGGTTGGGCTGGTTGGAACGTTTGACGGCCACCATTTTGAGCGATTAACGTTCTAGTCATCCAACATCACTGGGGCTAGTGACTACATAAATCACCCCTGACGCGGATGCGCATCCCACAATGTTTCTACACCTGCAGGAACGCTCTCAGAGGTTTGCTGAATAGCTCGCTCACTAAATTTTAATTGTTTCAATCTTTATGCTATTTGCACAGATCGCAAACTTGTACGAAGAAATTATTTTCATTCTTTGATATTTTTAAATAC
This sequence comes from Calotriton arnoldi, assembly GCA_963921515.1. Lineage (NCBI taxonomy): Eukaryota > Metazoa > Chordata > Amphibia > Caudata > Salamandridae > Calotriton > Calotriton arnoldi. The sequence continues at coordinate 355,299 of CAWUFW010014020.1, read as the reverse complement.
CTTTGCCTGGTGGTCTGTGCCTCACACGCAGACCTCCCTCTTTCCTGTATGCCACTCTCCGGTCCACCACGGCCCTTGTTAGTGCCGATTGAGTGGAGAGAGTCAGGCTAGGTCTGGGCTGGTTGGAATGTTCGACGGCCGCCATTTTGAGCGGTTAACGTTCTAGTCATCCGACACCACTGGGGCTAGTGACTACATAAATCATCCCTGACGTGGACAGGCAGCAGGCGCGCTGCCAGTGCACCGAAGGCGTGCCAAAGGCAAGCCCGTCTTGCCCCGTCCGCGCTTGGACCGCGCTCAGCGCCAGTCATTCTGCCGGTTTGGGTTCCATCCGGAAACTATGATCTCATACTCACAAAGTAAGCTTTTGGAGGTATCGGGTATTCATCTGCGATACCCTGGTTCAATTCTTAACTGTGGCAATAGCACTGGGACACAGATATGCTCTATCTGTAAACTCATGCTTACAGAAATAAAGACCACATTGTACACTAATATTGACCCCAGAAAATCCTACAAAGGAATATCCGATCCAATGGGAAACAGGGCTCCACAAGTGCTGTCTTGTGTCTTTTAAATGAACGCTCACTGATTAAACACAAATACGAATTTGCGAATTTCGTAGACGCACATGTCCTCGACATAATATTTGTCGTGGAAACTTGGGCCGATGAGACCTCCGGCCCAAATCTAGTGGTAGCCATCCCGCCAGGTTTTTCAATAGCTAGGAAAGATCGTATGGGGAAAATAGGAGGAGGGCTGGCCATAATCTATAGAGATTACCTGAAAGAATCCTTCAAAGATATCCCCACAGGCCCTGATTGTGAAGTGCTCTCCTTCAAGATAGTCATTAGTCATGTATATTCCTTTAATGGGCTGGTGGTTTCTCGCCCACCAGGTCCCAGGGCCAGTTTTATACATACCATGGGGCAGTTACTTGAATACAACGTTAACTCTCAGGACTACACTATTCTAGGGGATCATAATTTTCACCTGGATAACCCTCAAGACAAAGACTCCACTGCCCTTATGGATCTGGTGAACGGCGCAGGTTTAGAGCAGATTACGGGTGGCCCCACCCATAGAGCCGGACATCTTCTGGACGCCGTTTTTACAGACTTCCTTTTCTGAAATTTAATAATAACCTGCAACTTCACTGGTCTGATCACGTAGCAGTTATGTTAATGCTCATATTGCCTTCTACAGTTGGCAACAAGCCCTGCCCAGTTAGAAGTCAAAAGAGATATCAGTGGCATCGCCTGGATAGAACTAATTTTAACACCCAACTGGGTATGAGCAGACCCTGTCTATCCCAAGATCCAGAGACAGCATCATTAGGTTATCACAACTGAATTGCCACATCAGTGCAAGCAACAATCCCCCAGGAAGCAGGGAAAATTAGCAGGACGGCGCCCACTGAACCCTGGTTTTCAGAGGAGCTAAGGCTTCTGAAGAGGCAATGTCGCAGACAAGAAAGGCGTTGGCGACAGTTCTATGACCCCAAGGGAAAAGAATCTTATAAGAAATTACTGACACAATATAAAGAAATGATCCATAAAACTAAAATCAATTACTTCTCGGAGAAAATTGAAGGTGCAAAGAATCATTTCAAAGAACTGTTTGCTACGGTCCAGAAACTTAGCCACACACAGGAGACTCAACACAATGTAATAGAGCTTTTTGCAACACCCTAGTATCCTCCTTTTGCAAAAAGGTCTCTAGCATCTATGATACGTTTGCCTTGCGCTTTGCAAACAATAAGATCACTCAGTCTTCACAATTTGATGCAGCAAGTACAGATTTAAAAGTCCCCAACCCGCCCCCAGTTTCCGGTTTGCCACAACTCTTAGATCTTTTGCCTGTCTCCTATGAGCAGGTCACTAAACTTCTCTTGGCCACCAAAACCGGATCACCTTTGGATCCATGTCCTCCTAAAAAAACACACAGTAATGGAGACAGTTGCACCTCCACTTACAGAGTTATTCAACCTAGCCATCAAAACTGGGACATTTCCTAAAATTTAGGAAAAAAAACTCTAAGTTACCACTTTAAAAAAATCTAACTTGGATAAAACAGATCCAGGCAACTATCGCCCAATCTCTCGTTTTGCCTCTACCAGCAAAAATCCTTAAAAAGCACATGAACCAAGAACTGGCCACTTTCATTAATAATAATCACATCCTGGATTCAATGCAGTACGGCTTTAGGAGCGAGCACAGTACTGAGCTTGCTTTGATCACAGCGACAGAAGAAATCAGGCGCGCAGTAGATAAAGGAGGCATGGCTGACCTGATACTGTGGGATCTTTCAGCAGCGTTCGATACGGTAGACCACAGCCTCCTGATAAGTCACCTTCAAGAAATCGGATAGCAGGCACAGCCCTTTCACTTTTCAAATCCTTCCTGTCAGATCATGAACAATTCGTCGAAGTGGATGGTTTCAGGTCCCATTGCTTTAGGCTTCCATGTGGGGTACCACAGGGCTTGTCCCTGAGCCCAGCCCTCTTTAATGTGTATGTTACACCTCTGGCCAGATTGATTAAATCCTACGGTTTTGCGATGGTATCATACGCAGATGACACCCAGATTATTGTCTCCATTTTGAATAATAATCACGACACAGCCCAAAACTTTAACGCCTGTATGCGACACGTGAGCAAATGGATGTCGGAGAACTGCCTCAAGTTAAACTCTAATAAGACCAAAGTTTTACTTTTTGGCAGAGACCCATCCTTTTGGTCCACTGACTGGCGGCCTGCGGAGTTGGGTCCTCTTCCCATTCCAGCCACCAAGGCGAAAAGTCTGGGAGTCATTTTTGACACTACCCTGTCCTTTTCCCACCACATGAAGGTTCTTACATCATACACTTTTTACACGTTGAAAATTCTGAGAAAAATCTTTCCGTTTACACCACCAGAACTGCAGAAAACAGTGGTGTTGGCACTAGTTTTGTCTAAGTTGGACTACTGTAACGCGCTCCTGGTTGGTATAAATAAGGCACTTCTGGTTAAACTGCAGGTTCTCCAAAACTCTCTGGCCCGGCTGCTTTTTGGCTTATTTAAACACTCTTCAGACAAGCAGGCCCTCAATGCTCTACACTGGCTACCTGTGGAAAAACTAATCACTTTCAAGGCCTTGTGCATCTCCTTTAAGGCGCTACATAATCATGGCCCTGACTATCTGACAGATCGTTTCCAATGGTATACTCCATCTCAAAATCTTCAGTCCTCTTCTCATAAACTGGTAGAGGTGACTAAACCCCGTCTCCTGAAATGGGGCGGTTAAAGCTTTATAAACATCACTACCAGATTGTTGAATCGTCTGCCCACAAAGCTTAAAAACTCGCCCGACCTGCTCTCTTTTAGGAAAGGCTTAAATACCTGGTTATATACCCTATAGTTTCTCTAACCTTGACCCCGAGCCTTCAATTGAAACCTCAGTGAGTTCATGTGGTTAGTTGCCAAGCGCCTAGACGCCTTAGGGTATTAGTTGCGCTATATATATATAAATAAATAAATAAATAAATAAATAATACATAGTACATATTGTTGTGGATCTCATATGGTTAATTTTATTGGGGGCTTTAGGGGGAGACCCAGGGCCCCCACTGCCCCAGTCGGCTCCCCAACTGGCACACATTGTATGTGTTGGTGGGAGCTGGCATACTTTTTAATCAAGTGGGTGCTCCAGTGCCAAGCCATGGTGCACACACTGCAGAGGCCATTGGGAGGTGTGAGGGGGATCCCAGGCCACCTGCAGCCCCAGTTTTAAAATAATTGTATATTTCACGCTGCTGTGGTTCTGCTGAGCCAACAGATCTCCAGAAGAAGTCTCATTGACTGCCAGCTCATCAACAATGATGTGGCGGCAGCCATCTCAGGATTTGGGGCTCAGTCCTGAGTCTCACAAACAAAGTATAAAAAATAGATATGAGGGGGCAGAGTAGGGATACCCTTCACCCCTCAACCTGGTGGGAGATCCCAAAGGTACCCTCCCTGGGCCAAAATCGTTTTTATTTTTAAAAATGTTGCCATGAATTTGAGGAGGCCACTCAAAAAATAAACACACCCACAGGGTGGGCCAGAGCCCGGGGCGGCAGTACATTTAAATATTTAGGGGAGGGGGACATATGGCCTCCCTCTCTGAGCCTCATTAGGCCTAGGGACCCCAATAATATTGAAAAGGGGAGGGAGGCTCGTGGCTCCCATCCTCGACCCTGAAAAGGCCCCGGGGATCCCATTACCCAGGACAAGCTCTCTGACTGTGTCCTTGAGCCAACTTCAGGGACACAGTAGTTTCTCTGTTCGCGAGAGCGCAGCAGTGAACACTTGTATGCTACCACCTGGCTGGGTGGGAGCACATATTATGTTCACTGCCTATACTCTTACAGACAGGGAATCTCATATTGCTCCTGCCCACCATGAAAAAACAATGTTGCCCTCTGATGCACCCAGGATGGGTGCATGCGGGGAGCCCACAGGGATCCTGCGGCTCCCCCTGTTGCCCCCAAAATAGTGTCTTGTCAGTGCCCCAGGTGGGCACCAGGGCTCCAATCTAATGTCCCAGGGGATGGGATCCCCAGGGCCATTATTGGCTCAGGGAGGGGAGGGGCTCACCACCTCCCCATTAAAAATATAAAGGTTCCCGGGGGAATATGGCTCCCTGGGGCCATAAATATCAGTAAGGGGGGCCATGCACTGCCCTCCCCTTTAAATACATGTTTTGGCCCTGGGGGGTGGGGTCCCTGGGGCCTCTAGAGGTTCTCAGAGGGGGGCTGCTTGCCCACTCCTCTATGAATAAATGTTTTGGCCCCAAGGGATAGGGTCCCCATGGCCTTTACTGGTTTGGTGATGGGGTCGTCTGCCCCTCTCTCAAGAAAAAGGTCCTGGGGATGGTGTCCCCGGTGGCTGTAGTGACTCCGGGAGGTGGCTGTGCACCTTCCTTACCTTTAAATATATGTTTTGGCCCCAGAGAATGGTGTCCCATGCCCTTTACAGGACATATACTAAAAAAGCAAGTGCAGTCTCCCCACTTGTTGTTATTTAAGCCCCCGGGTGTGCCAGGTCCCGGGGGCATGATTTAAAATAGGGAGGGGGTGCAAGCAGCCCCCCTCTTCTGGCTCTTTGGGGGATGAAGTCCCCTTGGATGCTGAGGGTCCTTGGGAGCCAAGATCCCCTCTTGTTACCACCAGTAAGTCCCACACAGCAGGACAGCTGAGAGTTCATCGAGGCCCTGTCTCCTTTGTCCACCACCAGTATGTCCCACACAGCGGGATTGCTGGGAGCTTGTCGGAGGCCCTGCCTCCCTTTCTCAACCACTCTGCAAATGCACTCCCTGGTGCACTACTCGTTGGGGGATTAAGTCCCCTTGGATGATGAAGGTCCTTGGGGCCAAGAACCCCTCCAGTTACCTCCAGTAAGTCCCACACAGCGGGATTGCTGAGAGCTTGTTGAGTCCACGCACCCCTTGTCCACCACTCTGCAAATGCACCTCCTGGCGTACTATTCATTGGGGGAAGAAGTCCCCTTGGATGCTGAGTGTCCTTGGGGGCCAAGAGCCCCTCCTGTTACCTCAGGTAAGTCCCACACAGTGGGATTGCTGATATCAAATCGGATGCCCCTCCCACTTTGTCCACCACTCTGCAAACGCACCTCCTGGAGCACTAATCTTTTGGGGGATGAAGTCTCCTTGGATGCTGAGGGTCGTTGGGGGCCAAGAACCCCTCCTGTTACCATCAGTAAGTCCCACACAGTGGGATTGCTGAGAGCTTGTCAGAGGCCAGCCTCCTTTGTCCAGCACTCTGTAAACGTGCCTCCTGGTGCACTACTCATTGGGGGATGAAGTCCCCTTGGATGCTGAGGGTCCTTGGGGGCCAAGAACCCCACCTTTTACCACCAGTAAGTCCCACACAGTGTGATTGCTGAGAGCTTGTCGGAAGCCCTGTACCCTTTCTCTGCCTACTGTACAGCCCCTTACAGTCACTCACACACCCACTCACCGTCCCATACAGCCACTCACAAACCCACTCACACACCCACACAGCTATTCACACACCCACTCACAGACCCATACAGCCACTCACACACCCACTCACAAACCCACTCACACATCCACAGAGCTACTCACACACCATCTCACACACCCACATAACTACTCACATAGCCAGTCACACACCTACAGCCACTCACACACCCACTCACCGACCTATACAGCCACTCACACACTCACTAACTGACCTATACAACCACTCATATACCCACTCTGAAAGTTACAGTTAGGAAATAAAATAAAAAACACCTTTGAAATTCACTGAAAAAAAGAAAAGTTACAGGGACGTTATAGTTAGGAAATAGAATTAAAAAAACCTTAGAAATTCACTGAACAAAACAAAGGTTACAGGGATGTTAAAGTTAGGAAATAGAATTTAAAAAAACAACTTGGAAACTCACTAAAAAAAACAAAGGTTAAAGGGACGTTATAGTTAGGCTCACATTTTACTCGAACAAAACCATAAAAATTCAACATTTATAGTTACCTGAGCTAACTATAACTTATGCCGCTGCAATTCACTGCAATGCACCTCACATATTACATCACTCATGGCATGGTCAGTGGCATCACTGATGACATCTCAAATAACATCACTGATGATATCATCCACAGAACCACTCATATACCCACTCACAAACCCACACAACCACTCATACCCCCCACTCACACAACCATACAATCACTCACACAACCACTTAAACACCCACACAACCACTCGCAAACCCAGTTGCATATTCATAGAACCACTCACACACACAGTCACACACCCATATAACCACTCACAGAGCAACTCACTCACCCATAAAGCTAGTAACAGAGCTACTCAGTCACCCATACAGCCACTCACACACCCATTCACTTACCCGCACAATCATTTACATACCCATGCACCCATCTATACAAGCACTCACAAGCCCACTCATCTATACAGCCACTCACACAGACACTTAGGGTACAATATAACTACTTACACAGCCATTCACTAACCCATACACCCACTCAAACAAGCACTAACTCACCCATACACTCACTTACACACCCAGTCACCCACCCAAAGAGCCATTCACACGGCCACTCAGTCACTCATACAGCTACTCACACACTCACTCACCCACCCATAGAGCCACTCATACACACACACACACACACTTACCCACCCTAACAGCTGGTCACACTGCTACTCACCCACCCATGCATAGGTGGGTGAGTGGGTATGTGAGTATCACACAGACACTCACCCTTCCATACAGTCACTCCCATACCTACTTAGTCACTCATACAGGCACTCACTCATACATTGACTCACCCACCCATAGAGCCACTCACACAGTCACTCATACAGCCATTCACAAACCCATTCAGCCAATTACAGAATCAGTTACCCATCCATACAACCCCTCACATGCCTACTCACTCACCAATACAGCCACTCACACAGCCACTCACTCACCCACACAGCTACTCACACACCCACTTATTCACATATCCAACCACTCACACACCTACTCACACACCCATAGAGCCACTCAGACAGCCACTCCCAGACAGATTCAGACAATCTTACAGCCACTCAGATGACATATATTAGAAATAGTGTCACCCTTGCACTTACTGGTTGATGTCATCAGTGATGAATTTTGAGATGTCATCAGTGATGTCACTGACCATGGTATGAGTGATGCAATATGTGAGGCCATAAGCAGTGCATTGCGGGGGTGTAAGTTATAGTTAGCTCAGGTAACTATAACTGCTGAATTTCTATGGTTTTGTACCAGAGAAAGATGACCCTAACTATAACGTCCCTGTAACCTTTGGGTTTTTCAGTGTATAGATATCATATATATGTATTAACATTGTCAGGTAAAGGCATGCATTGTAAAGCCCTTCATGGTATTACATTGCGATATAACATTTAAAGCGTTGTTTGTATTAATGGCCGTGGTGTAAAGGGATGTTGGGTTAAGACCCAAGTTGTAACAACTGATATTCACCCTAGTGCACTTTACAATGAATGACTATCTCTTTTTCTGATGCTAGAGCTCCTAGTAGCTCAAGAGAGATGTTCAAGACAGTGAGAGATAGTGAGATTTTGTAGGTCCATCACAGAGAGGACCTGGGCTCTTGAAGATACTATATGTGTGTAATAGTTGGGCCAATTTAAGACAGTTCCTCTAATCAGAAATCATGGGGGAAGGATGTCTAACAGTGCTTCATGGTTGTTGGGTCACTGAAAGGTCCAGCAGTGCCAGAAGGTCCACTGCACTATTGTCAAGGATATGCAATGCCTCGTTTAGGTCTAAAATGTGATTGGCAGAAAGGGAGTAAGTTAAATTTACTGATATATATTTGTGGTTGAACTATTTACTATATTAATTATATTAGAGTGGCAGTTTAGGCATGGCTCATTGTGCCTTGTTGTTATTAGTGTCTGGATCTGGTTTCTTTAGTAGGCCTGCAATTAGGCCTGTTTTTAGGCAGAAGCCAACAATTCTCTGATGCAGTGAAACATTAATTGGTTTCAGTATGAAAGAAGCAGAAGTGAGAGCAGATTATTTGGTCTATTTTGCCTACCCTAAATCTTGTAGAAAAGATGATAGATTGATTTTGGAAAGTAGATTCAGGAATGTGCTAAAGTGAAGTTTTTAAATGTGGATCATACTTAAGAATAACCTCATGGACTACCAAGTGGCATAGATGGCATGTGGCATAGCTCATTGAATTCTGAGTGTTACTGTGCAGATTTATATATATATATTTTTGATGATGATTGCTTTAGATTGTGGTAATGAGATAGAGGGTGTTGTTTCACTGTGGTGTAAAGGTGCGATACTGTTCCTGCGAATTAAGTAGAACAGTGTATCTGGACAACATAAACGTCAGAATATGGGGACTGAGACCACACAAATCATCAGAATATGTTGGCTCAATTCCTAGTTAGCTCACAGCGCCCCATCTGAACCCCTAACCTTACCAGCGTACCAGATGGTATCTGCAACCACGAACATGGCCTCTCTAACTCCTAAAAAAAATTGTGTAAACAGATTTACCCTTTTGTTGTTTATGTTTGCATGCCAACTAAATGCAAGGACATCACGTTCAATGTTCCTAGCCTTTGACAGAGTGTACAGGCAACATGATAATATGCCTACTAAGAAATGAACTGTATGAATAATTCTAATATATTATTGTGTAAGTGCAAATGATTAAAAAAGTCACCATTAAAAATGGATGCCAAGTTAAAATGTATAGCTAAAATGGAGGCTTAGCGCAGGCCCTGTTGTACCTTACAAAAACGACTCCTTGGCAGGAGGTAAACTTCGCTCAACCTAAAAGCTTAAAAGCTAGCCTAAAATGTCAACTTAAAATGTCAACTAAATCATTATAAAAATATACTTTAATAACACAAGCAAATGAAAGCCATAATGCCAATAAAAATGGCAATTAAAAGCACGCAAATAATAAAAACAAATAAAAAGTCAATTTGAAATAAAAACAGGGAGCTGAATTAAAAATCTAGGAGGCTCCCGAAATGTTTCCCATGTTTAGAGATTCAATGGGATCCAGGAAAGAACCCGCGTCCGCAGATGATATATCCACAGTGGCCTGAACAGCAAGTTCCAAAGAACAAACATGGTCATATCCAACCTAATCAGCAGATGCTGATGGTGTGCCAGTCGGCAGTGTAACTACAGTGGAAGAGCCAAAAACCAGGAATTCAGGAGCAGAAGCCTCCAAGAATGGCTCATAGTAAGCATCCTGTAGAAATGGTATTCTCTGCATAATGCGTTCACAACACAGTAGGATGTGTGGTAAGTCCATCACCATTTGGCCTCAAGGTGTAACATCCATTGTGAAGCAACAAAAATATAACCAAAATCCAAACAACCAGGAATAACACTAGCGATTTGCCTCCAAATACACTGGAAACCAAAGAATGTAAAAAGGACAAAATCAGTCGGTATACAGTCTGGTACGTGATAACAAAGCCAAACCCACTCGCTTTATAAAGTGTTCCACTCCCATGGTATTTGAAGCTTTAAATATTCGGTGCACAAGTTCACCAAAATTCTGCAGCAGGTTTGTGCGCAATAGCGATTGTATTTCAGAGGAAAACCTTGCAACTTGAAGATACAAAATTTCTCCAGCAGAAGTTAGTGCAATGTCCTTTTGAAACAATAAGGCTTTCAGTCTGCTTAGCTTATCGAAGTTATTGTTAAAACAGTAATTGAAGACCACAAGGTAACATCCCTAGTCGTGTGTGGGTAAAAATAACACGTTATTAGAACAGGTCACTTTAAAAGAGGCACCGCTGCAGGACCACCACGCTGCCCGCCCGCCAGACCACTTTTAAAGTTGTAATCTGGCAGCAGCAACCTTGGCAGTGCGGTGATGGTGTGACACCTGCCCCTGCACCGCTAAAAGTCGTAATCAGGCCCTTTGTGTTTATTTTTGGAAGTGTATTTATTAAAATAAATAAATTCAATTTAAAAACTTGAGTCTAGAATTAATATTGGATAAGGGCGTGGATATAGTTTTGGGGAATAATTAAAGTAATGTAAATACATTATTTAAGAATTTTAATTTTATGTAAAATGTTTGATTATTTATTTAAATAAATATATGTATATATATATTTAAATTGATAAATTATTGTTAATTACAGAACAATTTAAATAATCTTTTTTTCAATGAATAGTGCTATGTGACATTTTATGAAAAAGTATTAATATTAGTTTCTAAAAAATGTATTATTTAAAAAAAATTATAATAACATTTTGAATGTCGTAAAAATTAAAAGAATTATTAAACAATGTAATATTGCAGTACATTTGAAAAAATTTAATTAGGTAGAAAATAAATTATGCAAATATTGTAATATAATATTTTATATATAGCAAAATATTAAATAAATATTAAGACATTGCTATTTTTTTATGTAATTTTATTCATTTTAAAAAATATGGTATATATTTACAATACATTTTTTAAACTATATTTTTAAGTCTGAATATAATTTAAATGAGATTTTCATTATGTTTCCAAATATTGTACTGTGTTAAATATGTTCATATATAAATGTTTTATGTAATTTTATATGAAATACATTTAAAAATTTGTATGGATAATAAACATTTAAATTATGAGGTTTAATTTAATTTTGAATAAATATAGTTTTTTTAGACATTTACTTAGATGTTTGTTCAGCTTGTTGATATTGTGGTGGATATGGTAAATGTTAACATTATAGTGTGCTATATTTTGTGTTCCTTCTTTTGTAGTAATGGGGGTATTTACATTTTGTCTATTTAGGGCCTAATTAGGAGTCTGGCAGTCTAACGACCGCCAGACTCTTTGTCTGCCCCTTGACCTTTAAGACTTGGGCGGTCGGACTGCCATGGGACCGTTGCCGCCACCGCCGCCAGGGAACCGCTGTTCCCTGTTGGTGGTGCGGCAGTCCTGAGGCCGCAATATGCTTGGCGGGACCGCCGTGGTCTGGCCAATCATATTATGAGTTTCCTCTCCACCATGGTTTTCATGGCGGTTCCTTATAGGGCCACCTGGTGCCTCACGCCATGTGGATGCACACAGGGGGGCACAACATGTTCCCCCCTGTGTGCATGCACACTAGTTCCTGCACGGCATGGACTTTATAGTCCATGCTGTGCAGGAACTGTTTTTGGCGTTCCCATTGCAGTGCTCATTTTTAGAGGCACCGCCATGGGAATGCCAAAAACCAACCTGCCAGACAGGAGGGAACTCCTAATCTGGCAGGTGGCCTGACCAGGGCTTTGGCGCAGCTGGAGCATGGCGGTGGCGTACCACCCGCTGCACCAAATTTTGTAATCGGGCCCTAAGTGTCCAACATATTTATTGTTATGGAATATTGGAGTGGGAATGGAGAATGCTGCCTCTTTAGTTTCCAGCACCTTCTCTGAGTTAAGTTAGATTGTAGTGGGAATAGTAATTGTTGACCTTTTAGTGTCCAACATCTTCCCTGACTTATTTTTATCTTGGAGTGGTAATAGTATATTTAACCCTTTTAGTGTCCAAACCTTCCCTGAGGTAAGTCTTATTGCAGTGAAAAAGCTCAATGTTGCCTTTTTTTTAGTGTCTATCACCTTCCCTGAGTTAAGTTAGATCAGAGTAGGAATAGTTAATGTTGCTCCTTTAGTGTCCAACACCTTCCATGAATTATTTTATTTTGGAGTGGGAATAGTATATTTGACAATTTTAGTGTCCAAAACCTTCTATGAGATATGTTTTATTGTAGTGGGAATGGACAATGTTGCCTCTTTAGTGTCCAGCACTTTCCCTGAGTTTTGTTAGATTGAGTGGAAATAGTAAATGTTGCCTCTTTAGTGTCCAACACCTTCCCTGACATATTTTATCCTGGAGTGAGAATAGTATATTTAACTGTTTTAGTGTTAAAAACCTTCCTTGATATGTTTCATTGCAGAGTAAAAGCTCAATGTTGCCTCTTTAGTGTCTAGCATCCTTCCCTGAGTTAAGTTAGATTGGTGTAGGAATTGTAAATATTGCCTCTTTAGTGTCAAACACCTTACCTCAATTATTTTATCTTGGTGTGTGAATAGTATATTTAACCCTTTTAGTGTCCAAACCTTCCCTGAGATAAGTTATAAAGCAGTAAGAGTGGACAATGTCACCTCTTTAGTGTCAAGCACCTTCACTGAGTTAAGTTAGACTGGAGTGGGAATAGTAAATAATGTCTCTTTAGAGTCCAACACCTTCCATGCATTATTTTATCTGGGAGTTGGAATAGTACATTTAACCCTTTTGGTGTCCAAAACATTCCCTGAGATAAGTTTTAATGCAGTGCGAATGGACAATGTTGCCTCTTCAGTAAGCCTGGGTGGAGTGTGCAGGGTTCCGCTACGCGGAACTCCGCAAAGTGCAAAAAAACCTCCACCACGCTACGCGGAGCTCCGCGAGCGGCGGAGTGCGTAAATAAATGCAGTTCGCAGTGATTTTCAGTGCCAGGTGCTTGTCCGCACAGTGCAATCATTGCGAACGGCACCATGCACAGCGTAAGCAGGTGCTGCTTCCTTTCTGCCGCTCAAGGAGATTTTTCCTCGAGCGGCAGCTTTCCCAACGCAAACGGACGGTTTCTCAACGTGAGCGGTCATGAGCATACGTGACCACTCGCAATGAGAAATATGACTACCCGCGTTGAGAAATCTCGCCAGGAGGTTGATTTTCCGCGCTCGCCAACTTGATGTTGACGATCGCGAATGAGGAAAAATCTTGCTGGGAGGTGGATTTTCCTTACTCGCGCTCGCCAACTTGACATTGACGAACGCGAGCAAGGAAAAAAGCTCCGCTCTGCAACGCGAAGCGGAGTTTTTCAGAACTCTGCGAGCTCCGCGTAACGCGGAGTGCGGAAAACTCCGCAAACTCCACGAGCGGAGTGGAGTTTACCGCCCAGACTTAGGGCCCGATTCTGATGCGGGTTGGAAAAGCTTCCCGACCGAGGGCCTGATTCTGATGCGGTTAGGAAGGCCTCCTAACGGCATTTGCTCCTTCCAAATCGGATCGGGAACGTGTCTTCCCGACCGAGGGCCCAATTCTGATGCGGTTAGGAACAAATGTTCCCATTGAAGTCAATGGGAGTTCAACCAAATCGTATCTGGAAGCATCCGGATGCATCCTACTCCGCCGGTCGGACTTTCCCGATCCGAGTGGGTCGGACACCATTTCCCAACCGATTCGGTCGGGAAGCTTTTCCAACCCGCATCAGAATCGGCCCCATACTCTTTAGTGTCCAGCACCTTCCTTAAGTTAAGTTAGATTGGAGTGAGAACAGCAAATGTTGCCCCTTTAGTGTCCAACACCTTCCCTTACTAAATTGATCTGAGAGTGAGAATTGTATATTTAGCTATTTTAGTGTCCAAAACCTTCCCTGAGGTAAGTTGTATAGTAGTGGGAATATATTAAATAATTAATTATAAGTATTTAGGGCCCAATTATGAAATTGGTGGAATTATTGCCGTACCGCCGTGTCGGTGGTCCTAAAAGGACAGCTGAGCCGGCGGTCTTCCGCCCCCATATTACAATGCATGAAGCCTGAACCACCGACTGCTGTCATCAGAGAGGTTCCCACCTGGGCCGCGGCGGACTGCAATGTTGGTGTTATGTACGCCAACTCCGTCAGGGCTGCCGTTTCCCACTGACCAGATAATGATAACACAGTTGTACTGGCTGTCCTCTAGCGCCAGTTCCCGACTGCGGTAGGCCGCCATGGTATGCTGTCAGCAAAGCACCAGAACAGTGCCCATTGGATGGATTCAAAAACTACACAGCTGATATCCAATGGCCAAGTGGACATACCTGTAAATCACAATATAAAACACACCCCATCCTAGACCATGATCCTTTGCCTCTACCCAGCAGCACAGCAATTCAGAGCAGCAATTTGTGTCATATAAGGCTTCCCTCTTTTTCTCTATTCCATTTAACACTCTCCACATACTTGTTTTGCTTTTTTTACTAATATCCCTTGATGTTGTTTGTTAGTTATTGTCACTTACATTAATTTCTAGTTATGTTACGTCAAACAAATCCACGTTTTTCAGAGGCTTAGTTGTCAGTCATGGTGGATGAAATCAAAAGAGTAGAGCCACAGTTGTTTGGAGCCCAAGTCCAACATACTCCTCTCAGTAGGAAAACCAAATGAAAATGTGGTCCAGGATAGTCAACAAAAAAATTAGGAAGAGGTGGCACGACCTGAGGCCGAAGGCCCGTAACCTCGTCTCCAAGCAACACCTGGAGGCCCGGAAGACTGGTGGTGGCCTTCCTGGCCCCCCAGTACAACTCTTTCCCTGGGAGGAGAAGGTCTACACCATTCTGCATTCTGAGGGCTTAACAGGAATAGCTGGGGGAGTAGAGTCTGATAAGTTACACCATACTAACTGTCACAACACTTCAATGTCCTGTTTGCTGTCATCTCAGCTTTTGCTATTGTGTTCTCTAGCTACTTTCCTAACATGCAATACTCAAAGTATCAGAGATGTTTGATTGTCAGTTTCAATGTGCATTGCTGCATATAAGATCACATGTTTCAGTATTCATTACATGCAACATGTTGGAATGCTATCTGCAAGTGTATTACTATGAAGTCATCATCCCAGGACCCATGATAGGTGTCAATATGTAAATGTATGGTCCAACCCAATTGCATTTTGACAGCAGGTATTTTACACTAACCAGTTGTCAAGTGTTGCCAAGTCGATATTGAAATGACTACAACTACCATGAGGCCCTGGTTCTCTAACTCAAAACTAGATGCAATAGTGCGTTTGCCCATTTTCATTTGTCTCACACGTTACAACTGATTTCCACTTGTCATGGACTTCACCATTTGTCAAGTGTTGGGAAGTAGAGTTTGAAATGACTACAACATCCATGAGGCCCTGTTTCCTAAACCCAAAGCAAGATGCAAAAGTGAGCTTGCTAATTTTCATTTGTCTCACATGTTACAACTGATTTCCACTTCTCATGGACTTCACCATTTGTCAAGTGTTGGCAAGTTGAGATTGAAATGACTACAACTACCACAAGGTCCTATTTCTCTACCTCAAAACTAGATACAATAGTGAATTTGCCCATTTTCATTTGTCTCACATGTTTCAACTGCTGTTCATTTCTCATGGACTGAGCAATCTACATACAATGCTCTACGCAATGTTTTTATTTTCTTCTTGTTTATTACAATAAATACACGAGTCACAAACTAATTGCCTGCTGTAGTATCTCTCACATCTAGCAATGTATATATGTACTGCCATGTGAACTTCACAATTCCAAAACTAGCTACTTGTGTAAGCATGGATATGTTGCATGTACACAATGTTTAACTCAGGATCATAACCATGTCACACCAACACATACATACAAGTGTCTGGTCTAATAACATCTTTATTCCATTGTTCCCATGATAGGCTGCCAAGATGTCAGAAACATAGCAAAGCATACATGACTCAAAAATTCTGTGTCAGTGATCACATTTTCAGGTGCTGACCTTAACAACATGGAAAGAGGGGATACATCAGACAATTTCCTATTGAATAGGCAAAAATAAATTTGTTCTATGTCATCAGCTGAAGCCATTTCGCTGAGCTCACAAAAGGAATGCCACATCAATTAAACCAATAAACAGATACATGGCAGTACATTTCTGATCATAGGGTCATTCCAATCTAGTATTGCACCATCTGGTGGAATGTCACAATCAAATGTCAGTGATGTGCCACAAACACTTTGGCCTACAATGAGGAGAAACAGCAACAGCTACATACAGCTTCTGTACAATGAGGATTTATCCAAAGTGAAGGGAGACTAGCATGATTTGGGCCCACAAGAACATTTTGTTGGAGCACATGATTCCACACATATTGCATGAGGACCACCACACAACAAGAAACAAGTCCATTGGATTCCTCAGTACTTCCATCCTATCGCTCTGCAAGCTGTCTTGGTACAGAATTTGTACACCCAAAGTCTGTGACAGTCATTCCCAGGAACAATCCATGTCCACTTCGTACATCCAAGCAGCCTCATATACCTGATAATGGTACAACTCTGAAATGTCCAAATGAAGATGACATGGTGAAAGTTCCTAAAATAGACCAAAACAAAGAGATCAGCTATGAAACCATACATATGACACAATTCACATAGTCAACTTCTGGAGTACACAGTCCATGACAAAAATCTAAGCTAAACAAAGCAACACCAACAAATTGAGCATGTGTCAAAACCTTCCTCCACAAACACCTTTTTTGCCAGAGCTTTAGCTTCCTAATATTTTCCCTAAACATACTCCTCACATCATCACAACAAGAGTTGCGTTAATAGTCAAATTCATGACATCTCACAACATACTTACACTCATAAGAAGAAGTTGTCGATGAGATCTTGACGCAAGTCCGCTCCTTCCTCTTCACCACTATCATCATAATTTGGCATTTCAGGATCCCCCCCCGGTGGCACTTCCTGGTCTCCATCCTCTCTGATATAAGGGATGTTCCGTCTTGGGGCGATGTTGTGGAGCATGCTGTTGGTCACAGTGATTTGACACACCTTTTCGAGTGAGTAGAGGAGGGCTCCCCCAGTCTTGTCCAGGCAGCTGAATCTGCCTTCAGGAGCCCAAAAGCCCAATCCACTGACCACTGTGTTCTTCCATGGGCCTCATTGAAGTGGACTTCCCCTGGAGTAGTTAGATTCCTCAGCGGTGCCAACAACGATGGTTGGTTGGGATACGCTGAGTCTCCTAGATGGAAAACAGACATAGGTTCAACAATAAGTTATGCACTTTGTGATCATACTACCTAACATCACCCACACAAAGAAGGTCATCATGATGTCGGGCAGACTGCTGCCGACAGGAGGTCTGTGGCGGTCTGTCCCACATCCTGGAAATCGGTCCGACCGCCGGATTAAAATACTGGTGGTCGGAGCACAGATGTCGGGGTAGGACCGCCACCTCTGACAGGATCAAAGATTCCGTTGGGATGGCAGTCCGATTCCTAACCCTACAATGGGGGCGATGTCTGCACAGGCACCGTTGTAGGGATTAGGATATCCCTTTCTCACTGCCTTTTTATGGCGCTCGCACCGCCATGAAAAGGTAGCCGGAAAGGGACATTGGGGGCCCTAAGCAGGGCTCCCGTCCCCATAAGCCACTGCTAATTGGCCTGGGGGGCACCCGTAGTGTCCCGCCACAAATCCATGCACCGTGGCCCTTTTCCTGGGCTGCAGCACAAGCCGCAGTAGAAAAAGGCAGTTTCCAACCACCTACACAGTAGTCTCATCGTTAATTGGTGGGTGGGACCACTGACTTAGGACAGATCATACTTACCAACAAGCCAGGCCCTCTCCGGTAGTAGTCATGATATCAGCTGGGATATGGTGCTGTTCCACAGTACGAAGGAATCATGGACTGATCCTGGGAACTGGGCACAGACGTTTGAGATGTACAAATCCGGTAAGCAGACAACTTGCACATTGATAGAGTGGAAGTGCTTCCTGTTCCGATAAACTTGTTCCCTGGCTTGCAGTGGCACTAAAGCAATATGGGTACCATCAATGGCTCCAACCACATGTGGGATGCGACCAAATCCATAGAAATCCCCCTTCCAATTGGCTAAATCCTCATGTCTGGGGAACTGGATGTAGCTGACAATGTGTTTCATCATTGCTGAAAGCACGTCTTGTTGTACACCACTGAACATTGGTTGTAACATACCACCAGATATAGCCACAGTGTCCTGGAAGGATCCTGTGGCCATAAATGTACTACTAAACACAACAGATGATGAACGGAGTGCTGAAACTTTGCAATCACTCACCCCCAGTCACAGATCTAGGTTTAATCCATTGATCTTTTGATCACTATGCCACCTCAGTTTGGACCCAGCCATATGCAAATCAGTCTTGACTCTGCTCCTCATGGTAACAGTCCAGCCCGAACTGCCAGGCCAGGTCCTTCCTGGACCGGAAACAAGCATCCTGGGACTTTTTTGGGACTTTTGCCCCTCATTAGCCAGCTAGCTTGAAACCGGTGGTGTAGCGAGCACTGGACCCATGTCTGGACATGCTCAATGCTCAGCACGCTCTCGGAACTCTGCGGAATTCAACTGAGTTTTTCGGTAACTCTGCAAAATTCCGTGGAGTGAAACTCTGTGAGCGCTGACCAGGCCTTAAGTGGCAATGTGATGAAGTTTCAAGTCAAAAGTGTCATCAGTGTACAATAGCATTTGCATGTGACAGGATTTCTGCTACAGCACATATTGATGGCGCACCGGTCTTAAACTTGACCTCTTGACATCATGATGTGTTGTAAGATAAATGAACATTTGGTGAAATCTGGACCTTGTGTGAACATTGTGGAAATGTATAATTTGTAGCACTCCTATTTGGTAACATCATTTTACTATGGCATAATACAAGTGCCAAAGTATACAAGGTGAGGAACTATCCTAGTATGGACATAAGGATGGAGTGTAGACAAGCCTATCAATGCATTTGGGGCTGTCTGGGGTTATGACATAACTGTAACCAACTGTTTCCAGGTTTTGTAGCATGCATGCATGTGCTCATGCTAATGTTGAAGCCTATATAGTGAACCATGGAGCTAGTGTGACATTTTCACTTAATAAATGTTTTCTGTTGATATTTGATGGTCAGGTGTGGAAACGCAGTTGCAATAAACCAGTTTTACATGTCATTTCAGATTCATCCAGGGCAAGCGAAGGAGAAGGGGCCAACATCGTTGGGCACACAGCTGGTCACAGTGGGCCTGGGCATTACAGTTGAGACACGGAAGGACCCAGTGAACCAGGGGGGTATGGGGAGTGCCACGGAGGACACAAGCTCGAGTTCATCCTCCGGTGGACACTTCCGAGTGGTGGCGTACCCCATAGGATTAGTTCCACCTTTATCCTTTTCCGCCATCCCCCAGTTCCATCACCACCCTCCCTATTGTTGCCCAAACAGTTGGCCAGGCCTGCTCCCCTAAGAGGGGAGCCATTTTCTACGCTCCAGGCACCTCAGCCCCTGCCCCTGTCCCTCCTCTGTGCTGAGTAAGGAGGCTATTGACCTCCTGAGGAACATCACTGTGGGTCAGATTGCACTCCTGAATGCCATCCAGGGGCAAGGCACCCATCTGCAGCAGATGGTGGCTTACCTGGTAGGCATTCACAGTGACATGTCTGTCTTACAGAGATCTTTTCAGGCTCTGGCCTCCTCACTCACCACAGCCTCCTGTCCACCCCAACCTTGTGTTCCTCCCCCTGGCCTGTATCCAGCCAAATGTCCTATTCCCAAATCTGCCCAAAGCACACACATACATTGCCATACATCCACCCATACAGACCCAAGCAGCACACACACACAAGCACATATCACACAAAAAGAAATTACACGCATCCAAATGCACAGGCACCACACCCACCACTGAAAACACCATGGCCACATACTCACACCACTCACATCTCTGCACAGGAGGCACCACACATGCATGCACACACCACACCACACCCTCACCTCCACATCCCCAACCAACACAGACACCTTCACACCTACTTGCACCACCATAACCACCATTACATCCATACGACAACACAGACATCCACACCCACGTTCACTATCACACCAGCAGTCAGAACACACACAATGCACTTTCACTGCACCAACATCCACAGACACATCACTCACACTATACACACCTAAGAAACTCAGACAGAAACAATCATGCACCCAACTGATACCTCAGAAAGAAGACACACCCATACTTGCAGCACATACACCTGACACACATGCACCTGCAACAGTCCTGACCACATCAGGCACTGACAATTCCTCCACTTCCAAGACCCTACTCCATCCTAACGCCCTCCCAAGTACCCCACTGAGGATCCAACCTTTCACCTGGCCCTTTGCCCTCCAAATCCACCTACTACCCCTTCTACAAAGGTTCCTACCCCTACCACACCCAAACCCAACCCTTCCACCTCCAAATCCACCACAGTTCAGACCCATCCACCCCTTCCAAGGTTCCCCCTTTCAAAACTTAATTTCACGCCTTCCTCTTCCAAACCCAAGGACACCCCTCCCAAACCCAAATGTCCCCCTCCCAAGTAACATCTTTGAGGGGTCTGCCATGACCAATGGGTGCCCCTTTGTGAGGAGGTTCCCTGGCAGTGTCATGAAGGGCAGGTTTAGCAGTGAAAATGGACTGGCCATTGACCTTTGGTTTACTAGTTGAAATAGTTTTTTTAAAGAAAACATTTGCTTTGTTTATGACACATTAGTACTGCCATTACTTTTCTACCTATTTGATGTTATTGGATACTTTGTGATGTGTGACTACAGTTATGTTTGTTTCACCCTGATTGCTGATCCATTTGAAGTGGTTAGTATGATCTGACCTTGGAACCAGTGCTGGAGTCACACAGGAAAAGGGGAAATGTTCAATGGATGGATATGTGGGATGGAATCCGATTTGGGCTAAAACTGCATTGAGTGGTATTTCATATGGCAAGTATTTCAGCTTAGCTTGGCCAATGTCAACATCATTTAGCTTACAGTTCTCCCTATGATGAGGGTTGGATATGTGTTTGATATTGGCAAGTTAGTTATTTATCCATCCACACATGGAGTGTGTTAAATCGTCAAACTTTATTAGGAATTTTACTTGACATGTGTCCATTTTTGTGTGTGTACCTTACACCTACTTTATATTAAGGTGAGACAAATGCTGTTACTGTTTTGTTTGCTTTAATGACTTACACTTATACATTACCCACATATGCATGGCACTTGGTTATGCTTTTGATTGTCCATGATACACTCGAAGCCACAGGTCCTGTGCACAAAGAGGTTTTGAGGCATGTGCAAAGAGGATTATAGTCCAGGGCCCCAGCCTTCTAAGTGTCCCCCTGGTGAGGCAAACCTATTCTGCAGAGAGTCTTTATATTGTGCCCTTTGAATGCTTCTCACACTGATTATTTGGAATCCCATTTACCTGACATTACTTTTTAATGTGGGTGATGTGTGAGAGTCCATTACAGAGATTTAGGGGAGAAGGTGTGTTTGAGTTTCATGACACATCCATACAGATGTATCTTTGATATCACAACAGGACCTAGCATGTGAGCAATGTGAGGGTGTCATAGAGATCAATAGGTGTGATCTTGATGAGGAGGTGCTGTTGTGTGACACAGTTTAATGCACACATCACTATCCCTGATTAGGAGATGTGAACACATGTTGACTTGTGTATGGTGTGCTTGTACAGTGTCAGTGACCTGGCCAAAGAGGGCATCATAAAGCTGAAATTGGATCTTACATTGAGTACAATTCCGAGCATTGGCCCACAAAATACGCTTGGCCCAGGGACCCAAAATCCCTTGCCAGGTCCATGGTGGGGCATCTATTTGCTGAGAAGTCTATGTAAACGGGTAAGAGTGTGGCTTACCGTTGGTTGCGTCCACGATGGTGTGGGTTTTGAATGTCAGCAAGCAGGAGCAGCAGCGGCAGGACGTGTACGTTTGGCTCCATTGTGGCACAAGACTTGGGAAACTGAGTACAAGTGAGTTTCAGCCTTATATCCCTCCCTTTCTGCCAGCTCAGATGAGGTGATTGGACCGCCACAGTCCTGTCATTGGAAAGGCACATTGTAGCTGGGCCAGTCGTAACACTGGCGGTCCGCCCTCCGACAGAGGCACTGGCCCTATCCTGCCGCGTTTGAGAATTTCTGTCAGCGGCAGCAGGACCGCGGCAGTCTTCTATCTATGAAACCACATGCATCATAATAGGGCGGTCAGACTGCCTAGTCGGCAGTGATGAATGTGACACCGACGCGATGAAGGAGGTGGAACTGCCAAACTCGTAATCAGGCCCTTAGTGCTATAGATATGTGTATACTTTGTTTATTGTGAATTGGGAGTAGTATGTGTTATGTTTAAAAAAAAAAAAAAAAAAAAATTATTTTTTGTTTGCAGTATTAAAAAATCTGTTAAAGTAGATTTTGCATTGGTATGGCAAAAAAACATAGCGTTTTCAATTCATTATCATTTTAACATTATTAAGTATTAGAAGAACACAATACAAATATAATGGGCCCGATTCACATAGGTAAACTGAGACGAAAGTCTAACTTTACGACGTTTGGTATTCACAAAAGGCATTTACTACTCATAAATGCCCATTGACAATACCAAGAGTTGAACTTTACGACTTTCCGTATTCACAAAGGGCATTTATGAGTAGTAAATGCCCTTTGTGAATACCGAAAGTCGTAAAGTTAGACTTCTGTCCCATTTTACCTTTGTGAATCGGGCCCAATGTTTTATATTTGTATTTTGAAGAACAAACACTTATTGTTACTTTTACAGATTTTTTATATATATTTATTAGAAAGAAATATCGTCAGTTTTTTATTTAATATATAACACATTTTTTTCATAGTTGTTAAAGAAAAACAGAACAAATGTATTTGACTATATTTTCAGTAATATACCTTTTAATATTTTTTTACGCATTGTACATTTTTAAATATTTTTCCACAAACAAATTTTACATACATTTTCATTCTATTTAACAGAAATATTTTAATATGTATTAAATATTTTATATATGTTATAATATTTCTTTAAATATAACACATTTTTAAATAATTGTTAAACAAATACAGAACAGATGTTTTTGAATACATTTTTAGTGAGATATATTTTCATATTTTTTAAACTATACATTCTTAAATATTTTTCATAAACATATTTTACATACAGTTTCATACTGTTATTTAACACAAATATTTTGAAATATGTATTAAATAATTTTATATGTTATAATATTATTTTGTTTATACTTTACATTTTTGTTTTAGTTTTTGGAACAGTGTTGTACATGTATTATATTTTTTTTAAATTTTTAAACATTTTAATAGGCATTTTGGTAACATTTCTGCTCTTTTTCTCATTGTTTCATATAAGGAGATAGTCTTTTTTAACTTTTATTAGACAGACATTTTTCTATTGGTGTTATTTTTGGATTGTTCATGCAAGAAAGAAGGTCGCGGATGGGTGCTGCTGTTTGTCTGTAAAGGTAAGTTAATTTTTACTTATTTGTAATGTATTTCTTAGGTAGGGGACGTAGGAGAGTTTTGTATATGTTATGGGTGGTGTTATTGGTGAGTTTATTGTGTGTTCTATTGTTGTTTTGATACAATTTGGTGTTGTGTACTTTTATTATGTGTTGTAGGAATTGAAGTGTTTTTTTTAAAGTAAGTTATGTGTAGTGTATGTATTTTTGACTAATTTTGTGTACAGTAATATCATTTATGTATATATTTGGGATTGTAGTGTTTTATGCGGGGGTGTTTTATCTATTTTTTTGAAAGTTTCATTTTCCTGGATGGTTCCAAGGGGAGTAGGACACCCTGTTTAATTTTTTTTTAAAGGAAATCTGAATTAGTTTTTATAAACTAACTTTTTTAAATACATTTCCTTGTTTTTCAGGTTTCCTGGAGCAGTTCTTTTTAAAACAATCTTCCGTTTTTTATGGAACCTGCAGACATTGCATTGCCTCGAGGGATTGTTTTTCTTTAAAACTACATTTAAACTAAATTTTTTCATTTTTTGGGGGCTTTTTATTATTGTTTAAACAACTTTTTGGTAGATTACAATTTGAAACTATGCAGATTTGGACAGAGATTTGCGGCAACAAAATCGTAAGTTAATTTTATCAATTTACGGTGGGTGGGAAATATTATACATTTAAAATTATGTTGACATATTTGTTATGTTGTTTTGCTGAAACTATGTGATGTATTTTAACATTATTTCTAGGTAGTTTGTTAGTTTGTTTTATGTATTAAATAATTTAAGTTATTCTTTAAATAATAGGATTAATATTTTTATTATCTCAGTGAGAAATGCAAAATGTAGAATTCTATTTTCACTGACATAATAATATTTTACTACTTTAAAATAAAATATGTTTAAATATTTTGGTGTATTCTATTGCAGTTACTTGGATTTTATATGTGGTTTAGAGGATAGATTTGGCTATTACTTCTAAGTAATCTAGTCCTTTGTTGTTTACAAATAGTCTTATTTTGAATTGTTCATGTTCATACATTTTTCTAGTTTGTTTGGTCAGTTTAGGACAGATCTCTGTAACAGATTGTCCCAGTCTAAGTTCTTGGTAGCTTTGCTCTTTTTGTAAGACTACTGGTAATTTGTTTAGCGTAGGCTGTGTTCTGCCTAGTGTGGATTGGAAGGCAATAATCCATCCTTACACTGCGTTGTTTGTTTTTGCCTCCTGTACCAGGGTACTCTCATAGACTTCCACCATGGTATGTGGAATTTGGGCTGGCATTTGTTTCTGGACCTATGTAGTCTGCCTGCCCATATGTCCTTGAAGTAGTCCAACAGGGGAGCTAGTTTGTCTTCATTATTTTGACAATAGGGACTTTCTATTAGGATGTTGTAATGGTTGGCTACTTCCGTCACATGGACATAGGCTAGGGCAATCATTTTTTTTTATTTCAAATGCAAATTAGCTGTTGGTGAAGTATTCCACACTTAGGGCCTGATTACGGGTTTGGTGGTTTGGGAACCATTGACGCTTTTTGGCAGTCTGACCTAACCCTGGGCGGCAAATTCCGTTCCGCTCGCGGAACTTGCGAAATTTCGGCATTTCCGCGTTCCGCGCGGAACACGGAAATGTTGAAACTTCCGCGATCCGCGAGCGGAACGGAATTCGGGTATAAAATAAATAAAGCAGGTGCCCGAGTTGAAGCTCAAATTCTGTGAGCGAGGTTGTGGCTAAGCAGATGTGCCTTCTCTCCATTGCCACCCTGAAAAGCTAGCTGTAATCCTTGATGGAGGTCTTTGCATCCTTGATTTTCTCGAGCGCAATCCTCGTGTAGAATTCGTGAGCGTGGTTAAGCAGATGTGCCTTCTCTCCATTTCCACCCTGTAAAGTTAGCTGTAATCCTTGATGGAGGTCTCTGCACCCTTGATTTTCTCGAGCGCAATCCTTGTGTAGTTCCTGTGACCAGGAGGTTCCTTCTCGTCTGCCGCTGAGATCCTGCTCTGACCCTTTATAAACAAGAGGCTTGTGAACGGGCATAGAAGCCCCGCCCGTTTGGCCTCGCCCCACATACACTAGTGGTATGCACCGTCTTCCCGCCCTTTCCCCACTATGATGGACAGCTTAATCAAAGGACCCCGGTGCTTTCGGCGCGGTGGCAAAGTTACAGACACAGGTCACTGGGGAAAATTCTTCAGGTCCTTTACGCAGCTGTAGTGTAGTGTAGGAAAGGCACTATACATTTACCCAACGAGGTAGCACTTACTGATTAGCCAGTAGAAAGTACTCCAGCTGAGTAGAGGTATTGCACAAAACGGAGGCATCTTCTTGGATAAATATGCAGGGTAGGTGTGCAGAATTCGTGAGCGTGGTTAAGCAGATGTGCCTTCTCTCCATTTCCAACGTGAAACGTTAGCTGTAATCCTTGATGGAGGTCTTTGCATCCTTGATTTTCTCGAGCGCAATCCTCGTGTAGAATTCGTGAGCATGGTTAAGCAGATGTGCCTTCTCTCCATTGCCACCCTGAAAAGCTAGCTGTAATCCTTGATGGAGGTCTTTGCATCCTTGATTTTCTCGAGCGCAATCCTCGTGTAGTTCCTGTGACCAGGAGGTTCCTTCTCCTCGTCTGCCGCTGAGATCCTGCTCTGACTCTTTATAAACAAGAGGCTTGTGAACGGGCCTAGAAGCCCCGCCCGTTTGGCCTCGCCCCACATACACTAGTGGTATGCACCGTCTTCCCGCCCTTTCCCCACTATGATGGACAGCTTAATCAAAGGACCCCGGTGCTTTCGGCGCGGTGGCAAAGTTACAGACACACAGGTCACTGGGGAAAATTCTTCAGGTCCTTTACGCAGCTGTAGTGTAGTGTAGGAAAGGCACTATACATTTACCCAATGAGGTAGCACTTACTGATTAGCCAGTAGAAAGTACTCCAGCTGAGTAGAGGTATTGCACAAAACGGAGGCATCTTCTTGGATAAATATGCAGGGTAGGTGTGCAGAATTCGTGAGCGTGGTTAAGCAGATGTGCCTTCTCTCCATTTCCAATGTGAAAAGTTAGCTGTAATCCTTGATGGAGGTCTTTGCATCCTTGATTTTCTCGAGCGCAATTCTCGTGTAGAATTCGTGAGCGTGATTAAGCAGATGTGCCTTCTCTCCATTGCCACCCTGAAAAGTTAGCTGTAATCCTTGATGGAGGTCTTTGCATCCTTGATTTTCTCGAGCGCAATCCTCGTGTAGAATTTGTGAGCGTGGTTAAGCAGATGTGCCTTCTCTCCATTTCCACCCTGAAAAGCTAGCTGTAATCCTTGATGGAGGTCTTTGCATCCTTGATTTTCTCGAGCGCAATCCTCGTGTAGTTCCTGTTACCAGGAGGTTCCTTCTCCTCGTCTGCCGCTGAGATCCTGCTCTGACCCTTTATAAACAAGAGGCTTGTGAACGGGCCTAGAAGCCCCGCCCGTTTGGCCTCGCCCCACATACACTAGTGGTATGCACCGTCTTCCCGCCCTTTCCCCACTATGATGGACAGCTTAATCAAAGGACCCCGGTGCTTTCGGCGCGGTGGCAAAGTTACAGACACACAGGTCACTGGGGAAAATTCTTCAGGTCCTTTACGCAGCTGTAGTGTAGTGTAGGAAAGGCACTATACATTTACCCAACGAGGTAGCACTTACTGATTAGCCAGTAGAAAGTACTCCAGCTGAGTAGAGGTATTGCACAAAACGGACTCATCTTCTTGGATAAATATGCAGGGCAGGATTCATTCTGGGCTGGCACGATGCTCCTGTCACAAAAATTAAACCTCAACAGAAAGCACTTACAGATATAAAGGGGCGCAGCAAAATCTCCGCGAGCACACGAAATTCCGCGGGCTCGCGGAAATTGTTTGCCGTTTCGCGGAATTTCGCGGAACGCAATTCCCGCCCACCCTTAGTCTGACCACCCGTTTCCCTGGCAATCTGACCCCCGGGTTACGAGCAGGGCGGGATGACTGCCTCTAGACCTGCGCTGACATGGCTGCTACTGCGGCAGCAGAGTCAGAGCCGTCCCATTGAGACGGTCCAGGCATTGTTTCCGTCGGCCAAATTACGACTTGCCTTTCCACCAACTTTTTCATGGTGGGGACACCGCCATGCGAGAGTTTGTGGAAAGGCAGTTAAATTGGCCAAATCTTGACCTGAGAGTGATTGTGCCCTAATGTTATGTCACTGGAGCATATAGAAATCGCTCCAATAAGTTCGTGTCAGGATAGTGTTATAACAAACTGCAAAAAAAGTAAAACACAAACATACCCCCGACTGGCTGGGATCACGTTCTGGGTGTGTACAGCAGTCAGCAGTGTAGGCAGCCTAGGAATCCAGCTCTACTCCACCGCTGTGCAACTGCCAGCTCCGCAGGAAACATCTAATATGGCAGGAAGGGAGGCCGGCTGCTCGTCCTGGTGCTCGTTATCTCCGGCAGGACGATATTGAAACCGCCGAACTCGTAATCAGGCTCTTAGTGCAGATTTATGTAGGTGACGCCATATAGTCAAAAATAATTTTTGGGGGATAGTAGTTGTTTGTCTATTGCTTAATGTGGTTTAGCAGTTGCAAGTAGGTACTATCTTGTTTGTTTGGGAGTTATGCATATACAAAAGGTATGTTTGTTTTTTGAAATTCACCATTGATTCGTTTTAAATGTGCCATCCATCATCCATGTTTGAGATTGGGCTAGTTTGAGTAAGTTTGTGGGGGCAGCAAAAATTAAGTATACGTTTTTCATGGCTTTTATTGCCATATAATAGGAATTCTTCCTCTCTGCGTGTGATTGTAAGCTGTGGTGGGATGTCTATCTCTCTGAATGTTTTGGGAGCAGGTGGGGTTTCACTGGTGGTCCCATTAGTTTGAGTTATAAGGCATTTTAAGAGGGGTATTGATGGTAAGTGGTCTGTTATATGTTTTGACACGTGGGGTAATATATCTTTAAGTATTGGGAACTAGTGCTAGCTTCCCTTATATTTTCTAATACTTCTATCACTTCTATTTCTGTTACATTGGGAGGGTGGTTATGCTCTTTAACATTGATTACTACAGTTTCTTTGGTAGTTGCCCTCCCATATCATACATTAGAATAATATTTGGCACATTTCCAAATAATATGTTGAGTAGAAATTTTTTTTTGACTGTACATGTATCCCATGTAAAACAGTAAACGTTTCCCCTTCTGTGAATTCTGTGAATTTAGCACCTTCTGTCATTATGTCTTAATGTACTGTAATAACAAGAATATAGAAAAATAGTTATTAGTAAAATGTTTTTATTAATATACAGTTAAATAGATGTTTTCATTTTTTCCAAACTTACTTGTATCTTGTTTAGCAAAGTTTTGTGTTCATGGAACCTTTTTCTTCAGCAATCTTCTTCTTGAAACAGGTGCTTTTTTCTGTAGGAAGAGAAAGGTAGTTCACATATTATATTTTTGATGTTTAAGGACATTTAGGTTATTTGGAGTTTTAACTGTTGCAGTTTTAGTAAGTTTAAGGCAGGTTTTTAGATATACTAACTTTTTTTGTGGATCGAGTTTAGTTGAAGGTTGAATAATCTGTAGAAAAGGATAAACATTAAAAACAGTGTTAGTAATTCCTTAATAAGAATTGTTTCTTAAAGTTAAAATTAGTTAACTTCCTATTTTAAACAAAGTTGTTACTTACTTGGAGAAGTGGATGTATGGTGGCATATGTTGCAGGCTTTACTTTCGCAGGGAAAATCTGGCAGAGTTTTCTCCTCTTCAAATATTTGGCGTTTTCTGAGCTATGTTTTAGTTAACTTACTGTGGCTTTTATATTGTTTGTTTAATTGGTTAAGCTATTTATTGGTTATAGTTTTGATTAGTTTAATATTACTGGGAGTTTCCTTTTAGTTACTTTTGCAGTGAGATCTTATTTGGAAAACGGCAATTAATGTTCTTTTATGCTCGTATTAGAAATAACTTATTTTATTTAATATTGTATGTATTTTTTTAAAGTAAATAAATAATAATGTTGGTAAATATAAACATGTGTTGTATGTAAGTGGGATGTAAATATGTGTAATATATAATTCAGCTGAGTTTTATATTGATATATTTTAAATATAATATTTTGGTTAAGTAAAACATTATATTTTATTTAAAATTTGTAGTTATAATGTGGGATATATTTTTTGCTGTTTGTTTAAATAATACGTTTTTGTATTTTTTACTGCTACTTATTACTTATTTTAACAATATGTATGTAGTCGATATTCTTGATTTTGATATTTTTGACATAGTCCATGCTTAGTTATGTCATGATGTTTTTGTTTCCGATATTTTTGTTTTCGATATATCTTAATTTAGATATTTTGATGTCAATATTTGTTCATACGATATTAGTGACTTTTTAAAATAAAGTATAGGGTCTTGACATTTTTGTTAATGATTTTTAGGTTTCGATAATTCTGTAAGTCGATATTTGTGTATGTCAGTGAACCAATTTTAAAACCTGCAATGTCCAACTCAATTGCATAATCGCTCGCTGCTGACTTTGCCCATACTGGAGGAGAGACATGTCCTTCTGTATTATATTGAATGCAGATGATACAATATTATTCAAAGAATAAATGCGAGTTGACAATGTAGTCATGCCATTATGTACAACAGCCAATGCTTTTTCCAGATTAGCCCTGTCAATTTCCCTCAGAATTTCTGCAGCTTCCTGCTGAAAAACATTTTAGATTTCATTGTATATGGCATATATGAAATATTTAGTTTGTGGTGGCCTAGGACCCGGCAAGTAATCTTGTAAATCCATGTAATCAGAAAGGAGAGATAAATGCTCCTTAACTGCAGATAAAGTGGAATGCTTGTTTGGGACAGCCCATTCTTCTTTGCTGGGGAAGGAGTGAGCTAATAATAATAGGAAACTGGGTCTAAAAGGGTTGTTATAAGAAACATATGCCAACTTTTTCAAGTATGTTTTTGAATTACCTACTGGTGGTGTTGGGCAATGCTCCCATTGTGTGTGATTGAAAACTGAACGTGGAGTACTAGCTCTGTGTAAATAGTGATTTTTTAAAATATACTTTTTATTGATTTTTTAAATATATTTATTATTGAGCAGAATTTGAGAAGATAAAAAACATAGTCATATCAAGACGGTAACAAATAGGATAGTAGTTTGATTTTTAAGCATATACAATTGACATTCATAATAAGAAAGCATCCCCTTTTAAACCAATTAAAGTGCTGCAAAATCTTAAATTGTCACAGTGCCTTGTCGTAAACAATTTAGGAGATTTAGAACACCCTTAATAACCTATATCTAAAGTGCTGTAGTGCCTTAGCATAGAGCAGAACATAGAACACAATCACATAGATTTAGCAGCTCCTAATCAAGTGCATAAATGGCAATATCTGATAGAGACTTCTAGCTGCAGATTCCTTACCTTTGAATTCCCCAGGAGTCAGGCTGAATCTGGAAACTTTTGCGTGAGCAGTACCCCTTGCGTGCGCTGTTGGATGGCTCCATTCTGCTCCACGTGACGTCGTTAGCGTCGGTTATGAAGCCGCGGTCACCTATATAGGCACCACCCAGGCATGCGGACATCAGTTCTTTACTTTCCGCGCCAGTTAAGTGCTGATCCGAGGAGAGCAACCCCTCTGTCGCTTTTTGACAGGTTTTTTCAACTTTTTGTCGACTCAAACTATTTTCTGTGTGTTGAGGATGACATCTAGGATGACAGGGTTTAAACTGTGTGGCACCTGTCACTGCGCCCTGTCGGTAACCGACCCCCACCTAGTATGTCTTTGGTGTCTGGAGAGCAACCACGACACCAAGTCAGCTCGGACTGTCAGGCCATGGCTCAGAAGCCCTTGTGGGAGTGAGTTTGAAGCTCCTTGCGGCCCAGCAGTCGACACTGGATAGCGAAACTCCGCAGAGATCCTGGTCCCGATCGAAGAAGAGGAGGTCGTGGGACCGCTCCCGGAGCCCAAGTCCTCTTCCTCCCTCTGGAGGTCTTCAGGACACTCGGGAAAGAGGTACAAGAAGAAGAAGAGGTCTAAGTGGACTTCATCTTTATCTCAACTGTTGTCCGTCGACGAACAAGGTGAGGAGCACAGATGCTCTCAGCACAGTTCTGCACTTTGCGCCTCCCTCTGTTTCTGGGAGCCGGAGCGACCCCCGCTCAAATAAAAAAATATTCTGAGGCCATGCACTGTTTATTTGATTGGGCCGACCCCGCTGGTGAGCCTTCGGGCCCTGTGGGGTCGGACGGGACCTCATCGGATTCGACGCCATTGGCTCCGGCCATGGCGCCGGTGGGCCCTCATGGATCCAATCCCAGATCCGGGACGACGCTGGTCATGCCTACAGGCCCTTCCCTGGCGTCGGACCCAAAGTCAGTGCCTTTGGTGCCATCGGCGCCCTCCGGTGGTGCCAGCCCCATCCTTATCCTGATGACTCAGAGACGCTGACTCCATCACCGGTAAAATCCAGAGGTTCTATGTTATTGCCTGGCCAATTTCAGGACTTTTCAGGCACAGGAGAAGACAGGGAGGGGTCTATGGACCCTTCAGAACACCAGGATGTGTTCATAGAACACATGAACTGGTATGAGGAACTAGGGGATGCCAGTGGACTGGACACATCCTCAGATACTGGCATGCTCTCTCCTCCAACTGTGTCTATGGAGTAGGGGGCTTCTTATGCCAAGCTGTTAAGGAGGGCAGCTGAGGTCCTTGGCCTGGAGTTGCCTTCCATGCAGGTCAGGACTAGTCTTCCAACTGAAGTGCTTCAGCCTGGGGCTTCCACTTCTGAACACGTATTGCCCTTTAATGAGACTCTTACAGATGCCCTTCTAGACATATGGTTTAAGCCTAGTACAGGGGCTCATGTGAATAGAACAATTGCACGCGGCTATCGCCCGGCTCCTGTTGACCCAAAGTTCCTCAGCCAACAGCCCACCCCTGAGAGCTTGGTGGTGCAGGCTTCGACTTCTTATGGTGCATTTCCTTCCGCACCGCACTCCCCCCAGATAGGGAATACAAGAGACTGGAAACACTTGGGAAGAAGATGTTTTTTTCTGCCAGCCTGGCATTGCTGTTGGTGAATACCACATGCTTATTGTGCCGTTTCTCCCACTCCCTTTGGGAGATGGTTGTGCAAGTGCTGCCACAGGTCCCAGAGGAGGCCATGGCTGTACTCTCCCAGGCAGTGAAGGACGAGATAGATGCAACAAAATTTACCATTATGTGTGGTCTTGACACAACTGAGTCAC
Source organism: Calotriton arnoldi (assembly GCA_963921515.1). NCBI lineage: Eukaryota > Metazoa > Chordata > Amphibia > Caudata > Salamandridae > Calotriton > Calotriton arnoldi. The sequence goes on along the minus strand of CAWUFW010014020.1, from coordinate 322,359 downwards.
TGGGCAGAGCGGTCTCATCAACGGTGCCCTTTTGTGCCAAGCTTGGCTAATAACATCTGGCTTCTCAGGCGATATCCAGGCTAATTTGATGGACATGCCCTTTGACGGTTATCGTCTTTTTTATAGAGAAGAGCCAGACTCGGCCTTGGAGTGCGTCAAGGACTCTTGAGCTATGGCCAGGTCCTTGGGCCTCTCAGTAACACCACGTGGCTAGTCTAGCTTTCATCCCTTTCATGGCAATGGAAGGGGTTTCCAACCGCGCCAACTGTATCCCAGCCACCTTCCTGTGCAGACTTCCCAAGTTGTGCGGGGACGTGACTCATTCCAAACTCAGAATGGAAGCCAGAAGTCGTCTGCCACCCAGCCCTTGGCAGCCGCAGAATCCAAGCACTCCTAGTCTGATTCTGCAACACCATGCTACTCCTCCACTGGAGGTCCATAACATCAGATAAGTGGGTCTTGCAGATCATTCAGGAGGCCTATTTTCTGCCTTTCCTTTCTTTTCCTCCTACTATTCTGCCAATTCAAGAACGGCTGGCGTAGGATCATTTAACTTTATTCCAAGAGGAAGCTACAGCTCTCCTGGCCAAGGGGGCTATAGAGAGGGTCCTGGTTTCAGAAGTAGGGTGTGGTTGCTATTCCCGCCACTTTCTGATTCTAAAGAAGAACAAAGGGTTGAGGCCCATTTTAGATCTTTAGACCCTCAAAAAGGAGAGGTTCAAGATGCTCACGTTGGCTCAGGTCTTTTCTGCCCTAGCCCAAGGAGACTGGCTGGTAGCATGGGACCTGCAGGATGTGTATTTTCACATCACCATCCTGCCGGGCCACAGCCGGTACCTGCAGTTCAAGGTAGGCCACGAGCATTTTCAGTTTACTGTGCTACCATTTGGGCTTACCAGCACCCCTTGGGTGTTCACCAAGGTGATGGCGGTGGTCGCAGCTCATCTGCACAGGTTAGGGATTTCAGTCTTTCCCTACCTCGACGACTGGCTGTTGAAGGCGTCCTCACCCCAGGCTGTCGTCTCTCACCTTCAGACTATGGCGGACCTCCTGCATTCACTGGGGTTCTCTATAAATGTGCCGAAGTCACACCTGACTCCCTCTCAGACAATTCATTTTATCAGAGCTGTTATGGACACAGTGCAGTTTCGGTCTTATCCTCCCGAGCAACGAGTCCAGGATAATCAGGTTATGATACCAATATTTCACCTCTATCCTTGATTTCGGTGAGACTGACTCTGAGGCTGCTGGGTCTCATGGCCTCCTGCATCCTGTTGGTAAAACACGCCAGAGGGCATATGCAGGCTCTGAGTCAGGGGCATCTCTCCGACATGGTCCAGATCTCAGAGGGAACTATGAAAGACCTGCGGTGGTGGTTGTTGAACCGCGATTGGGTTAGAGACAGACCCCTCTCCCGTCCCCAACCATACTTTACAGTAGTGACAGATGCGTCACTTCTGGGCTGGGGCGGCCATCTGGGAGAGGTGGAGATCAGGGGAGTCTCTGGCAGAGTCGGGCTCCACATCAATTTGTTGGAGCTTCAGGCGATCCGGTTGGCATTGAAAGCATTTCTTCCCTCTGTCAAGGGGAAGTTAGTGCAGGTGTTCACGGACAACACCACTGCCATGTGGTACTGCAACAAACAAGGCGGGGTGAGGTCATGGACCCTTTGCCGAGAGGCCCTTCATCTCTGGACATGGCTGGGACAGCCGGGAATAACCCTGGTGGTTCAACACATGGCAGGTTCTCCGAATACCAGGGCAGACAAACTCAGCTGACGATGCCTAGCGGATAACGAATGGCGTCTCCATTCGGAGGTGGTGCAAGGTCTCTTTCAGCAGTGGCTAGTGCGTTGGTTAGATCTGTTTGCCTCCGCAGAGAACTCGCAATATCAGCAGTTTTGCGTGCTGGAGTTTCCAAGGCAGCAATCGCTTGCCAACGCTTTTCGGCACAAGTGGAGCTCAGGCCTTCTGTTCACCTTTCCGCCCATACCACTTCTGCCCAGGGTTCTTAAGAAGATCAAGAACGATCAGACCCAAGTCATTCTTGTGGCTCCATAATAGGCAAGGAGAATATGGTATCCAGAGCTTCTGAAAATTAGCATCGATCCTCCGATCAGGCTGCCCCTTCGGGAGGATCTTCTGTTGCAGCAGCAGAGGAGGGGCCTCCACTTGAACCTGTCAACTCTCTGCCTCCATGCGTGGAGATTGAGCTGTGACAGTCAATAGCTGCCCACATTTTTTGCTCCTCCACACCCTTCTAAGGAAGAGGAGTTACTCCACCGCCTGGACCCAAAAGTTGCCAGTGCAATGCTAGATAGAATGTAATCTGCAAATGTTCTTAGTCAATGCATCTGAATTAAGCATCACAGTATGCCACATGCTGGAGAACAGGACATGCAAAAAAAGTATATGTTGCCAGTTGCACATGTCATTTAGTTGACACTGAAAGCATTGATTGGAGATTGACAAAAATATCCTATGCAAGGCATAGGGAGCACAATATGCTAGCCATCTTGAGAGAAAAGACATCCTTTTGAAATTTGCAGCCCTAAGGGATTTGTACCCCATCTCAGAAATATTTTGCCATTCCCCCGTTGTTATCTTGCAATTAATCCTTCTATGAATTTTATCAAGAAATTCAGGAATTAAAGTCCGATTAGAGAATATACACAACGCCCGATACCAGTTATCCACACCTGTCAGCCTATTTGTTACTAAGAGATGGATTAGGGCCAGGGTCTTTTCGCTCATCTCCTAATAATTAGCTGTTAAAAAGGCCGTTATCTGCTTAAAGCTAAACATAAACGGATGGCTCACTGTCTCATGACACAACATAATCTCCTCCCATGTTATCTGATTATGGCCTGTAAAGAAATCACCCATCTTAATTAACTCCTTAGACTTCCAAAATCCTAACGTAGGCCCTGACAACTCTCATTCCTGTATTAGAGTGAACCTATGACATGCTGGAACCTGCCAGGATTTAAAAAAAATCCTTAATACATTTGTCCATTGCACAAAACACGTTATGTCTAGCCTTTTTGGGGAACTTCGCTGTCTTTAAGAATGCTGGTAAATCAGTTGCCGATTCTTTTATAATCCACTTCAAGGGTCAAGCTCTCGATTTTGCAGTTAGATAAAACCCAGGGATTATGAGTTTGGAGGTCTTAGAGCAGGCCGCCACACCAGCACCCTGAACTCGACCGCTGCCCGCCCGCCAGATTACGAGTAATCTTGTGGTCTGGTGGGGGGTCCTTTGGCGTTATCAGAGCATTGCCTATTAAAAAAACACTGCAATGGGAGGGCCAAAGCCTGTTCCTGCATGGCATGGACTGTAAAGTCCATGCTGTGCAGGAAAGGGGGTGACTGCACACAGGTGGGCATAAAATGTGCCCCCCTCCAGGCACCCTATGGCCCTGAGGCAATGGGGTCCCTGTAGGGCCCCCTTTGTTTCCTCACCACCACAGTTTTCACGCGGTGCTTGCAGCCATGAAAACTGTAGCAGTGAGGAAACTCCTAATATGCTCAGTAGTGCTGCAGCTGCACCACCAGCATATTAGGGCCTCTGATCGCTACGCCATCATGGATGAACTAGTAATCAGGCCCCTACTATCCGGCTGCATTACTGCATAATGTGACTTGACTCGTTTTAACGACTGAAGTTCTCGATAACTTTTTATTAAAGTGTATGGAGATAAGAAACTCCCCCTGCAAACCAGTTCTGGAACAAGTCCCTCCTGTAATTGGTGCCAATCCAGCTACTTGGACAATGAGAAGGGCAGGCCTAGGTGTAGGTTACCTCTGCCTGTGACAGGGGATGCCCCTTTGAAGCGTGTGCATTTGGTGGGCACATCTCCCAAGCCATCCTGTCAGAAGGATGTCACACCTCCTCCCAGCCAAGGTCCTTTTGTTCCCTTTCCTGTGATCGTTATGCCAAACAAGGAACCCAGTAATGTTACACTCAGTAACTCTCCACAATAGAAAAAACAATATTTTTCTTGTAAAACCCTTACCCACCAGGGTTACCCCTTTGTGGCATGCTTCATCGTCTGGTCCATCCCAATCCGCTGCAGATCGGGGGGTGCTGCAACCTATGAATTACATGGGAGCACTTATTGATCTTTATATGGTGATAAAAGAGATGTTATAAGTAGGGGGGTGGGGGATAGTGTAGTGCTATGGTATAGTTTAAAAATACCTGGCTAGTAGGTATATCAAATTTTAATTCCTGCCTCTAGTCGGTATGGTTAAAAAAGAGGGGAGGGGTTTTAGGAAAATGAGTTTATAATGTACCTGCAATCCTAGAGGTCAACATGTTTCGAGTTGTGCCACTATTGGCTCTTCTTGAGGACCATGGGAACCTAGTTCCCTGGTAACACTCCTGTTGGTTTTCTCACTGAAAAACACGCTACTTGTATGTCATATCACAAATGTAATATATATATATGTTTACCACCTAATTGGTGTTCCTTATCTGCTTCTATTTTAGATGCTTTAATATTGCATCATGGTTCCTCTGGGGAGAGGGTGGCCTGTTGTCACACTCACATCAAGGCGAATCCTCGCTGTTTGCACCTATTGTGGGCTTCACCCGGGGACCGCATCTTTCCTGGGAGCCATTCACACCACCCAGCAGGATGCAATGTGACATTTGGGGATTAACTCTGAAAAGGCTACAAGAGGGTGTAGGCAGGAAAACGCCAACTTTGTATTTTCAAAATAGTGATTGAAAATCCAACCTGACCATTAGATTGGGTTTTAAATTACTGTTAATGTGAGTTCTTGAATTATGGTTGTAGCTACTCCCAACTTGAAGTTATGCATTATAAGGTGTTACAAGATAACCCATGGCTTTTCCATGGTACAGCCAACCTTGCCACAGTGAAAAACGGTGTTGAAGATTTAAGTACACATGTCCTACTTTTTAAATACCATGCACCCTGGTTACCAGGGACCAAGTGTACATAGACCAAATCCAATGGCATCAGTCCAATAAATTTTGGGGTGATCGTGCAAAAGAGCCATTTTCTTACAATACACAATAATGCAGTTAATAAGACCATTTTATTTTTTATTCTTTTTGGAAGATCTACCAACTTTGAAAATAGTTTTAACGTGTGAGAAGAGGGAAAAAGGTCTAAGAGAGGTGCAATCAGTAGTAGGGCTGGTGGTGGGGCTTTCAGCCCATCACCGCCTGGCCACCCATAGAAGGGTGGCGCTTAGAGCACAGGTCAGCGGGAGCGAGTACTTTCTCGCAGCATCAAAAACAACAAAGACTTCTAACGCTGTTGGCCTTCATGGCCATAGGCTGTGCACAGCCTCCACACATGAATGGGAACCATTCCTAGCAATGTTTCCCAGTTCACCTTGTACTGCACTATGTGGTATAAGCTCTTCTTCACAGGGAGATCATATGGAGAGAGCTATTGTATGACACATGGTGGCAGCATGTGCGTTGGCAGGCATGCTTTTGCGTTGTGAAAATAGTGTAATGTTACTGCTAGTTTTACCTAATTTAATGTTTTTAAAGGATATTGTAAGGTGATCTGGTCGACCGTTTTTGAGGAGGATAGTTCCCTATGAGATCCAGAATGTTTCCTCGATAGTATATTGGACATTTGTATTAAGCTATATAATTTAAACATTGCCTTGAGGGAGCCTTCAGATGTTTTTATTTTCACCTCAGCATACATTAAAGCCTTCTGAATGGATGTCCCCTATCGTTCCTTTGTCGAAACATTGAAATTGTTTGGTTTCAGCCGATTTTCTGAAATATAGTTTGTGCTAGTCAAGACCTGTTTTTCAGTGCCATCATCCGTCTTAAAAACATCTAGCCTTGCCTGCCAACAGTTTTTGCAATCATGAACTAATCACAACACGTGGCATACTGTGATGCTTAATTCAGATGCATTGACTAAGAACATTTGCAGATTACATTCTCTCTAGCATGGCACTGGCAACTTTATCTTTTGTTTTCATGTCTCAATGGGCGCATTCCAAAATGCATCTCATCAGCTCATGGATCCAAATCTGCCTTTGAAATGTTAAGCTCCCCTTGGCACATTGGTCAATAAGTGCATCTGCTTTTACAACTGGGAATGAGAACATGTTTGTTAAGGTACTGTCTGAATCCCGCATGTACGCTCTTTCGGTTTTTTGTGTGTTTTCTTCCCTCTTGCTTCGGTTCCTGCAGTGTGCAACGAGCAGAAATTGTCTGCTGATCTTGATTCAACGGAAGAATTATGCGCCTCTGACTGAAATGGTCACTGTGTTTGCACATCAACCCACAAAGTGTTAATGTTTGTTTTTATCAAACTGCAGGGACATTAGTGCACCATGGACTAAACCTGCGATGTTGCCAGATACCCACACCATCTGGCCTCTGAATGCTCAAATTTTTAATTATATTTAATTACAAGCAGATACGGTGACTCACAACTATTGAATAATAACTTAATATAACAAGCACTGGCAAAGCCAATACGTCTGGCAGAAATGTTTACATGTGCTGCATGCACAAATGTTGTTTAGCACGTTATACCCAGACCTATTGGCGCTTGCAAAGCTGTGTAAAAAAATAGCAACAAATGATTTATTTCTGTGAAGAGTGCCTATAGGAGATAAAGCACAGAATTTGACAAACATTGTAATGATTGTTTACTTTTCAGGTGTAAAATCGTCCCTCATGCATTCAGTGGAAGAACAGCCGAGAGAGCGGAATGTTACAGCAATAAGCCAATAGCATGTAGTGAGAGACAAATATACTTCTCTGGGAGTAGCCAAAGTCCAGTCTATGTATATGTTAATGGTAATAACTGGTTCACCAAAACCTGCTCTGTCAAGCCATACTTAAATAAATCAATATCCGTCCGAATTAAATTTTAAGCTACCAATTCATAGAGATTTTCTTGATGCAAAATAAATGTACCCTAGGACAAAGTTTAAAACTTCTCTGTATAAAGTACACGTCATTCACAAAAGAAAACAGATATGTATTTGTTGCAGCAGAAGTGTGAGTGGGTATTTTCCTTAATATTACTCTCTACGACTATCACATTTAATACCCACACTCATCTACCACAAACCTACAATATCACAGAGTCTGGCCCATATAAACTGTACATCACTAATTTCTATCTAACCACAGACTATAAGGGCCCTCCGATAGATCTTTGAATTGAGCTAATAGGGACTCGAATAATCAGAGATGGATAGCCAATCCTTCATGAGGACCTGGAATAAAGAGGTGCCTTCCTAACAGGCATAATGTATATAAAATATTCAATGACTAGACACTAAGAAATGACATATGCATGAATAGTTATAACAAGCAAAATCTTTATCTAGGCTTCAAGTTGAATGGTCAAGGCACAAAAATACATTAGATTCATTTAATATCAGTTATCGATTGATTACAGGTAAATCACAATGCATCACAGATCAAAACAATACCCGATGAGCGAGAGAGAGAAAGAGAAACAAAGCATAACGCAGTTTCAGAATGCAATCAAGAATCATGCAAACCAAAGAATCGGTTGCGGGTTATCAGGAAGGGGGGACTCAAGGTGAGCCCAGAAGGACGCTAGAGCACAGCGTGCAATAGCCGGAGTCATTCAACCCTTCAGACGAAAGGTTTGGCCTGCTCGACTTCACCAGCTGGCAAAGTGCAGGAAAAAACAGGAGAGTTCTGTTCAGGGAAAATCAAAGTTCAGACCGACAGCATGTCAGGTATATAGGAAATTTTCCACGATAGTCGGCCACAGTCCTTTTCCCACAGGGCAGTTATACTTTAACTCGTTCAGAGTTCCTTCCCACAAAAGTATCTTTTGCGGAGTTTGCATGATTTCCATTGGTCAAAGTCTATGGTCTGTTCATGGGGTGGTCGTTACCTTACCAAAATGATCCGGAAATTATACGTAATGCCATTGTCCAATTTTCATTGCTCTACTAAAAGTTCAACTTCATTCCTCCTCAGAATTAGGAAGTTCATTTGTATCTTATCATGTCCGTTCCCAAGTGCTCTCTTCTGAGCTTGCAATAAAGTCAACACAGTTTTGTACTAGCAGAGAGGGTGTCCTTTATTCAGAAACTAGAGAAAAGAAACTTCAGCGAAAGTTCTTACAGCTAGTTGTAAAGTCATGTCAGCATATTTCTAGTCTTATTCGAAGAGAATAATGAAGGAAATGCATTTTAAGGCCCACACAAAAACCTACTAAAACATTAATACCTACTAAAGGTACTAACTTTTCAAACATTTAAGAGTAATCTTCTTCATTTGTGATTATAAAGATTAATATACAAACACCATTTTGTATTCTGTCAAGCATAAAGTAATTTGCGAACCATTTATAAATGAACAATCACATTTCTCTCCACATTTTGAAATTTCAGGTTTTTATGATAGTGCTGCTACATGAGCAGAAATCATTTTATTCATCTTCGACTTAAGTTAATCATTTTATCTACTAAGTGAGCACTTCATTTTAGTATTTTTATAATCATATTTGTTAAAGGCTATATCATTGGCATTTATAGGTTTTCACAGCACATTATTGATCGTGAATTCATTACCATTATTAGTTTCTCTCTCTCTCTCTCATGAATCATTTTCATCTCGATCTGGTTTGTGACCGTACTGCATGGTTTTACGATGCAGGTTGAACTCTCATGTTTTTTACGAGTCACACTCTTAGTCATGTTTCTTAAGTATGTATTAGTCTCACACTGTCCAATGAGCAGGAATCGATTGAGGCAAATCATACTAAGATAATTATGCTCCATCAATTCCCCCTCTGATGGCAAATTAAGCCATCACACAATCTTGTTTGATAATCTGATAACAATCTGATAACCTTTAGATTGCACTTGATTTCATTTGTTTCAGTCTAACACTTTCCATGTCTTTCACGACTTCATAATGAATACTTTTTCTGTCTTCTAATTCTATTTAGGTCATTTTTCTTTTTCACCCTCTACTTTCTTTTGTTTCTTCTTTGCGTTTACAGCGTCTGTATATCAGTACTAGAATCATTATGCCGATAGCAATAGCTATTAATGAGGTTAGTATTTGCCCAACTTAGCTACTCCCCAGTGCTGCAAACCAACTTCCCACTGAGGAAAATCCTCTCTCAAGTTTCTCCCATGCACCATCAGCTTTTAGTTCTGTTAAATCATTGCTTAATTTCGTAATGTTACTTATGTATCCCTGCAAGTCCTTCCTTTTATCAGGGATATAAGTGCAACATTGTTGGACCTTCAGCATGCAACAGACTCCGCCTTCTTTGCCAATAATACATCTAAAGCAAGTCTATTTTGCAAAACCATAGATCTAATAGCAAGCATTTCAGTATCAATCACTTAGAATCCACCAGCGGTATCTGTTGATAATTGATCAACCACTGTAGGTGGTCCTAATAGGTTAACTGGACTGGTATCACACACCACAAATTTGTGTAAATCTTTAAAACTTCCAATTTGTACTTTCATCGGTTTAGTCACTGGGGTTGAGATAATTTTATCCAATACTCCTACAACTTAGATACTTTCTCCGAAGAGGGGTAGGTTGGGAATGTCCACAGTTCTCACAGTGGAACGGGTAGCACCAGTGTCTACAAGGAACGAAATAGACTTTCCGTTTACCTCGCCATCCACATAGGGACCACTCTGGTCTACCTCTAAGGATGCGACAAGCACGCATTCCTCCTCCCCCCTCAGACACCATCATTGAGATGCATGTGTTACCAGAATGCAATCTTATAGGTATAGATTAAATGAAAAAGAACCACACAAGGTATTTATAAGAATATGTATCTATTATATAATACTCACTAACATGTTTAGATATCCCCTACTCGGAGATATACACAATGCACACAATACTTTGCATAGAAATTACGTAAAAAGCACAGAATACAAAGTGAGCCCCAGGGGGGACAAAACCATATATTAAGAAAGTGGTATAAGAACCACAACTTGTGTCAAGACAATGTCCAGAGGATGTAGATGTGCTGGGGACCCAAGGAACCACCAAAGGTGAGTGACTAGGAACCCCACGGAGATCGTGTGCAGTGTGGGAACAAGACTGCGTTCTCTGTACAAATTAACGTGTAAGTCACGTTTGCAATTTAAAAAAAAAAGGACCCTTCCCAGTGGACCCTGAAGAAACCCCGTGGAAGACAGAAGGTTGGAGAGCCACCCCACCCATGGGTACCCTAGTACCCACGTTACCTACACCAGGGAAGCCGGGTGCATAGGTGTGAAGTTGTGTCGGAAACTGCAGTCGAACCCAATGGAGGACTTCAGGAAAGTGCCGCTGCTGGAGAAGGAGAAAGTGTCTGGTGGAATCTGAAGGTGCATTCAGGTTGAGAGGTACCTGTGTTATATTCCATATAGGTACCCTATATAGGCGTAGGTAACATTGCAACCTTTCACCTATATTCTTCCCTACATTACATTCAAAACTGTTCTTAGGGACTGACCTTTTACCTAGATACGACACTGCATTCAGAACGTGGGTTTCCCCCTAGTTCGAATCTCATACATTATGCATGAGGCTTCTTGGAAGCACAGCAGGACTAACATCTCCTGTATAATATCTCTGTATAAAGTTCAGGCCCGACGTCATCCTTTAGGCTGACACAGTAACACAACAAGGTAGGACCCCTGGGGAGACCAATGGGTATATATACATCATATCTTGCTTGGAAGGACAGAGGAGACCGAGACTTCCCGGCTGACACACTGACCAGAGACGCTGAGGTTCCTGCATGCAGACACTCCAGCTCGCAGTGGTCTAACATCCCTCGCGGGGTGTCCAACTCGAGACCAGGATGGGGTCCCATATTCTCTCATTCTCAGGTAATGGGGTTGACTAGATCCTAGAGGGATTCTTGGCATAACACCTACACAGATGCTAGGCACATTTAGGTACATCTAGTCAGGAAGGCATTGTAGGAGTACGCACTTTTTATCATTTGTTTTATATACTTGTATATATTCATGATTTCTGCAAGATGGTAGAACTTTACCATCCCTTTACTTTCGTAGTACTTCTAATCATATATCTCTGCTACTGTCTAATGGTTGTTGCAGCTCATCTATTCTACACTAGAATAACAACTGTTCAATGAATACTTATTGAAAACGCCCAGCCTGTTTATTCTGTGTAACTCTGAGACAAACTAAGTGAGCACGAGTGACTGAGCGAAAGGTAGTATATTGTTTCCACCATTCTGAGAGATCAGGGTTGTCATGTTCTGAGGTTGCCAGAATCTATTCTCTCCTTGGTAAGAGGAGATTATAGTGGCACTGTGAACTAGCTGATACAGACAGGCTAACGTATCCGGTGGGGGTGCACGGAATCAGTCCACCACCAATCCCACAGTTTATGTTATCCAAACGCGCAGATCCTGTATAGGTTATATAGGAACTACACAACACCTGCAAGCAGAGGGGACTCAGGAGTGACCCAGAGACCTGGAAGACGAATGCCCATCGATGTCGGGTGTTGCAGGAGAGTTGACAGTGACCTTGACTCTGCAGCTGTGAGGACCAGGCCACGCTGAGGAAGGCCAGGAGCCATGTACGAGCTGTCCCACATTGGATGTCGAGAGTTGAGGGGTCGGTGTCCGTTGGAAGCACCAACAAGCCTTGGCAAGTGCAAACAACTTGGAAGTTGAAGAAGGTGCAATGTCGGGACCAGCAAGGTCCAGGGGACTCACCACAAGCAGGGGAGTCAGGGCAGGCCCTGAGCAATCAGGGGAGTCCAATAGAAACAAAGATGACCATCAAATGGCCCCACAGGCCGGAGGCACTGGAGTCGCAAGAGGACCTCAAGCAGCTCACCAAAAGATGCAGGCCATGATGCAAAAGATGTGCTGTGGACAAAGTTTCTGGTCACTAGAGATGCTTGAGGTTGGGGCTACTTGGAGCCCGAAGATCTTGGTGGAAGGAAGCCAACAAGCCTTTGCAACGACAAGTCGACGCTGTGTGCAGTGGTTCAGTTCCTGCAGCTCCTACGAGGGCCTCAAGATTCGTGAGAGGGCAGGGCAGGCCTTGAGAGATGTGAAGAACCACCACCTGTGTTGCTGAGCCTTTCAGAGTCCGTGGGAGCTCAGGATCAGCAGACCGGTCAGCTTCGTTGCAGTGCCTGCAGATGCAGGGAAGTGACTCCTTCACTCCAAGGGAGATTCCTTCAGGCGTCTTTGATGCCCACAGGCCTTGGAAGGTTTCAGTATGGTGCACAGGCACAGACGAGGCAGCAGACTGAAAGGGGGATGAAGTCGAGCCCAAACGAAGTCCAGCGAAGTCCAGAGTGCCCAGACGGTAGAAGTTGAAGTGGTGTCTGAATTGAATCGTGTCCCATGACGAATCTAGGGATCTACACCCAGGTAAGCCCTTAAGTACCCTAGGGAAAGAGTTGGGACGATTCAGGGTTCCCTCCCAGGAGAGGGACTGGACAGTGGGGATTATACTCCCATGTCCTTTGTCCAGTTTCGCGCCAGAGCGGGAGCCGACGGCTCCCAGAGCTAGTTTGAACTCGACTATGCAAGGAGTCACCAAATGTGCCCCTCATGCAGACTGAGTGGAGCTGGCAAGCGCACCCACCCGGCCCCAATGCACTAAATCCTGTCTGGGAGGTGGTCACACCTCCCTGTGACAGAATACCTATTATTCTGCCTTCCCCTGCTCGAGCTTGGTCGGCAGCAGCCATGTTGTGCTGTCCGTGTCTAGAAGACTGGCACCGGGAGCACTGAGAGCTTAACGGAGGCCCGTTCCAGTGCTTGGAATCATACCTCCCACACCGTTTATGGTGTGGGGGTATGATTCCAACATGTTTGATACCAAACATGATAGGATTCGTTGCAGCCAGTTTCGAGATGGTCATCGCGTAATTACGCTGTGCACCTCTATATGGAATATGGCTGCTTCACTTACAACCCAGGAGAATGGACTCCGTAGGCTGTAGGGGTGTCTCACACTTAGAACCAAGCACCCTGCCCTTCAGGATTGCAAATGGCCTGCTATAGGGGTGACTTATAGGTTTTAAGTGCAGTGACCCTAGATATAGGAAACCTATATCTTTCGTAAGTGGTGCTAGCACCAGCTTACACAGGCTGCAATGGCATGCTTGTAGTTACAGTTTGAATGGTCTCCTATGGGTGGCATAATACATGCTTCAGGCCATGGGGGATCTTTGGTGTACCTGTGCCCTGGGTACCTTAGTTCCATATACTAGGGACTGACAAGGATGCCTCAGTATCCAATCTGGGATGTACCTAAGTACTAAACATAACAATTTAAGGGAGGAAGCAGAGAGACTGGGGTCCTGATTAACAGGATCCCATTCAGACAAGTCAAAAACAGCTTAGCACCAGGCAAACAGTGTGGGTAACCATAAAAGCAGACCCTACTTTCCTACACTCTGCCAACAAATCAAATGCTGCTGAATCATGGCACTTATTTCTGGTCTCAAACCGTACAGAAACCGATACACAAAATGTCCCATATATTTCTCAGAGACATTCTCAATCCCACTATACTGTGTGAATGCCTGTAAAAGCCTCTCATAATCTGCATGAACTGACTCCTTCAATTCCTGAGTAATTCTATCTATTTTTACCCAATCTGTCTCTTTTGGCGAGATTTTCCCTTTCAGATAGGTAATTTACCTGATTATATTTTTTCATGACTTCATCTGATGGGGCTCCTGTTTTTGGATCTCTTGGGTACTCCTCTTTCGGCCAATCTACATCAATTTTACATTCGACCCACAAATCAGTCAAGACTACAATTTCAAACAAAGCATCTAGATCTTTCAACAAAACTTTCGAAACCTTAACAAACCTTTTCCACTTGCTTGTTCCACTCAACTGGTTTTTCTCTCAACCTGGGGAAATCATTTGTAAATGTCATATATATCCTGTCTAGACCACAGAACATGAACAAACCCTCCTCCTAGTATCTCTCTCATAGGGTATACCGTTGCATTTGCTTACCCCTTTTCTGCCTCCCTCACAGGATACAGAGGTAAAGGTACTGTCGCATCTTCTTTCTTTTTAGCCTTTCTGCCTTCCCATCTATTCACTTCACCCCAATGCCTTAGTGTGTTAATTAACTCTTTAATCTGTAATCGATTTCCTGAGACATTTGGGGGCATATTCACAAGGAGCTATCGCCGAATTAACGGCACTTTATCGCAGCCAAAGTCGTGATAAATATACCTCCCCATTCACAAGCTGGTGTAAACAGCCCACAGCACCAGTTTACCCGTGATAGCAGCCGCAAAAAACATCGCCACAGAGGACCCGCGCAACTATCGCTAATGAGATGCAGAGTGGGCGTTCCCGTGCCAAAAGGCGCGACAACATCACACCTCAACATTCACAACGACCAGCCACATCGGCGATAAAAACACAAAACCGGCGATAAGCCGCGTTAGCACCAGGAAATCTACACCTGCCCTGACCTGGTGTAAAGTCTGACAGCCTGCACCACAAAAGGGAGCACAGCCCAGAGCCACACATGAAGGACAACAGATGCCCACGAGCAACTGAACATGCAGCACGGACACCCAAGAGGGCCACAACACCCACCGACACCACACCCAGGCCCGCAACACCCCCCCCCCGGGACCACTCCCAACCCCGGACTAAGAAACTGCAGACCAACACCACGAATCCCAAAACAAACATTTTGCCTGATGTCGCACAAGCAGGAAAATAAACATACATGCGTGGCCAGAAAATGGAGAATTAGTCATACAGCAATGCAATCACCAACACAAAACACCATACAAACAAAAGCAGAAACAACCCTTAGGATGAGTCCTAGCGGCTCCTCATTGGACAATCCTTAGCACACAGCCTGGAAGACCAAATCCAAGAAAAGAAGGTGTGCCATGTGCCCAACAGAGGAAAGAGAGGGAGAGAGCGAGGGAGAGAGACAGAGTGAGATAGCACAAGCAGCGCAAGGCCGCTCGGGCACCTGGCTCCACATGCCAACATGTGTGTGTGCATCGCCATCCATACACCATGAGCCCAAGGCCATGTCCCAATCTCAGCACCAAAGCCACATCACATTCCAAAAACACAAGTAGTAGTCAGACAAACATCAGGGATGAAAGCACCATTGTCCCAATGCAGAAGGCGGGAGGACACCTGCACCTCTGACCTTGGTCCAGAACACGCCTGGAACACCCTGATAGAGATGCAATGGCAGATGGGGACGACTCCCACACTACGCATTCCGCAAATGAACCATCCGACTTATCCACAGCCCACACACAGAAGCCCCTGCCTGTGGTAGCCCCGCATGGGATGCCCTTGACACTCACGGAAACAGCAACCCATTACCCACAACGTTGCACACACATTCGAATCTTTGCTTAGAGCTGTGGCATATCCTCCACACAACTGCCGCAGTTCAGAAGAGTGCCGGTTCGCGAGACGCACCAACGCAATGGCAGGCCATACCGGGCACATGCACAACCCCCGTCACGTGGAACAGTACCGTGCACGTATGCTGCATTTACTGGGCGCACTGCCACTGGCAGTGCTGCGGATCAGTTACAGGCTCAGCTTCCGCATTGCCCACGTCACCTGCGTCCAGCCCTGGTTCCACTGCCGAACATGCACATTCCAGTGTCCCATGGATGTCTGCCTATCCAACACAACTGTTGATGAATTGGACTATGACTTGTGTCTGCGCCCCCTGTTGTATCACGAACAGGAGTGTAACCGAGACAGCCGTGCATGGGATGCCTTGACATACTGCGTATGTATTGGTAGCTGTGCATGGGAGATTGCACAATTTCTCGTGTGCAGTGACCACATCGAGGCGCTCCCCTATTGGGCTGTGTTGTGGATCAGTGAGACGGCGTGGGCTGAGCACACCTGCCCGGACCACCTAATGGATTGGCTCACCCTGGTGTTCCTTGAACACGACAACGACGTACTATTGGAACACATTGCACATGAAGCTGCACGGGCATTCATGGACGAGTAACTACGTTCCTGCAGCCACATCCGATTGCCACCCACAGCACATGGCCCAACAACTTGTTGCATCGTGGGGATTGCTCACATATCCCACCACAACAGAGGACATGTCTGCCTTCGTTCGGGCTCTGGATGCATGTGTGTGGAACAACGCGTGTGTACACACACCTGTGCAAGGTGACGCAGGTCCATGGTCGGAGCAACACAGCGTCGTTTGGCAACGTTGCCAATTCGGACACACTTCTGGGGGAGAGCACACACATGGCAATGTAGCATGACATGTGAACTTGTCGGACGCTCACACCTGATCACTGTCAGCAGAACAGACAATTGGCGCACTCCGGAGGCAGAGCACTATGCAGATCCCATGTGCAGTGAGTCGTGCCCCCTCACACTGGGCAATGGGCAGACGCCAAACAACACATGACTCATCCAGCAAGGCAAGGTGGGCTGTGAGCATTGTCATCCGTGATGAATGTTGTCCATTTTAGCCCCAACATTTTCTGAACCTCGACATGTACCCATGCTGCATGTAAGTGTCTTAAGCATGTCCCTGCCTGCTGTGGCCGTTGCCTCGTCTGTACTGACACGCACATGCCAATAAAGTCTATGCCACTCCACTGGTGTCTAACTGTGAGGTGCGTTCTTTAGATTGTCCACTCGTGTGCCACAATGAGCATCGTCCCTACACAGGGAGGAACTGACTGACGCATGTGCAATGTGGGTGTGTCCCTTTGGCAAGCTCCACCTCTGTGAGCCAGACATTGTTTTTGGATATGTGCTGAATGACATGTGCACTTACGTGACGTCAGCAATGTGAGTATGGTGTCCAAACACTGATCATGTGGAGCAATGTCATATCTCACTACAGAATGTGTCCACACAGATGTGTGTGAGTAGGTATGCGACGTGAAGTTCTGTTGTCACATGTGGTGTAGGACACCACTCCTGGCCTGCTTTCGTTTGGGTCAGTCCTACACACAGCCCTATTCAACACATGGACGTGTGCCTACGTTGGGGGGTTGTGTGATTGTTGTTGATGTGCAATGGGGACACAGCTAGTACTCACCTTCACAGTCATCCAATTGGCCATGTGTCTCAGGGATACACATGCGCATATATGTCAGTTACCAGGGTATACCTTCATGTGCAATCATCGTCCCCACATCCAGCCATACTTTCATACGTGAGTGAACATAGTGATGACACATCTGTGTGATTTAGAATGTTTTATTCACATTCAGGTGATTGACGGAGCTGGAGCTGTACATGGCCATCCAAGCCCACATCACATGGAAGCCCAGAGGTGGGCCAACCACAGTACTTTGGGGATTGCACAGTGATTGGGAAGAGGGAGAGTGCAGTCCGCAGCAGGATAGCTGTGTAATTGGCCAGCAGTGAAGAAATGGCAGTCCGTGTCGGGGTCCGGGTGAATGTCGCAGAGTGTTCTGGGGGTCATTAGGAGATGTTTCCCAGGCCATGATGCATAGGTCATAACCAGGCAGGGACAGGCCATACGGCGGTGATGGATGCTACTGCCTCCTTCCTCACACAGTAGTCCCCATCCCCTTCTTACTCCCCTGATACGGGTTCTGTGTCCGGTGTGTCCGGTGTGTGTGGCGGGGTGATGGCTGCATCACTGGGTGCCACGGAAACATCAGGGGTCGGAGCTGTGTGTGTCGATGTTCCAGCTGCAGTCATCTGGGGACGGCTCAGTGGCAGCAATGGCAAGATGAAGTACTGCAGGGCATTGAAGTTCCCAGATACTACTCGCTGGTGTCCATCCGTGGCAGACATCCTTCCAGCCTGCATCTGCTCCATGGTCTCCATTGACCTCCGCATCTGTGCCAACTCTGTGCTGTCATGGCTGGTGCCTGTCTGCCCACACAGTTCTTGTGTACGATTCATGGCACCAGCGAGGTCAGCCAAGGTCTGTGGCGGAGCATGGTGCGTACTGGGGGTGTCCAATAGGGACTGTACGTGGTCCCTGATGGGACTCAGACACCCACGTATGGCATTGAGTTTGGCTGCCATGAGCTCGAAACCCACCTGCAGCTGTTCAGCCAACTCCACCTGGGAAGACCACACACGTTGTATGTACTCCATGTATTGGTCGGGGGGGTCCTGGGAGACAGCTGTGGTGGTGTGTGTTTCCTGCTGTGTGGTCTGTGCAGGTGGTGGGGTCACCTCGAGGCAGCTGGCCTACCCTGCTCCTGGGGGTGGGGTGCAGAGGCTGTCCAGTATCCGTTGGAGGGTATCTTGACATATGTGCAGGTTGTCCTCTACATCATCAATGATCGGGTTTGTGGTCTGCTCTCCAGTAAGTGTTGATTGTCCCTCTGAAATGTTAAGGGGAGATGCAGGTTAACAGAGTTTCACATGTATGTTGTTGATTTGCAGATGTTTACATTCAGACTGCATGCCAATGTACATTGTGACTGTTTTGGGGGAGCTGGCTATTTGATGGCAGTCAGTGTGTTTTCCGGATACATGATGGATGTGTGGTAGTACCCGTTCATTATCATCACACAGTGTCAGGCAATGCCAGATGTGAGTGGACAGTTACTATGCACGAGCGGAACCTGTTGTGAGCTCTGTCCTGTGGTGCTGGTGTTGCACATTGTACCACATTACCATCATTGCGGATGTCCTGTGATTGCTATGTGTGTGTGCTGCATTGTGGGGGAGTTGCCCCTGCAGCTCTGATTTCGTGTAGCCTTCCCCCTTTGAGGCGGGGTGCCTTTGAATTGTGTGCTTTTCGGGGCCTGTTTTGCTTTTGACTTGGGTCATATGTGCTCTCGGACAGATTTTATGGCCTGGTGCATTGTTCGTCTGCTGCGGGTATTGTACGGCATGGGTTGTGGGTGCACGTGGACATGTCGGAGTGTGACCTGCTCCTTTACGGATGTGATCCGCACTGGGCTACCTCCATGTCGATTCGTGGGCCATGTCATTTTTGTTTGGCTGCTGCCATGCTATCGGACATGCAGTGTTACTTGCATAGTCAGTGTGGGTCACAGAGCCGCTGCTTTGCTGGATTCAGCACATGTGCATGGGTTGGTTGTGATATTGGTGATAGGGGGGGCCCCTCTGTGCACATTGTGGATGGGTGCCTACTTGGTGTTTCTATGTGTGCTGCAGTGTGCCAAGGCAATCAGGGACATGTTCCACGGTCATTGTGGGTGTACTGTGTGCTACACGTAATTGTGCATGTATGCCATTGTGCCCATCTCCCCCCGTCCCCCTGTCCCTAGTCGTTACTCACCCTGTTGCTGTTGGGTCAGGTCGTATCATGCTGTGTCCAGGCCCCCAATCCTGCCACCGTCTCCTCACTGCTGACTGTGGCCACCATTTGCTCCAGCTCATCCAGCTCCTCCTGTGTCGCAGGACTCCCACCTCCAGTCGTCGTTTCTGCCTCCCTGTTGGCGGCGAGCTTATGTTTGGTCTGCCTTTTCAGATCATGCCAACGCCTCTTGACCTCCTCCAGTGACCTCCTCGACACTCCGACTGCATTTACGTTGGTAACGATGGCCTGCCATTTTTCGGTTTGGGTTGCCAGTGCTGCAGTGGAGGTGCTGAACAGTTGTTGATGGTGTTCGGTCACCTCCGTGACGATGATCCGGTCTTCCTGTGGACTGAACGCCCGTCTTCCTCTTCCTCTTGTCCTTGCCCTTCCCCGAACGCGGGGTTCCTGGCTGGTCCTCCGTGGGGCTTGTGGTGTTCGGCTTGTCCTCTGCACTCGGTCCGGGTGCATTCATGTTTCTACGCAGTTTGAATTGTTATTGGGCTTTTTTTTTTCTTTCTTTTATGGTGCTTTTTCCCGCCGGACGCGTGGGATTTCCAGGCCTGTGGCTGGTGTTCGCTGATTTCTGTACCGCGATTGGCCTCATCGCATTTTTTTTGCGTTTCGCATTTTTTCGGCGTGGCGTTTATTTTCACGATGATATTTGACGCGTTATCTGGTGACTATCGCATGCTACCGCCTTGTTGTGAATTCCACGTTGACCCGGGGTTATTTTCCCGCGCTAGGCTGCGATATTGAAAGTTGCGTTACGCCACTCTTGCGGTAGTTATCACACGTTGTGGCGAATATACCCCTTAGACTTTTTAAATACTTGTCACTAAAATCCAATCGATATGTCTTTTGTAAAGCCTTGGACATTCCTATGTCAACTCCATAATTTTGTGCAATCTCAGCAAATTTCTCATGTGAGTTTTTCGCTTTCTGGGTAATATCCTTACACATAAAAAGTAGCTCTTCATCCCGATATCTAGCTAATCTCTCTTGATTAATGGTTCCCAAGACCATTTTTTCTATTTCCACCTTTAATTTGCTCACATCTATGCCCAAATCTCAAGAAGAATTACTCTGTATGCTACAACCCGGTGCAATTTCCTTTATCCGTTCATCAAGTTCTTCTGGGGAAGGTCCTAAGGATGTATCTGGTTCTGATCTTTGTAATTCCTCACCAGTTCCACCCATCTTTGACCCTCCCGATGACGGTGAGAACAGCCTTTCCATCTGCAACATCCTTCTCAAACCCATTTGTGAACCTCTTTTTGGGGTTTCAATCGACCCATCTGAAATTTGAATCAATGACTCTAATTATCCTTCCGTGTTTGAATTTCTTCTACTATTCTCTTTAAACCCACTCTTATTATTCCCATTTCTTTCTGCCATTCCCTGATCTCTCACACTCACAGTTATCTCCGAATCAGTGTGAATTTCCTTCATATTTCTATTGGGGACTGTTATAGCATGAACTTTTGGAACTCCTTTTTCATCATTATATAACAGAACAATGGGACCAATAGTTACTGGAACAGATAACACGGTCAATTGGATGACAGCTAATTCGCTAAAAATCAACCCCAATAAAACTGAGATCTTCGTCATTTCCTCCAAAATCAATCCATGGAATGATCTGTTCTGGCCACAAGAGATTGGCACCACCCCAACGCCAGTTCCAGTTGTAAAAAGCTTAGACATCAAGATCGATCCCAACCTCTCCATGGCAAACCAAGTCTCTGCCGTGGTCGGAACCTGTGTGGGCTTAATGGATTATGGCAATGCCTTATATATTGGTCTCCCCGAGAAACTTATCAGTAAGCTGCAGGTGACCATGAACGACACAGCTAGGCTGATCTTCAGGCTTCCCAGACGAGCTCACGATACCCCCCTGCTGCAGCAGCTGCATTAACTCCCCATTAAACAGAGATCAAAGTTTAAAGGTCTCTGCATTGCCCATAAAGCAGTTCATGGCCAGGCCCCAGTATATATCAAGGAGCGCCTAGGGAACTATGTGCCAGAATGCACACTTCGGTCGTCAGAGACAGGTCTTTTGGCCTATCCACGGTTCAAAACTACATCCAAAGGCGACAGAGCCTTTTCTGTTTTAATTCCTCAATTATGCAATCAGCTGCCCGAGAATCAAGGCAAGGAACCCGCACTCCTCCCCTTCAGAAAACGACTCAAAACTCTTCTGTTTAAGGAGGCTCTGAACACAGCATAAAGCACCTCCAAGTGTTGCATTTGTGACTGGTGGTGAGTTTCGGCCACTCTGTCGAAGCACTAAGGGACCTGCAGGTGATTATGCCCTTTACAAATCCCAGTTAACATAACATAACATAACATAATGCATCTGGATGATTTGGCAATATTATTCTCGGCAACCCTTCTCTATCTGGGGTCTGATTCTGATAAAAAAATGTCTTCTTATGTGCCAGATCTAAACTTACTAGTGGGCATCTGGATCTACAAAAGGACTTGTCTCTACATTGTTCTGTTCCTCATGATAAGGTGGAGCTCTATTCAGTAAAAATTCATTCAAAAATTTGTCATCCACATCATCAACTCCTTCACCAGTTAAGTCAGTGTCTCTAGACTTCAACTCCTCAACATGTTTCTTCTTCTCTTTGCATTTCTCTCCTACTTTGGTCTCGGCTACCATTACTGGATACAGGATGCAAAAGACAGGGTTTGAACATACGTGGTAGGTGATGGCGCCAACAACGAGTATGCGTGTTGTGTAACTTCAATTCACGTAGGACGGTGCCACAGGTGGGGGTTAACCCTGAACCCCCTAAATGATTGACCTACGGTCATGCAAAATAACAACGAGCCTGTGCACACGTGGACAGTATCTACAGATCAATTCCCTGTATACAATCTAGTCGCAAACATGGAAACACAGTATTACATGTGTACAGTGCAATGAAGATGAATAGTCATGAGAAATATTTTCTCTTCTTTTTAATCCAGAACGGTTGCCCAGCCAGCAAGTGTTTCGTCTGGGGAAGTACCCCAAGACTTCTTCAGGGCTTCTGGCAAAATGACATGAGACGGTAATCCCTCTGCCAGTTGTACTTCTGTCCCGGCTGGTGAAAGGATTTGAGTGTTCTAAGATGTGTCATGCCTTGAGTAGGGACCTTAAATGGAGCCTAACGAGAAGGCTTCACTTCTGGCAAAATGACATGAGACGGTAATCTCTCTGCCGGTTGTACTTATGTCCCGGCTGGTGAAAGGACTTGAGTGTTCTAAGATGTGTCAGGCCTTGAGTAGGGACCTTAAATGGAGCCGAACGAGAAGGCTTCACTGTGTATACGACAGGGCGCTATATCCGACGTGCCTGTCTCTCGCCCGGCGATGAAGTCAAATGTATATATCTGGAGCAGCGAGTACGCTGCATGCGTCGAACCCACAATGTCGGAGACCGGAGATACGTGTGCACAGGCTCGTTGTTACATTACTGGATACATTCGTCCCCCCACAGCTACATACTTTCTCCACATCCTTTTCTGTGCATCCCACTTTGTTTCAGCATATCGACTTACAATATTCCTGTACCTGCTCTGATTTTTCTCCTATTCTCTTTTGTAGGCTTCATGTTCCCACTCCTCGAGAGCCTCATATTGCATAGGTCTAGGATTTGGTCTCAAATTATTCATTTTCCAAAACTCGGGTATTAAAAGTTCCAAATTCTGGAAATGCTAAGTCACCATCTCTCTCAGTATATTTCATCAAGTACATGTATGATATCCCTTTTCTAATGACATAAACGAAGCGGGATTTTTTTCCGGAGCCACGGGAATTCCTTCCCTAATTGATATTGGCTCATCTTTACAAAACAAAGTTTTCAGCAGTTTAAAAAACTTAATCATTCTTCTACACTAAGTCAAAATCTTTACAAAAAAATCTTCAACAATTTCTTTTCCATATTACGATTCTCTACCACCAATCAAAAGTCGTTCTCGTCCACCAATGCCAGCACGGCTTCTCACCAACCGACCAATACCAGCACAGCACCTGATGATGTCAGTCGAACTCCTCACTGTGACTGACCCTCCCTTTACAATGTTGTTGTCGTCTTTTTATAAAGTCTTTTAACAAAACAAACAACATACAACAACTTTGTCTGCACAACTATAAGAAAACAATAGAACCATACAATCTAAGAATTTTTCTGTCGCTTCCAGCAAAATCTCGAACAGCCCGATTTTGCCCTCACTAAGGGGTCCATTACGATGGCGGGCGGACAAAGTCCGCCCGCCATCGCAACGGAGAAAGGGACCGCCCGCCACATGTGCGGTGGTCCCGCGATTCGAATTAGAATGCGCCCGCCACACTGGCGGGCGCATCCCCCATACTCAGCATTGTGGCAGGCGGTGCTCACAGCACCGCCCGCCACAATGCTGGAAATGCATGTTGTGCATTTGCATGCACAGGGTGACAGGCACCGCGCGGTCCTGCCACCTTGTGCATTCAAATGCAGGGGGGTACCATAGGTACCCCCCATGTGCACCCCCCACCCACCCAACACCCTGGGGACCCGCAACGGGCCCCCAATTGCAATTACCGTATGCCTTTCCATGGCGGAAACGCCGCCATGGAAAGGCACACCTCCGCCAGCATCGTAATATGGATGGCGGTGTCTTGCAGACACCGCCACCATATAATGCCCCTTTTCTGCCGGTCGACGAGTCGACCGGCGGAAAAGCGGTGGACGGTTTTTCCGTCCGCCAGGGTCCCCCCTGCCATAGTAATATGGCGGGGGGTAAATGTGTGGCGGGCGGAGGGAAATAGCGGGTGGATCGCCACCGCCATACGGGCGGTGGCGATCCGCCCGCTATTGTAATGACCCCCTTAGTCAGGATCTTCGAGTTTTCCCCAAATGCGCTTTCTGAAGAAACCTCCAAAATTTTCACTTGCCACGCTTCACGTTTCCCTATGTTAGCACTGGCAAGGCCTATGCACAGTACTTACTTCCACAGCAGACAAACACTCTTAGTGTCTGCCACACTAAGACCGCCCTTAGGCTTTAGCCCGGGATCTTAGGTCATCAACTGACCCGTTTACTTCCATTAAGGTCAACGACGGGCCACAACATAAAACACAAATAAACAAACTTTTCTGTAGTCGGTGAAAAGTCCATTTTTAACATTCCGATTTGTCAAACCTTACCATTTTTTAAAACCTTTCAGTGTAAAACTTCACTAGTTATTACTTTTAACTCCGTCTCTTCATTATCCAGTATATTTAGTCAAATGAACCATCTGATAATGCTACCAGAAAAATGATGCAGTGGAAGTGTGTGTGTTTTTATTCTTAATATTACTCTCTACGACTATCACATTTAATACCCACACTCATCTACCACAAACCTACAATATCACAGAGTTTGGCCCATATAAACTCTACATCACTAATTTCTATCTAACCACAGACTATAAGGGTCCTCCGATGGATTTTTTAATTGAGCTAATAGGGACTCGAATAATCAGAGACGGATAGCCACTCCTTCATGAGGTCCTGGAATAAAGAAGTGCCTTCCTAACAAGAATAATGCATATAAAATATTCAATGACTAGACACTAAGAAATGACATATGCATGAATAGTTATAACATGGAAAATCTTTATCTAGGCTTTAA
Source organism: Calotriton arnoldi (assembly GCA_963921515.1). Classification (NCBI taxonomy): domain Eukaryota; kingdom Metazoa; phylum Chordata; class Amphibia; order Caudata; family Salamandridae; genus Calotriton; species Calotriton arnoldi. The sequence goes on along the minus strand of CAWUFW010014020.1, from coordinate 297,429 downwards.
GCTGAATGGTCAAGGCACAAAAATACATTAGATTAATTTAATATCAGTTATCGATTGATTACAGGTAAATCACAATACATCACAGACCAGAGCCAAATACATCTCAAAACAATACCCCATGAGAAAGAGAGAGAAAGAGAGACAAAGCATAACGCATTTTCAGAATGCAATCAAGAATCATACAAACCAAAGAATCGTTTGCAGATTATCAGGAACGGGGGACTCAAGGTGAGCCCAGAAGGACGCTAGTGCATAGTGTGCAATAACCGGAGTCATTCAACCCTTCAGACGAAAGGTTTAGCCTGCTCGACTTCACCAGCTGGCAAAGCGCAGGGAAAAACAGGAGAGTTCTGTTGAGGGGAAATCAAAGTTCAGACCGACAGCATGTCAGGCATATAAGAAATTTTCCAAGATAGCCGTCCACAGTCCTTTTCCGACAGGGCAGTTATACTTTAAATCATTCAAAGTTTCTTCCCACAAAAGTATCTTTTGCGCCGTTTGCATGATTTCTATTGGTCAAAGTCTATGGTCTGTTCATGGGGTGATCGTTACCTTAACAAAATGATCCAGAAATTATACGTAATGTCATTGTCCAATTTTCATTATTATACTGAAAGTTCAATTTCATTCCTCCTTGGAATTAGGAAGTTCATTTGTATCTTATCATGTCCGTTCCCAAGCGCTCTCTTCTGAGCTTGCAACAAAGTCAACACAGTTTTGTACCAGCAGAGAGGGTATCCCTTTATTCAGAAACTAGAGAAAAGAAACTTCAGCGAAAGTTCTGACAGCTAGTTGTGAAGTCAGGTCAGCATATTTCTAGTCTAGTTTGAAGAAAATAATGAAGGAAATGCATTTTAAGGCCTACACAAAAACCTACTAAAACATTATTACCTACTAAAGGTACTAACTTTTCAAACATTTAAGAGTAATATTCTTCATTTGTGATTATACTTTTCATAAAGATCAATATACAAACACCATTTTGTATTCTGTCAAACATCAATTCATTTGCGCACCATTTATAAATGAACAAGCACATTTCTCTCAACATTTTAAAATTTCAGGTTTTCATGATAGTGCTCCTACATGAGCAGAAACCATTTTATTCATCTTCGACTTAAGTTAATCATTTTATCTACTAAATGAGAACTTCATTTTAGTATTTTTATAATCATATTTGTTAAAGGCTTTATCATTACATCACACATTATGGCATTTATAGGTATTCACAGCACATTATTGATCGTGAATTAATTAAAATTATTAGTTTCTCTCTCTCATGAATACTTTTCATCTCGATCTGGTTTCTGACCGTACTGCATGCTTTTATGATGCAGGTTGAACTCTAATGTGTTTTACGAGTCACACTGTTAGTCATGTTTCCTAAGTATGTATTAGTATCACACTATCCAATGAGCAGGAATTGATTGAGCCAAATCATACTAAGATAATTAAGCTCCATCATATTTTATTTGCCTAAGTTTAATATACAAGTGCGTAATATGTGGCATCGTGGCAGCTTGTTGTGGATATAAAATTGGTTGTTCCCAAGGCTATTTTAATGGAACAATGACCATATTTGCATATGCAAAAAGTGAGCGTCCTTGGAGTGGCCTAGGAATGATTTAGAAAGGCAAAGTAAATGATTTGTAGGAACACTCGAGGTATGCTGAGCTATCTCCACATTAATGTACCCATACAACGCCTGTATCACTTTAAAAATATCTCCTCAACAAGGCACAAAAGAACATATAGGTTCATCAGCTGGCAGCTTTGGCTGCTTCAGTGGATAACAAGGTATGGAGGACCAGACTGATAATGAAGAAGTCCCAGGACCTGCAATGAGCAAAGTACTCTCACTTTGAGCAAACAGAATCTCTTCTAGCTGCTTTCCTCTTACAGCATGTGTGAAGAAAACACTAGCTCACAGCTCCTTTTCCTGGAAGCAAACCCTGCCTGCAAGAAACCAGAAGCAGTTCCACAAATCATGCAGCTTTTGTCTCCTGGGGCCAAACTCCCCTAAGGAAAAGCTCACCTGAATCCCAACAGGGTGACATCTCACATAGTTTCACTATTATGCAGTATTATCTCCTTGGATCACTAATGACATGGAGGAATCCACATCCACAAACCCCTTGGTCTGTATAAAAGGCAGAGATGCCGGCAGAAAGTAATTGCTTTTTCCATGGTTCTAGACTATTGCAATGATTGGAAAGCAGCTGTGCAGCCGGATGTGGATACCTCATGACAGTTGCTGAGGTACCCCCCTTAGAGATCAACCCCGGAAATCCAGACACATCAGCAAAAGATGGGGTGCTCTTAAGCGGAGCCTCTGCCGAAAAGGCAGCTGTGAAGGCTGGATGGAAAGGTAGACAAAGCGTCCCTTCTCCAGATCTGTCTGCTGGGTGTATTTTGAAACATGTGCTCCCAATGACATGTTTTTTGGAAACGATCTACAAGAACCAGTGTTTCCTGTTTGGTTTCAGTCCTTTTTCCCTGGAGTTTCACCTAGACATATTGCTTGCTTTTAGCAGGCAAAGTGCCTTGGTGAAATTGTCTGGACCTAGAGTGTAATCCTGATATGGGGGGCAACTCTGGTAACAGGGATTATCGGGATTACAAGGGCACTCATAATGAGACCCATTCTGCTTACACACGAGGACTTATGGGCACAAAACCAGTGTTTTGGGTACTTTAATCATCAGCTAAAATCCCACACTCCTAAGCCAAATATCAACATATGCCCTGCATTGCATTTACTTATGTAGGATAGAAGTTTCTTTGAGTACACTTGTGAGAAACAGCACATACCTGATTGGTGTACTCGTATATAATCACTCTGGCCAGTAACAACGTTTTATAATAGTGAAGGTGTTTATTGCACATTAATGCAACGCATGTCATAAAGACTATTTTTGCTATTGTGCATGGTGCCAATGCATCATGACTCAGCTTTGATGCATGTACTCTTCCATGATAAATGTTGACAGTGCCGTACATGTCCATTGTGTGTAAATTTGCTAAAAGGTGTCAAGACATTGAAGACTTCCACAAAGACTACTGAACTTTCTTCAGTGCCTCTATTTCCTGTACTTTGAGTTGGTATGGAAACTAAAGAAATGATAGAGGGGACAGCAGTTGGGTGTTTGTTTGGTAACTTTCATCATAATACTTTTCAGGCTCCTTGCAGGCAGTCTGATCACTACTGTGAGCTATATTATATATTATTATGAGCTGGAACTGGCTCTGAGGCCTAATAGTTACATTAACACGAGCGTCAGCATATAGTACGTAATTTCTTAGAGATTCATTATGGTTTGGCAGAGTGTGGGGAACACCTTAAAACAGAGGTCCACCTGCCCCACCAAGCCTGCTGTTTCCCCCTCTATTTAAAGTCAGAAGAACTTCTGGGTAAACCAATGGTGGAGCTGCCACTGGCTCCATAGAAAGTAATCTCCAGGGGCGGCTCCTCCATTCGGGCGGAGGAGCGTCGCCCCACTGCTTTCTCGCAGTGCGAGAAGCAGAAACATAAAATGGTATTTTAAATACCATTTTATGTTTCTGCTTCTCGCGCTGCGAGAAAGCAGAAGGCAGGGAATGCCTGGTGGGGGGCGGGCGGGAGGGTATGCCTGGTTGGGGGCGGGCAGGTGGTCGGGTTGGGGAGGAGTGGCTTGCCCACTGTTGTGGGCCCTGACTGTTTGGTCGGCCCTCTGAGGCCGACCAAACCAGTCATGCGCACTCTACATTTTCTCCATGTAGGCTGCATGCAGCCTACATAGAGGAAATGGCCTCCCTACAGGCACCCGGCTGGGCCCTGTCCGCACCAATCACAACAATGAAATTGCAGCGTTGTGATTGGCTTAGGGGAGGGGAAGGAGGCTGCCTTCTTCCTGTTCCAGCAGGGAGACCCGGCCAGGAGAGGAGTCGGCGCGGGACCCGGTAAGGTAAAAAAAAATTTAACCAACCCCCCTACGAAAATACCCACTGGCCCCCCACCCGCGAGCCATGTGAGCCGCGACTGGTAATCTCAAAGCCGGTGGATAAATTAGGGTGGGTGGTGGCATTTGTTTCTTTGTTCAGAGAAAACAAGCTCCCACTTTAGAAATTAATTGTCTCTGAACAAAGAAGCTTTAAACATGGCAACCGCTTGGCTAACCTTTAGTGCTATAAAAGGAGCTGATCTTGTGTTGGTTCCCTTTACAACACAGGATTCCTGCAAGGAAGACAGAGATCACTAAAAAGGGCAGACGACACTCATGTAGCTACTCACCAACCCATGCAGCCACTTACACACCAACTGACAGGCTGATACAGACATTCACACAGATTAGTCACTAACCCATGCATTCAGTGAGACACGTTTAATCACTCACTTATACAATCAGTCATGCACCTACTAAATCATCCATTCAGACACTCATACACCCACTCATTATTCAATACACCTTGACGTATATATATATATATATGTATATATATATATATATAACATGAACAATGTCCTGTGCACACGTAGTTGGGATAACAGATCAAAGCAAAGTCTCAAAAGTAGCCCAATTTAAGATCAACATCAGTTGTGTGAATCATAATTATTTAATGATGAAATAAGGCAAAAGAAGAGCCAGCCGACACGTGTTTCGTCACAATGGGGGTAATCCCGTGACTCTTCAGGGCCGGAGGGTGGTGTAGAAATGGGCGCACAGAGGGGACGTCTTGGAGGAGAGACCACGGGGTCTGGAGTACCAGAACGAGACCGGATGGCACGGAGAGTAGTCCCAGAGTGCCCGGGGAGGCAGAGCCCAAGGAAAACACTTGAGAAAAGCTGCGTGTGTGCGACAAGGGAAGGAGGAATAAGGCGGGTGAGCCGGGACCTGCATGAAATCAGGGGGAAGTGACATCCGTCTCTCCAGTGACTGCCGGATGCGGAAGTCACTGGAGAGACGGACGTCACTTCCCCTGATTTCATGCAGGTCCCGGGCTCACCCGCCTTATTCCTCCTTCCCCTTGTCGCACACACGCAGCTTTTCTCAAGTGTTTTCCTTGGGCCCTGCCTCCCCGGGCACTCTGGGACTACTCTCCCGTGCCATCCGGTCTCGTTCTGGTACTCCAGACCCCGTGGTCTCTCCTCCAAGACGTCCTCTGTGCGCCCATTTCTACACCACCCTCCGGCCCTGAAGAGTCACGGATTACCCCCATTGTGACGAAACACGTGTCGGCTGGTTCTTCTTTGCCTTATTTCATCATTAAATAATTATGATTCACACAACTGATGTTGATCTTAAATTGGGCTACTTTTGAGACTTTGCTTTGATCTGTTATCCCAACTACGTGTACATGGACATTGTTCATATTACCAGTGTGGGTTGTTGACTCACACGTTTCACGGGGGTTATTGTTTTTTTCCCCCTACCTGTTAGCACCGTACACATACAGCAGCGTACTTATCTTTAACGCGTACTAGTCTGAGCGCCATTTCCCTGATATACGGAAAACCCTTCACAGCTTATATATATAACATACTTAAACTTTTCAGAAACACACAGTCACTGGATGATGTCACCAGTGATGTCATCAGTGATGTAATTTGAGATGTCATCAGTGATGTCATCAGTGATGTCACTGACCATGTCATGAGTGATATAATATGTGACATCATCAGCAGTGCATTCCGGGGGTGCGACTTATAGTTAGCTCACGGCCGAAATTCTCTGCTATTGTATGAGTGAAATGCCAGCCTAACTATCATGTCCCTGAAACCTGTGGTTTTTTCCAGTGAATTTCTAAGGTTTTTAAAATGCTAATTCCTAACTATAACGTCCCTGAAACCTCTGGTTTTTTCAGTGAATTTCTAAGGTTTTTCAAATGCTAATTACTAACTATATCGTTCCTGAAACCTTTGGTTTTTTCAGTTAATTTCTATGGTTTTTTAACTAGCAATCATGTTTGCAGAGTGGTGGAGAAAGGGGGCTGGGCCTCCAACCAGCGCTCCAGAATTTCACTGAGTAGGACTTACAGGAGGTACCCAGCGGGCTTCATGGCCCCCAAAGTCCCTCAGGAGTAAAGTGGACTTCATCCCCCAACCCGTAGTGTGCCAGGAGGTGCATTAGGAGAGTGGTGGCGAAAGGGGGGGGTGGCCTCCGAAGACCTCTTAGCAATCCCACCGTCTGGGACTTACTGGAGGTAACTCGAGGGGTAGTTGGCCCCCACGGACAACCTTGGGGGCCAACCACCCATCCTATTACCTCCAGTAAGTACCACACAGCAGCATTGGTAAGTTCTCATAGCAGCCCACGCCCCCTTTGCCCACTAGTCTGCAAACGCGCCCCCTGGCACGCTCTTGGATGATGATTGAAGTCCCCTTGCCTCCTGAGGGTCCTTAGGGGCCAACTAGCCCACCTGATACCTCCAGTAAGCCCCAAACAGTGGGATTGCTAGAGGTGGACACAGGCCATGCCCCCTTTTTCCACCACTCTGCAAACGCGCCTCCTGGTGCGCTCTTGGTTGGGGGATGAAGTCCCCTTGCCTCCTGAGGGTCCCTGGGGGCCAACTAGCCCTCCTGTTATCTCTAGTAAGCCACACACAACTGGATTGCTGAGAGTGGTCCGAGGCCACGTCCCCTTTTTACACCACTCTGCAAACGCACCTCTTGGCGCACTACTGCTCAGGGGATGAAGTCCACTTTAGTCCTGATGTCCTCAGGACACAAAAGGACCTCATCACCCCACCAGCAGTGCGCCAAGAGGCACGTTTGCAGAGTGGTGTAAAAAGGGGCGAGGCCTCGGACCACCTCTCAGCAATCCCACTATGTGGGGCTTACTGGAGGTACCTGGTGGGCTAGTTGGCCCCTAAGGACTCTTAGAATTCAAGAGGACTTAATCCCCCAAACCAGAATGCGCCAGGGGGCGCATTTGCAGAGTGGTGCAGGGAGAGGGCGGAACCTACGGCGAGATGCCAGCTTCTCTTTTCTTTTCCTTTTTTGTAGAAGGGGGGCTGTGTGGCTCCCCTTCTCTTAATATTTTTGGGGCCCTGGGGACCCCATCCCCCAGGGCCTGAGCCATTTTTTATTTTGATTTTTTTTAAATGGGAAGGGGGCCGCGCAGCCCCCCTCCCGAGGCCGATTTTGGCCCCGAGGACCCCATCCTCCGAGGCATATCCACTTATTTATTTATTTATTTTTTTAATTCATTTTAAAGGAGGGGGACAGCACGGCCCCCCTCCAGAGGCCATTTTGGCCCTGAGGACCCCATCCCCCAGGGCCTGGCCTCACGTTGGAGACCACGGGGGAGCCCCAATGCCCCCACGGTCCCTGCCAGCTCCCCGCCTCCTGTGGGAGCCAGCATTGCTTTTGGACAAAGGGAGCTGCAAACATGCAGGTTTCCTGCTCTCGCTTCCATGAAGCGAAGCAGAAGTTTGCAATGGCAGGGTGGGAGCAGTGCTCCCGCCCTGCCATTGCAAACTGCAATGTCCCGGGGGTAGGCACCCCGGGACATTACTGGAGCCGGCCCTGGGGGGTGGTAGTCCCCAGGGCCATGGGGGGCTCCAGGAGGGGGGCCGCGCTGCCCCCTCCAACATATCTTTGAACCCTGGGGAGGTGGTGGTCCCCTGGGGTCCGCAACGGACCCCTGTATTTAAATAATTAGTGCCCCGGGGAGGTGGCGGTCCCCGGGGCTTGGGGGGGCCTGCAAGGCCCCCACACCCTAATTAATTAAAGTCCCGGGGAGGTGGCGGTCCCCGGGGCTGCGGGGGGCCGCGTGCCCCCGCATACTATTAATCATGCCCGGGGAGGTGGCGGTCCATGGGACTGCGGGGGCCCCCTTCGGGCCCCTGCATATATTTTCTTCATTTCCCCTGGGACCTGGCCCACCCGGGGGCTTATTAAAATGAAGTGCGGAAGCCCATAAAATGCTTTTTTTGGCCCCGCCTGAGCAGGCCTAGGGGGTCAGGGTGTTTCTACCCAGCCCTCTTTTCTTCATTTTTAACCTATTTTCTTGTGACTCGGTTCAACCGAGTCACAAGATGGCTGCCAACACTTTTTGGTTTGGAGTGTTGGCAGCCAATCAGAAGTCAGCTTGTGCTCGGGAGGGTTCGCGGATCCACCGCGGTCACCAGATATCAATATTTTTTACATTTTGAATTTCTCAGGAACTACTGAACGGATTTACACCGTTGAACAAAAAGAATGCTTTCTGAAGCAAGAGCTACCTTTTTGCCAAATTTGGTGGAATTCCGTTCAGCAGTTCAGGCTCCCTTCCTTTGTTCCAATTTGCCCCGGGGAGGTGGTGGTCCCCGGGGCTGGGGGTCTGCAATGGACCCCCTGCATTATTGTATGTGTGACCCGGGGAGGTGGCGATACCTAGGGCTGTGTGGGGGAGCTGGGGCCCTCATGCATTATGATTTATTTTAGCCCCAAGGAGGTGGCAGTACACAGACTGAGGGTGAGGCATAGGGCCTCCCCTGCAGTGTTTAAAAAAATATTTAATGTATGTGCCCTGAGGAGGTGGCGGTCCCCAGGGCAGTGTGGGGTGCAGAGCTGGCCCCCTGAATTTCTATACAACAGTGCGCGGGGAGGTGGCGGTCCCCGGGGCAGCAGGGGAGTTGCAAGGCTCCCCCCGCATATATTAGGTTACTGCATCGGGGATGTGGCAGTCCCCGGGGTTGCAGGGGAGGCCATAGAACCTCCGCCGCATTATTTTCAAATTACATTTGTGCCCTGGGGAGGTGGCGGTCCCCGGAGCTTTGAGTAGCCCTAGGAGTGGGGCCACGTGTGCCCCCTCCTACATTTCCACAATGCCCCTGGTGCCTGGCCCACCCGAGGGTTATTCCAAAGCAAGCGCTTGCTCTTTTTAAAAAAAAATTGCTGCTGATCCGCAGATCTACCCATGAGTCCGCATCAAATTTAAAAAAAAAATGCTTTTCCTCCCGGCGGGGTCACCATATCTGGGGGGGTCAGGGAATTCCTACCCTGCCCCCTTTTCTTTTTTTTTAAACTTTTTTTCAGCCGCCCAACTCATAATGGGGTGGTCAGAACCCCGGTGACTGGACCGCCACCACCACACCCCTGCGAGTCTGGCAGTCCTCGGATCACCAGACTCGTAATTGTGCCTCTAGTTATAGTTAGGAACATTTTATTTATTCTTTATATACAAACCAAACTTAAACTACAGAAACATTAGAAATTCCAAAGTTATAATTATACCTTAAATTTATAATTCATGCACCACCCTCAAATTCCCATAACTTGTGCACCTCTGCACACAGTGTTGTCAACTTGCTAGCCACACTGCATTAACTACAACTCGCCACTCTACCATGCACAGTGTTCACAGAAATGATCTCATTTGAGATGTTGTAAGTGTTGCTATCAAAGCTATGATTTCACATAAGATAAGTGATGTAATATTAAAGGGTGCAAGCAGTGCATTGTAAACATGAGGTATAGCTAAATAAATAGTAAATACATTTAATGTTTGTGTAGTTTAAGTTTGGTTTGCATAGAAATAATAAATAAAGTTTTCATAACTATATCTAAGTGTTCATCTTTGGTTTTTCATTGAATTTTAATGGTTTTTATTTTTTTAATAAAAAAGTCTTTCAAATTGTAGAGTGTACTGTTGTCAAATGGAGTGTCATTAAATGGAGTCTGTGTTATAGAGTACATTGGTGAATAGTGTCATACAAGGTAGTGTCGTACAGTGGAGTGTTGTAGAATGGAATAGTGTAGAGTGCAGTATTGTAGAAAGGCTTAGGGCCTTATTAGTTTGGGGGTGCGGGAATGGGACCGCCCCACTCAAGCACCACCATACCCATGGTTGAACCGCCCACCAGATTAGGAGTTTTCTCCTGTCTGGTGGACAGTTCTTTGGCATTCTCACAGCAGTGCCTATGAAATTGGCAACGCAATGGGAGCGTCAAAGGCAGTTCCTGCAGGGCATGGACTATAAAGTCCATTCCCTGCAGGAACTGGGGGTGCATGCTGAAGGGGGGCACAAGATGTGCCCCCCTGCATGCACCCCATGGTGTAAAGGCATAAGTGGGCCCTGTAGGGCCTACTTTATTTCCTCACCACCACACTTTTCATGGTGGTCGCACCGCCATGAAAAGTGAGGAAACTCATAATATGCTTGGCGGGCTACAGCTGCTCCGCCAAGCATATTGCGGCCTCAAGACTGCTGTGCCACTGTGATCTCTGATCCGGGGCAGTTGTGGGGGTCCCAGGGCAGCCCGACTGCCCTGGTCGTAATAGAGAGGTCGGATGACCGCCACCGCCGCGCCCCTGCGGGTCTGGCGGTTCGTGGACCACCAGTCTCGTAATAAGGCACGTAGAGTCAAGCGGCGTACAGTGGAGTAGTTTAGAGTGGAGTGGAGTACAGTGGAGTGGTGTAGAGTGGAGTGGCATAACCTGGAATAACGTAGAGTGAAGTGATGTAGTGTGGTGTAGAGTGAAGGGTAATGCAGTGGAATAATGTAGACCAGAGTGGAGTAGAGTGAACTGGCATAGAATGGTGTGGCGTACAGTGGAGTGCTGTAAAGTGGAGTGGATTAGAGTGGAATGGCATAGAGTGGAGTGATGTGTAGTGGAGTGGCATAAAGTTGAGTGGCATAAGTGGAGTGGTGTACAGAGTGACGTAGTGTGGAGTGGTGTACAGTGGAGTGACGTAGAGTGGAGTGGTGTCGAGTGGCGAAGAGTTGAATGGCATAGAATGGAGTTGCTTAGAGTACAGTGGCATAGAATGGAGTTGCATAGGGTGGAGTGGCGTCCATTTGAGTCGTGTAAAGTGGAGTGATGTAGAGTAGAATAGTGTAGAGTAGAGTGGCATAGAGTGTCGTAGAGTCAAGTGACGTAGAGTAGCATAATGTAGATTGGAGTGGTGTGGTATACAGTGGAGTGGTATAGGGTGGAGTGGCATAGAGTGCAATAGGGGAGAGTGGGGTGGCATAGAGTGGTATAACGTAGCCTAGAATGATGTAAAGTGGAGTGGTGTAGATTGTAGTCATGTAGAGTGGAATACCATACAGTGGAGTAGCGTAGAGTAGCATAGAGTTGAGTGGCATAGAATGGCATAGCTTAGAGTGCAGTGGCTTAGAGTGGAGTTGTGTAGTGTGGAGTGGCATACAGACCAGTATTGTAAACTCGAGTGGCATACAGTACAATAGCGTAGAGTGGAGTGGCGTAGAGTTGAGTTTCATAGAGTGGAGTGGCATATAGTGGAGTGGCGTAGAGTAGAATGGTGTACAGTGGAATATCATATACTAGAGTGGCATAGAGTGGAGTGGTGTAAAGTGTAGTGGCATAGAGTAGAGTGGCATAGAATGTAGTGGCATAGAGTGGAGTGCCATTGAGTGGAGTCACGTACACTGGAATAGCGTGGAGTGGAGTGGCGTAGAGTGGGCTAGAATACAGTTTTGTGGTGTACAGTGGTGTGGCATAGAGTGGAGTGCCGTAGAGTGGAATATAGTAGCATTAAGTGGCATACAGTGGAGTGGCATGGAGTGGAGTGGAGAGGAGTGGCCTAGAGTAGAAATACGCAAACTGGAGTGGTGTAGACTGGAGTGGCGAACAATGGAATGGCCTAGAGTGGAGTGTCCTAAAGTGGTGTGCTGTAAAGTGGAGTGGTGTAGACTGGAACAACGTAGAGTGGAGTAGGAGACAGTGGCGTAGAGATGAGTGGTATACAGTGGATTAGCATAGAGTGGCGAGGAGTACAGTGAAATGGCATAGAGTTGAGTGGTGTAGAGTGGAGTCGCGTAGAGTCGAGTAGTGTAGAGTGGAGTGGCATGGAGAGTAGTGGTGTAGAGTTTTGTGCCATAGAGTGGAGTAATGTGTTGTGTAGTAAAGTGTATTTTAAAAAGACGTAGGCCCTCATTTACAAGAAACTGAAGCATCGGCATCTATGCATCAGTTTCCTTGACCTGCGCCAAATGTTGTTGCAACACCATGGATGCGCTGTAATTACAATACAGGGCTTCATGGTGAAAGGATTTAACTGATGCATCAGAAATTCTGACACATCTGTTGGCGCTAAAGTGACGCATTGCTAGAGTTGGTCGTAAAACTGATACAACTCCAGCAATGCATCAGAGCACATAGGCGAGTCCCATTGTAAAAGCCCTGTGTCAGTCCTTATGGCTGGTCTGAGCAGGCGTAAGGATTTTGGTGCAGGCAAGTTGTAGAGTGACGCAGTGAAATGTTGTAAATTTCACTGCGCCACTTCTACGTGGCTTTTTTGCGTGGGAACACCTACCTTGCATACATTATACCTGGCACAGGTATAATGTGATGCAGGGCTCGACAGACTGACGCCGTGGACCCAATGCGTCAGTTTGTAGATATGGAGCAGTGTGGGGCACTGATTGTGCTGCCGCGGCATAAAAAAAAAGTGACGCAGCAGTGGTGTAAGGGGCTTGGAAATAAGCCCCATAGTGTGAAAATGGCTGAACGAATATAGATGAAATTTGGCAGGAATATATAGTATGTGGCAGAAAGGGTAACTTTTGGTATAACATCTAAATTGGTCAAGTAGTAATAAAGTTATAAGTGCCAAACTACTTAGTTATATATTGGGCTTCGGTATGCCACAGTAACTTTGCAGTATACCGGGGTACAGGCCAATTACAAGACAGAATATGATTGGCTAATAGCTACGTTATAACACAGCCATGTAGTTTTCACCACATTTTGACTGTGCTTCGGGTTAGGGGCTTATATATAGGTAAGTAGCAGGTTTTATTGTTGTTCCCTACTTATTTCCACTTCATCAAAGTGGTAATAGGTTGGGAAAATATTTAATACTTTTCTATATATCTTTAAAAAAGCTTATGAAGTGGCGCGCTCGTACCTAGAAAGTACAGGGGTAGGTACAGCTAATGACACAAAAATAAATATGTAAAAAATTAAAAATACATCATAGTACACATTATTTGTGAAATATAGTGTAGCACAGTGTAAGTTTTTTTGTTGTAATTTTTTTGTAGTACAGCCTTACTGCATTAATTTATTGTTTTTAAAAGTAAATATGTGAAAAATTTAAAATACACCCTAGTACACTATACTTGTGAAATATAGTGTAGTATAGTGTCTTTTTATTTTTTTATATTATTAATTTAAACAAAATGTTTTTAAGTACCGTAATGCTTTCTAGTACTCCATGAATTGTTTAATATATATAAAAACTTTTAAATAATGTTCCCTACCTATTACTTTTGTAATAAAGTGGCAATAGGTAGGGAAAAATATAAAACCTACTGCTTACCTAAATTTAAATCCCAAACCCAGAACACAGCCAAAGTATGCTTCAAAATAACGTGGCTGCCTTTAACTTTTGTAAATGCGGTTATTAGCTAATCACATAATGCCTCACCATTGGTATGTACCGCTGTAGTTTTGCGAAATTTTGCAAAATTTCCTGAAACTGCCACGGTATACCACGGCCTGAGATATCACTAATTTTTCATCATTTATAACTTTTAAAAAACTTACACTACTTACCTGTACTAACAACAAGGATCATGTGCACACCATAATCTATAATCCTGCCAAATTTCATGGAAATTCAACAGGCCTGAACAGGAGAGGGAGAGGGAGAGGGAGAGGGAAGATGGTGGATTGACTCCACCGTGGTGAGCAACTCCCGTGATCTGCTCCGTCACCACCACCCCACTCAACGGAATGCTTTGATGTGCTATAAGGGTTGAGTGGCTCTACCGGCGACTTCTTGGCTTATACCTAATGTGTTGGCAGTACGTTGAAACCACATACGGACATCTCCAGTTGATTAGGGAGGTGAGGTGGTTCATCGGGGCATTTGACATCCCCTCGGCTGTGGAAGGTCAGCGGTGGTTCCCGGAACGGCCCAGCAGCGCCCAGCAGCACAGCGAGGAGGACGCGGGGGCTGTGCAGCTGCACCAGCGGCCTCAGGCTCAGAGAGTTCCGCAGAGGTGATGAAGACAACAGCATCAGCGGTGACTGTACATGCTGTACAGGGCACCCAACACTGCTCCCGGATTACTGCTGGGGAAGCCGATCCTGAAGCTACTCCGGTCAGGTAAGGCCTCATGTTTACTCCAGTCCTGTGGATCCGAGGACTGCACTCCAGCCTCTGAAATGGTGGATACTCTACTCAGCACCGTGCAGGGAGGCTGGGGCATCAGTATGGCATCTTCATCGGTCCCAGGAGCAGCTGTCCTCACTGGGGAAAAGGGTTTGGAGGAAGGCTTGGAGGAGGCAACTGGAATGGACGATATGACTATGGCGCACGACCTACAACAAGGTATGGGACAGACTGTAATTGTCACATGCCAAGATACTATTGGGCCTTGTGGGAACTCTCCCTCTAGGTCACTGTTACCCCAACAACTGGCAGGGAGCAATGGAGAGGGGAAATCACTTGCTGGGGACACTAGGGACACCAGTGATACCAGTATACCACGATTGTCCAAACACCATTGGAGCAGGTATCGAATTTCAGTTATCTTGGCATAACAATTGATTCGAAACTGTCATGGAAACCACATATTAACAAAGCTAAGGTAATCCTGCTTCAAAACGCTATGCCGATTGTTAGAAAACAACAAGCTACCGAGACCAAGGTGATCTTCCAAGCTCTTGAGGTCTACAGATACAGAGCCCAGACAGCAGCACTTTATGGGGCAGAACTACGGGTGGGGAGAATTTGAACTCAATTATTGTGGGAGAAAACAATGTGATTTGGATGTTAACGTCTCTCCCCCAAAATACACCCTTGATCCCATTGTTTTATGGTATTGGTATCACGAGAATGGGACATCTAGCCATACTGAGAACCTATTATATTGTATAAGAATCTGGATCACGGAAGAACTAAACCTCTATAGGCAAGGACTGAGGGAGTTATTGGAACTTGACGGCCAGCTTACCTTTCCCTGGTTTCGTCACGTGCGTAATTGGTTCTATAAGTTGGGCCTGAGAAGATTTTGGACAGACCCTAGTTCACTATCTGCAAACTCTAAGAACAAACTAAAGTGGACCTATTGGGATTTCATCTCGGAAAAGGTAATTCTTGATTGCAGAATAGGATGACTCACCACACAATTCCTACTTTTTAAATCAATGCCAAGTTTTGAACCTTATCTAGATGAAATCCAACCCCAACTAGCAAAAACTCTTTTTATGAAGTTCCGATATGAGATTCTCCAGATGAATTCAATTACAGCCGAATGGTTACCTGGTAAAATAGTGGGGAGGGAAACTAAATGCACTTTATGTTCGCTAGATGCTGAAGAAAACATTGCACATATCTTATTTGTTTGCCCTGAAAATGCTGTCACAAAAAGGAAATGGATAAAACCAAGGTGTTTGAGTCTGAGGATTAGAAAATTTCCTGAGGCCCTAAGAATCCTGAAAACAGACAGCTCATGATTAATTGTATTTGGCGTCAGTAGATTTCTGCTCGCCGTGAGCCATATACAAAGGAAGAGAGGATTAAAATTTTAATATTTCGAAAGCACCTTATGTTTTACTCTTTTACAGTCACTTTGACATCATACCACTCAATGATGAATTTTGAATATTTGCTAAGATTCATGGTTAATTTTAATTTGTGCTATATGCTAAGGTGTTTTTAGGGTGATTCCCATCGAAACAAAAGCTGTCTTGACCGATGTTTCAATATTTTTATTTACGCACTACGCACTTTATGCAGGCAATGCCTGATAACTCTTGAACCAGTGCACCCTGCTAGACATTAAAGTTGGCATACCGGACCCTCCTAGTGCCTATTTATAGTATCCCTTTTTGAGGTTTTTGCCTTAATTGGACTTTGCCCTGGCAGGGGGTTATTCTAGTGTGTTCTAGCATAAAAAGATGCAATAAATTTGTAATTAGTTTTTTCTTCTAAATTATTCCTTGTAATGAATTGCGTACCAGCTGTCATAGAATCACCTTATTGTGGAGATGTATTTTGTGTTCCACCTTTTGTACACATATTTTTTATGTCATTAATTTATTATAGTGACGCATTTTAATGAACTGGACACTTTTGTTTTGATATGTATTTTATTGAGACGCTGTTATCATGTACTTTTATGGTTCCTTGAACCGAAATAAAAGATTAATGAGTGAGTAAGTAAGGATTTATTTCTTGTGTAGGCCGACACTTCAAGCTGAACTGGCAACATTGGAAATATTGTCTTGTTTATATGAGACGTCTGATAGGATCTATATTAGTTTATTTTATCAGAAACTTACCTCACTGCCACAAGATGATAGCTTGCAAATAGCTTCAAAATGGAGCCGGCTTTAATCCTGTAAGATAACGGCTAATGATATACCGGATGCTTTAGTAATCTTAGACCGGCCACTGACTTCTGTTAGTCTTAAGCTTCAGCATTTCAGGATGATCGCATGTTATATTATATGCCGGAACGTATCTCCAAATGGGCAACGTCCTGAGCTCCTTATATATCTCATTGTCCGAAATGCAAGCTGTGTGCAGCTTATTTAAAGCATGTTTGCCGACTGCCCAATGCTTAAGCAATTTTGGGCGGATCTATCCTCTCTTCTTTCAGAAAGTTTTGGTTATAAATTTCAACTAACTGACAAAGACATTCTTTTAGTGCATAAGCAAGGTAATGTGGGTCACGTAGGATCATTGATCTCGATCATCATTGTGAGTGCCCGCTTATGTATAGCCAGAGTTTGGATAAATCCCACCTCCCCGATTATCAAGGAATGGTGGGCAACACTGCGGCAGTTTTATGACTCAGAAACAGCCTTGGCTAAGGCCAGAGGCCCTCGCTCTGTCACGAAGTTAAAAAGGATCTGGTCCAATATGATTTGGGAATAGTCCTGTGATAGAAAATTCATACAAATGATGTAAAAACTTGGATTTACTCGCTGTGCATTTATTTAAAAGTTATTACATAATATATCTTTCTTCCTTTGCTCTATTTAATTTTTGCTTGCAAAATTGTGTATGTTGATCAAGTAATTAATGAGCTATACATTATGTAATTAACAAACATTTGTTATTCTGTTTGCGGGTATATATGCTGGCTCCATCAAAAAATACAAAATATTGAAAACAAAAAAAATGGAAATTCAACTGCCCGTTTGGCCGATATGCGTAAGTGCAAAGTCTATGGAAAATCCATTGGTGGAAAAATGCATTTTGGGACACCCTTTTTTCTTTGCACCCCCTTGAACAACCACTGTTAAACTTTCCATCATCTGCCAATGTAGATCTCTGGTAATCCAGCACTCTGTTAAAAAAATAATAATAATAATAATATATATATATTGTATTTTACCAATCCAAAGCTGTAATATTGTGCCTGGAGTGGTAAAAGGCTTTAGTCATTTTACAGCTTGGCATGGATAGCACTGTGCTAATCTTATGCTTAAAGACTTTGCTGCAGGAATGACAAAAGACTTTGTCCCTTTCTATCTCGGCGTGGATGGCACTGTGCTAATCCTATGCTTAAAAACTGTGATAGAAAAGCAGACATTTGAGGGGAGCAAATTTAGAGTGTCGCTGGTGTTGAGAGTGTTCTATACTAGGGCTGCTTCCCATCTAAACTTGAGAACTACAACAACACAGAGTTCTCTGCTTCTTTTTTGTATATATATATACAACAGACTTTTTGAAACAAATACAAGAGTTTGAATGGTGCAGTGATTTTTTGCTTATTGCATTAGATGTATCCAATTTATACACATCAATTCGACATGAGGATGGCATAAGAGCATTGGATTATTATCTGGGTAGTAGACCCATAGAGTTTTATACCCACAATAAGATGCTCATTGACCTAACTAAATTCTGCTTGGAAAATAACTATTTTATGTTTGAACAAAATGTATACCATCAAGTAAGAGGCGTAGCTATGGGGGCTAGTTTTTCCCCTAGCTACGCCTGCTTGCATATGGGATGGTGGGAAAGAATGATACTAAGAACAGACCTTGCAGAGTACCTTACGAACAATGTAGTGAAATGGGTCCGTTATATTGACGACCTCTTTGTGGTTTGGAAAGGGGACAAAAACAGTGCAGAAGAGTTCATAGCCAAATTGAACATCAATGATCTCAACTTACATTTCACTCACGATATCAGTGATAGATCCATCACCTTTTTAGATGTGGTAGTATTTGTTGCAAACGGAAAGCTGGAAACCAAGTTGCATCGAAAAGCAACCGCTGGCAACACAATACTCCACTCTTCGAGTTTTCATCCCAAGCATACGATCTGCAGCATTCCCTATGGGGAAATGTTGCGGATTCGGAGAATTTGTAGTAGGGAGGAAGACCTAGTAGTTGCCCAACAACACTGTAAGGACAGATTCCGTGAGAGGGGATATGCTGATCATATCATTGATGATGCGATTAAACGCACTAGGGCTATGTCTCGCACTGATCTATTAAAGAAACAGCCCGGAGTCAGTAATAAGAAACTTCTGGCAATTACAAACACCAAGGAGGGTAGTAACAGCAGCAGTCCAAGGCTCCTTTTGACATATAATAGACAAAGGGATAGCCTGTATAAAATACTAAAGAAAAGTTGGCAATTAATTCTGAGTGATCCCATTTTGGGTGAAAAATTACCACGCACACCCATACTTACCTATAGGAGGGCTCCGAGCACCAGGGATCTGGTGGTTAGTAACAGCCCAGAAATTAAATCTAATAGTTGGCTAACGAACCGCAAAGGTTTTTTCAAGTGTCAGACGTGTAAGGCCTGCAAACATGGAATAAATAAAACCTCATATGTTTCTCCATTTAGAGATAGGCCATGTCACATTGACAAGTGTTTGACTTGCAAGTCCGAATATGCGGTTTATGTGCTGGAGTGCTCTTGTGGACTGCAGTATGTTGGCAGTACAAAGATGCAGGTCCCCAAGAGAGTGCTCCAGCATATGAGGGCTATTACAAATTCAGATGAGTCTTATCCAGTTGCACGGCATTTTAAGGAGGTACACTCAAATGACTTGCAACAGTTACAATACTATGTGATAGACAGTGTTCTTCCTCCTCCAAGACGCGGGGGCACCAGAGAGGCTGCTCTCAGACGTCTGGAGACTAAGTATATTTTGGATTTAAATTGTAAAAGTCCAAATGGTTTGAACACAATGGAGGATTTGTATACATGGCTCTGATATTTCCTGCATAGATTAGATGAAGGCGCAAACATTATGATGATTTTTCTCACACATGTATATACGTTGTTTTAAAGGAATTCCATATAGGAATTTAACAATGGCTTGATGAGATCTAATTCCCTGGTTTATGGCCTACCCTCTCCCTTCTGTTGTTTCCGGGTTTCGGCTGCTTTGGATGAGCTGGACCAATCATCCGTTGGCAGTCCGAAGACAATGGTATGGTTTATATAGGACAAAAAAGTTCTTTTATTGTCCATTTGGGGATACCATTTATGTATTTTTAGCACTAGGTTGCACAATGGCACTTTCTTGATTAAGTACAGTAAGAACATCCTTTTTTAACTAGGGGACATTTAAGTACCAAATTTGGGGTTACTGAGAATAATCTACTACATATGATGGCATTAGGCTTTGATCAATCCAGGTACAATCCCCATTCTCTTGATTGTTGCACTTTTTTATTTGCGCAATTTGCACAAATGAAAGCGTCATTTTGCACAGTACAGACGGCATTCAAACCGTCATTACACAACGATGTTGCATGTTTGGGTGCTATGAATTGCGTTATTTGCACAGTTAGACAACTTGCATAATAAGTACAGTTTTGCACTGTTGGTAGTTGGAATTGGTACTCAATTACAATGTGATAGGTTGCTGTATTGACAATTGCGTTTTTTGTATAGAGAAATGCGCTTTTTTCACAGGTACAGTTGACTTTCCGAACTGATGTGAGTTGTAACACTAAAAGATGTTATACTTAGAAGCATATGATCTGAACAGTTAAATTGGTACTCGAAACAGTGGTATATTACCTGGGACTGTCAATGTGCCATAGTTTTGCACAGTTCAATGCGACATTTGCACAGGCATAGCCAGTATTTTAAACTGATATTATCCTCATTATTGTACTGTTTTTACACTGTATTTTACACTGTATTTGGCGCGATATGAATATTGCAAATTGGTATTTTAAACCGATACGAAATTAAGAGTGTTAAATAAGAGAAAAGAAAAACGAATTAACAACATCGTAATTGCTGTACTGAAACAGACGGACAGTCTGTTTTTAGTTTTTATCACTTGCACTGTCACTTTAAATTTTGGAGGAAACACGAGTACGTCATGTGATCAAGGCCTCTAGGGGCTGAAACGCGTCATGGCGGAATAGCACTGAATAAACTTATCTGCACGAAGAAAAACTGGTGTCCGTTCCGTTTCTAATTCCGGATTTATGGAGTTGTGAAGAATCGGTTTTTGTGGATATATATATATATATATATATATATATATATATATATATACATGTGATCAAGGCCCGCAAGGGCCGAAATGCGTAATGGCTGAACAAGAATAAACAGCAATTTTGCACTTATTTTGTGGTCCGTGCCCGTTTGTCTCAAGGACTCAGAAGGAATAGCAGAGTACTCTTGATATATATATATATATATATATATATATATATATATATATATATATATATATATATTCACTGAAAAAACCACAGGTTTCAGGGACGTTATAGTTAGTTGGACATTTTACTCATTCAAAACCAGAGAAATTCTGCCGTTATAGTTAGTTGAGCTAACTATAACTCGTGCCCCCGCAATGCACTGCTGATGACGTCACATATTACATCATTCATGACATGGTCAGTGACATCGCTGATGACATCACTGATGACATCTCAAATGACATCACTGATGACATCATCCAGTGACCGAGTGTTTCTAAAAAGTTTAAATATGTTTTATATATATATCTATGCCAAGGTGTATTGAAGAATGAGTGGGTGTATAAGTGTCTGAATAGATGATTTAGTAGGTGCGTGACTGACTGTATAAGTGAGTGATTAAACGTGTCTTACTGAATGCATGGGTTAGTGACTAAACTGTGTAAATGTCTGTATCAGACTGTCAGTTGGTGTGTAAGAGGCTGCATGGGTTCATGAGTAGCTACATGATTGTCTATATGGGTTATTGATTGGTTGTCTGAGTATCTGTATGGGTGTCTGAGTATATGGGTGTCTGAGTGTCTGGGTGGGTGGGTGGGGGGTGCGTGACTCTGTGCATAGATGTGTGAGTGGGTGATTCACTGGGTGTATGGGTTCAAGAGTGTATCTGTGAAGGTCTGTATGGGTGGGTGAGTGCGTGTATGGGTGTGTTGGTGAGAGAATAGATGTCTTGGTGGTACATGTGTGAATAACTACATATGTGAAAGGCAGTATATGTGAGTGTTGGAGTATATAAATGACTTTATGTGAGAGTGAGTGATTGTGAGAGTGACTGTATGGATGAGTGTGTGCTTGTATCAGTGATTGTGTAAGAGAGTAAGTATGTGTTAGTATCTGTATGAAGTAAGTGATGTGGTGTGTGTGTATAACTGTATAGGTGAGTAAATGGGATGTGTGATTGACTTCGTTTGCATGACTGACTAGGTGTGTGAGTAACTCTATGGATGAGTGGTGGTGTGTGAGTGTCTGTATAGGTGTCTGAGTGCATATGATAGTGCTGTATTGATGAGTGACTGCATGTATGAGTGACTGAATGGGTGAATGAGTGGATGTGTGTGTACACCTAGGAACCAGTGAGTGGTTATGTAGTAACTGGTATTGGTGTGTCTATGATTTCGAAAATGGTAGTCTGTATTTTAGAGTGGGTGTATCAAAGGTTATATTAGGGTGTGAGGAGGTGCATCAGATTATCACGTGGATGATGTCATCAGTGATGTCATCAATGATGTCATTTGAGATGTCATCAGTGATGTCATCAGTGATGCCACTGACCATGTCATGAATGATGTAATATGTGACATCATCAGCAGTGCATTGCGGGGGCGCGAGTTATAGTTAGCTCGACTAACTATAACGGCCAAATTTCTCTGGTTTTGTATGAGTGAAATGTCCAACTAACTATAACGTCCCTGAAACCTGTGGCTTTTTCAGTGAATTTCCAAGGTTTTTTAAATGTTAATTTCTAACTATAACGTCCCTGTAACCTATGGTTTTTTCAGTGAATTTCTAAGGTTTTTTAAATGCTAATTTCTAACTATAAAGTCCCTGAAACCTATGGTTTTTTCAGTGAATTTCTAAGGTTTTTTAAAGGCTAATTACTAACTATAACATCCCTGAAACCTATGGTTTTTTCAGTGAATTTCTAAGGTGTTTTAAATGCTAATTTCTAACTATAACGTCCCTGTAACCTATGGTTTTTTCAGTGAATTTCTAAGGTTTTTTAAATGCTAATTTCTAACTATAAAGTCCCTGAAATGGTTTTTTCAGTGAATTTCTAAGGTTTTTTAAATGCTAATTACTAAATATAACGTCCCTGAAACCTATGGTTTTTCAAGTGAATTTCTAAGGTTTTTAAAATGCTAATTTCGAACTATAACGCCCCTGAAACCTATTGTTTTTTCAGTGAATTTCCAAGGTTTTTCTAATGCCAATTTCTAACTATAACGTCCCTGAAACCTACGGTTTTTTCAGTGAATTTCAAAGGTTTTTCAAATGCTAATTTCTAACTATAACGTCCCTGAAACCTGTGGTTTTTTCAGTGAATTTCTAAGGTTTTTAAAATGCTAATTTCTATCTATGCCTACAGAGGTATGACATGTGCAGAAACAGAAAGAAAGGTACAGAAAGAATCAAGAGAAATGCACAAACAGACAACAGAAGTCCATAAAGAGGAAGAAAGGTGCAAAAAGAAGCAACAGATGTGCAGAAAGAACCAACAGGGGTCCAGAAAGAGGCCTACTTTGACTGTACCTTACAACAGACTCATACAAAGTACCCTAATCACTAATCTATCTCCCAAGACGTCTTAAACCTCACTTCTCTCTTGAAAGTTTATTATTCATTGAGTGCTCAGAATGTTACGCCTACCAAATATAAAATAGCAATCCCAAGCATATCACTGTTTTTTATATGTACAAGTTACTATTATATTTTTGGGAAATAATTCTTTTAATACTGTGAAAGTTGTTTTATTATATTGTTATGCTTTCTTTTTTTATTTTTTTTATTTTTTACAAAGGAGTCACGCACCCTAAGCGAACCTACTCGATGGGGGCGCTGATTAAGGGTGTGCGAACCCTGTTGGCGCGCATTTGCGGAGTTGTGTTGGAGTAGCGACTTCGGCGTACTTTCAAAAGTATAAAATATCATTGTAGAAATTATAAATATAAGTTTTGGTTAAAGATTTTCACTAATATAATGTAGAAAACAATTTATAAACAGTGTTTTTTAGTTTACTATTAACTATACGAAATTTCACGAGTGCGCGACGTATGCGCGTACGGTGCGCGACCCCGCCCTGCACGTATTTCTGGAGTCCCGCTGGGGTCGCGACTTCGGCGTATTTTCAAAGTCTTAAATATCACTATACAAAGTTAAAATATCAGATTTGTATATACACTTTCACTAATATGCTTTTAAAAATATTGTATAAACATCTATTTATACTTTATAATTTTGTATACAATATTTTGCAGGTGCGCGACGTGTAAGCGATGGGTGCGCGCACCCTACGCGACTTCATGTGACCTGAAAAGAAAGCTTCTGATTGGTTTAAATCATTTTCATTCTGTAAAAGGGAGGATCCATCCTTGTTATATTCCTCTCATTATTTGTCTGTCTTGGTAACAAGACCTGCTTGTTCTACCTCTCTTCATTTTTTCAATTTTTGTGTGTTTTTTTACTTTTATTTTACATTATGGCATCTAGTCATCCAGATATTGATCAACTGGAACTTGAGGATGATGACATTGTGGAGCCAGTCTAGAAAAGGAAGGAAAGTGTGGTATGGGCCTTCTTTTGTGTGCCAGAGGGAGAAAAGAAGGTGAACGCCCGGAAAGTCACCTGTAACATCTGCAAGAGAGTCTTGTCAAGAGGCTCTGAAAAGAAATATTCATGCGGAATATCAAGCATGAAGAAGCATTTGGAGACTATCCATCCCTTACATCTGGCAGGGGAAGTGACCCGGAGAGAGCAGAATGAAGCGGCAGAACAAGACCTTAATGCCCCTTCAACATCCTCTCAAGGACTTCCAGCAACACCAAGGCCACACATTGTTCCAGAACTGTGGAAGTGGCCATAATTTGTAAGAAATGTGATACAAAACTCTGCATCAGGGAGCAGTGCATTGACGTTATTACCAATGCAATTAAAGCACATAAATGTTAATTTTTTTTTATAATGTGCTCCCAAATCTCCTTTTCTTTTTTTTTTCTCAAACAGTTCCTTTGGAGTCTTCAATTTTGTTTTGTTTAAAAAAAAAAGTCAAAAACACCCAAAAAAAGAAAAAAACGTTAAAAAAATAAAAAAAATAAAAAAATTGTTTGAAAAAAAACGGTTCTTACGGAACCACATATATTGGTTGAAAATAGAAAAATTACCTGAGTGATTGCATGAGTGCAAGGATAGGGACTGAGTGATTGTAGGAGTACTTGTATAGTGTCTGAATGATTGCATGAATGCATGGATAGTGCTTGCATGATTGCATGAGTGCAGCAGAAGTGCCTGAGTGCATGCATGAGTGCATGGGTAGTGGCTGGGTGATAGAAGGAGTGCATGGGTAATGCTTGGGTGATTGCATGAGTGCAGGGGTAATGTCTGGGTGATTGGAGGAGTGGATGGGTACTGCCTGAGTGATTAAAGGAGTGTATGGGTTATGTCTGTGTGATTGCGTGAGTGCAGGGGTAATGTCTGGGTGATTGGAAAAGTGTATGGGTAATGCCTGGGTGTATGGAGGAGTACATCGGTAGTGCCTGGGTTATTGCATGAGTGCATAGGTAGTGCTTGGGTGATTGCATCAGTGCAGGGGCAATGTCTGGGTGATTGGAAGAGTGCATGGGTAATGCTTGGGTGCATGGAGAACTGCATGGGAAGTGTCTGAGTGATTGCATGAGTGCATATGTAGTCCATGGGTGACTGGAGGAGTGCATGAGTAGTACTTGGGTGATTGCATGAGTGCACGGGTAGTGCCTGGATGATTGAAAGACTGCATGGGTAGTGCTTTGATGATTACATGAGTGCAGTAGAAGTGTCTCAGTGCATGTATAAGTGCATGGGTAGTGCCTGAGTGACTCCATGAGTGCATGGGTAGTGCTTGGGTCATTGGAGGAGTGCATGGATAGTGCCTGGGTGTTTGGAAGAGTGTATGGGTAATGCCTGAGTGCATGGACAACTGCATGGGTAGTGCCTGCATTATTCCATGAGTGCATAGGTAGTGCCTGCTTGAGTGATAGTTGGAGTGCATGGAAAGTGCCTGGATAATTTGAAGAGTGCATGGGTAATGACTGAGTGATTGGAGGAGTGCATGGGTACTGCCTGACTGATTGTAGGACTGCATGGGTAATGCCTTTGTGATTGCATGAGTGCATAGGTAGTGCTTGGGTGATTGCATGAGTGCAGAGGTAGTACCTGGGTGATTGGAGGAGTGCAAGGGTAGTGAGTGAGTGATTTTATAAGTGCATGGGTAGTGGCTGGGTGATAGAAGGACTGCATGGGTAAAGCTTGGGTGATTGCATGAGTGCAGGGGTAATGTCTGGGTGATTGGAGGAGTGGATGGGTACTGCCTGAGTGATTGAAGGAGTGCATGGGTTATGTCTGTGTGATTGCATGAGTGCAGGGGTAATGTCTGGGTGATTAGAAGAGTGAATGGGTAATGCCTGGGTGTATGGAGGAGTGCATGGGTAGTGCCTGGGTTATTGCATGAGTGCATAGGTAGTGCTTGGGTGATTGCATCAGTGCTGGGGTAATGTCTGGGTGATTGGAAGAGTGCATGGGTAATGCTTCGGTGCATGGAGAACTGCATGGGTAGTGTCTGGGGGATTGCATGAGTGCATACGTAGTCCATGGGTGACTGGAGGAGTGCATGAGTAGTACTTGGGTGATTGCATGAGTGCACAGGTAGTGCCTGGATGATTGGAAGACTGCATGGGTAGTGCTTCAATGATTACATGAGTGCAGTAGAAGTGCCTCAGTGCATGTATAAGTGCATGGGTAGTGCCTGAGTGACTCCATGAGTGCATGGGTAGTGCTTGGGTCATTGGAGGAGCGCATGGATAGTGCCTGGGTGTTTGGAAGAGTGTATGGGTAATGCCTGAGTGCCTGCATTATTATTATTTTTTTTTTACGGAGTATTATATAGCGCGAACTTGACCCGGTATCGGGTATCAGAGCTATTTACATAGCACCAGTTGCATTACATGAGGACACATTCATCATTTTTGTTAGGCACGGGGAGATTAAGTGATTTGCCCAGAATCACAGGATGTTCAGCGTCATTGCCGAGACTCGAACTGGGTTCCCCAGATTCGAGGTCGACCGCCCTAGCCGTTAGGCCAACTCATTAGTAGTGCCTGCTTGAGTGATAGTTGGAGTGCATGGATAGTGCCTGGATAATTTGAAGAGTGCACGGGTAATGACTGGGTGATTGGAGGAGTGCATGGGTATTGCCTGACTGATTGTAGGGCTGCATGGGTAATGCCTGGGTGATTGCATGAGTGCATAGGTAGTGCTTGGGTGATTGCATGAGTGCAGAGATAGTACCTGGGTGATTGGAGGAGTGCAAGGGTAGTGCATGAGTGATTTTATAAGTGCATGGGTAGTGGCTGGGTGATAGAAGGAGTGCAAGAGTAGTACCTGAGTAATTCCATGAGTGTAGGGGTAATGTCTAGCTGATTGCATGAGTGTACAGGTAGTGCTTGAGTGATTGGAGTAGTGCATAGGTAGTGTCTGGGTGATATTATAAATGTATGGGTACTTGATAGGTGATTTCAGAAGTACATGGATAGTGCGTGGGTGATTGGAGGAGTGTGGGAATAGTGCCTAACTGTATAAATGATTGCATCGGTAGTGTTTGAAAAAATGGATGAGTGCAGTAAAATCAACTGTAAACATTATCATGCTTATTACATTATTTCATCTTACCTTTTTTATTGTTGAAGATACAAATCTCAGTGGAACTATTTTACAGTAGTTTTCTTCTAAACTGAATTTAAAATCTTTTCAAACTTTACCATTACCTTCTGTAAAAAAGAAAAAGAATAACTGTTATCGAATATAATATTATAGTTTTAAGAACCGAACATAATTTTAGAATTACATAACATATTCAGTTTCCCTTTTTTGCTGTTCTCAGATTCTACTGAATTTCACCGATACACAGTGATTTCATGTAGATCATCATATAACAGCGGGGAAAAAAATACAATCAATTAGACTGTAAAAAAAAAACAAATCTGCGTGGAAAATATTTACAACAAGTGCAACTATCTGTTTACCTATCTACAGTTTCTAAATTACATTCTTCAACTACATTAAATCATTTATGTCTCTGGAGTACATTTTGTAAAAAATAGACTCTCATTTACATCGCGTATAATATAAAGATCAAATTTATAAACTACTTCTTTGAAACACAATTTTGCAAATGCAATAAGAATTAGCACAAACAATAATCCAAACAGTAATTGATCACATCTTCCCAATAGGCCGAATAATGTTTCCAAATCCATTTGCATAGAAAATATCCAAAATAAACTCGTTAATTCGTATTCACATCTTCCCAATAGGCCGAATGATGTTTTCAAAACTTTGGCATCATAAATATCAGATATGAATTCGGTAATTCGTAAGGCAACCTACATTTGAATTCCAAATGAGCATCATTGCAATGTGTCTGTGAGAAGTTGGCCTGGTATATGCTGTTCACTAATTAAAGTGGACACCTTGCACCAGAACAATTCGACTCTTATGGTAGATAGGTTTAAGACAACCTTTATAGAAAGCTATCCTAGTGCTAGCTGTGGAGAGCAGCCTTCAGGCTAAGTCTTGAAGGAATGTAAAGCAGCTTGTTTTACCACACAATCTCTTGAATCACCAAAGGAAAAGACACCACACAGGTATATATATCAAATATATATGTATTTATTAATAAACACTCTCTACTAATCTCTTTATGAGATTAGAAGTCAGGAACATATGTACAAGTCAAATATTATCAGAATAAGTTTAGCACAATCGAATATCACAATCTTAGTTTGCTAGACCTAGGTCTAGGGCATCTAGAATCGAGGGACCCCCAAGAACCACCCCAGGTAGTTGTAGGAGACCCACAGGGGACGGATGCGGTGACCTGGCACCGGTGCGAATCCTGTACGAGTCTATGCACTCAGACGCGATTGGGATATCAATGTTAAAGGTCCCTTGCGTGTTCGAGGCGAACACACCGATCGGTCCTTGTACGAGTCGAAGGACGCGGTCACAGATAGAGATGCAAGGGAGATGGACGCGCTGTGTCTAACACAGACGCGAACCTTGTGCGAGTCAGTGCAATGGAGATCTCAGAGTTACAGGCCCTTTTTGTGTTCGAGGCGAACACCGATCGGACTCAGTACGAGTCGAAGGATATAGTTTTAGATAGTGTTGCAAAGGAGATGGACGCGGTGTGTCTAACACAGACGCGAACCCTGTACGAGTCAGCGCAATCGTCACACTTGGAAAGTTAGAGTTTTAGGTCACTTTTAGGGACGCTACAAGCAAGTCACTTACAGGGTAAGTAGTTCTAGGGCCCACACCCACAGGAGCACCGTAGTGCTGAAGTTACCTCACCCAGGGGAGCCGGGTGCATAGGTGTTCTTTGGTGTCGGGTCGCGGCGTCGTTTTCAATGGGAGCCAGTGAAGACTTGCTGCTTGCGGCGACAGGAGAAGTGTCCGGAGGAATCCAAGCCTGGATTCGGAAGATGGAAGACCTGAAAGCAGAGGGGACAGTGTTCAAAGTCACTTGGCAGTGACTCGGGGCAAGGAAGATGGATGCCCACCGTTGTCGCAAGATTCAGGTCCTTCGCAGTTGCCTTGACTCTTCAGCCACGAGGTCCAGGAGGCGTCGACGACAACCAGGAGCTGGATTCGGCGTGTCCCACGACGTCTTCAGCTTACTGCGGTATCGGCGACTCGATTGGAGCCAACAAGCCTTGGTAACAGCAAGTCTTGGGGAAAGTGTGAAGAGGCAATGGCGCAGACCAGCAAGGTCTGTGGGACTCAACCAGTGAGGGTAAGTCAGGGCAGGCCTGGAGCAACTAGGGGAGCCCTTCGGTTTCTTTTAGGAAGCCTTCTGGGGACCCATAAGCCGGCTGGCAATGGATCGCAAAGACGCCTTGGGAGGATTCACTCACAGGGGCCCACGGTCACTCGGGACGTGGTAGGCCTCTGATCTTAGGAGGGATTCCTGCTGGAGGCTGGGACCATACGTGGTCCAAAGCACAAGTTCGTGGAACATTGTGAAGGGGTTGCACTTGACAATAGTGCACGGTACCCAGGGGTCACGGTTCCTCGTTACTCTTGGGATCCACTGGCCTCAGCTTCACTGGGGACTCACGATGGCCTTTGAGAAGTCAGGAAATCCACTTCTTGGGCTGCAGGGACTTCGGACTCCTTGACTCCAAGGGAGATTCTTCAGTCTTCCAAAGGTAGTGGAACGTCGAAGGTCCGGGATTCTTCTTCAGAGCGTCGTCCAGGGAAAATCTAGGGTGCAATGCACAGGTTCCCCCTCTTATACTAAAAGAAAGGGAGGGACTAGCTCTATGACCCTACCTACGGGAGGGTCAGGGGAGTGGGTGGCTACACCCACTTCCCTTTGTCCAGTTTCGCACCAGAGCAGGGACAGGTAGCCCCTGAGCCGGTTTGAACTGGCATATGCACAGAGGAGGCTTCTGCTCCCCAGTGCAGGACTTCAAAGCACTCTAAGAGTGCACCCACCCAGCCCCAATACACTAAACCCTGTCTGGGAGGTGGTCACACCCCCTGGGACAGGATATATATTGTTGGGCTTCCTCCACTGCGAGTGTTGGTCATCAGCAGGAGGGCAGCCCAGTGTCTGTGACTGGTGGCATCCATTTTGTGATGCCAGGGCTCTGCAGAATTCTACCGTGTTTCCACAGTAGGTACATGTCTATCCTCTAGAGGGGTGGAATGCTACCCCCGCCGCCAGGACTGACGGGGGGTAGTATTCCAAGGTGTTTGACACCAAACACGACATGTTTCGATGCAGCCATTCCAAAGTTAGCATTTTACCGCGAGGATATAATGCACTTAAAAGTATATGGTTTAACTGCATCCACAAACAGCACCAGAGAATGGACTCTGAGAGCTGCAGAGGGGCCCTGCTCAGGCAGAGGCACCCCCTCACATAGAAGCCAAGCACCCTGCCCTCAGGATTGATAGGGCCTGCCTTAGGGGTGACTGATAGGGTTATATGTGTGTGCAGGAGAGCTATAGGGAACCTATATCTCAGTGAGGGGTGCTAGCAGGCCTGTGGTGTCAGATTTAGTCTGCTTCCCAGGGGTGGCATAACACATGCTGCAGCCCCTGGTAGGCCTGTGAAGTACCTATGCCCTTGGTACCTAAGGTACCATATACTAGGGACTCATAAGGCACCACAGTATCCAATCACTAGTGCACCTACAGTGCACTCCAAATCATTTAAAGAGAAAGCAGATAGGCTGGGGACCTGAATAGCAGGTTCCCAGCCAAACTAAGTCAAAACCAACAAAACACCAGGAAAAAAGTGGGGGCAACCATGTAGTCAGATTCCACCTTCCTACATAACCCCCCCAAACGAAAGGAGATGAGGCTAACCTTGTCCAGGTGAGCCTGTATTTACTGAGTGGCCATATAAGGAAGTACCTGCACTAGCATGGTTACCTCCTGTCTTATGGTCCACTAAATTATCCCTCACCCTAAGGGTATGAGAGGGTCTCCACCATGGGGAATTACTACCTGTGGGGTGTTTTGGTAAAGGACAAGGCTGATGAGGTGTCTGAGCAGGAAAGTGAGACCCTAGGAAGTTGGTCTCAGTTTCCTCAGATCACTGGTCACCATGTATGCCTGTCTTTCCATGACTGAGCTGCACTTTGCTCTAAGGGTCAACCTTTGGCTGCCTACAGCTGGGGGTTGGGTCCCTTTGGGTGGAACACTGGAGGGACATGGCAGGTTTGGAACCTTTTGGTTCCAGGTTTGCCCTTGCTTAACAGAGTCCTTCTGGGGAAGGTCCCTACACAAAGGTATGGGGGATCCCTCAGTGTGTGGAGGAATTTTCACCTGGCTAGGGCTACTAGACTGGGTGCCCCTAATCTGCTGATGGGGGGTTCCTCTGGACAGGGGGCCCTGTGGGGTCCACTGACCTCCCTGACCTCTGCAGCCCTGGGCTGACTGAGGCAGGGTCGAGAGGGGCAGGTTACCTGCTCCAGACTGGGTACCACCTTGGAAGGGTCCTCTGCCATCAGGGATGGGGACAGGCCAGGCCTGACTACCTCTGGGGCAGTTCCTTCACTAGGGGTAGGATCAGTTCCCTGAGGAGGCTGACCCTTACCTGCTGTCTGGGGGGAAGGAGACCTTTCTTCAACCCCTGTGCTCTCTTTTGGGGGAGAGTGGGCCATTCTTCCAGGCTCCATCTCTCCAGCATTTCCCTGGGCTGGGGCTATGGCCATCACAGCCCCACTAGCTTTTTCAGGGACGCCTAGCATCTTCAGATGGGTTTGGTGTTCAACTTCAGACCAGGCTGAAATTTCCAGATCATTGCCCATCAGGCAATCTACAGGCAAGTTGGGGGACACTGCCACTCTTTTTGGGCCTGTGACCCCCTCCCAGCTGAGATTGACTATGGCCATGGGGTGATCTGTCTTGACACCATCAATGTTGGTCACCTGGTACTTAAACTCAGGTAAAAGCTGGTGAGGGGGGACTAGTTTCCCTGCCACCATGGTGACACTAGCCCCTGTGTCCCTGAATGCCACAGCCTTCCGACCATTAATCATTGGCTCCAGTCTGTACCTGCCCAATGCAATGGGACCCATGGTAAAGGTGGCAAATCCTATACCACCATCAGAGTCTGAGGAGTCTGTTGAGGGGGACCTGTCTAAACTAGGGCCCACCTCTGTTCCCCTTGCAAAAGCACCTAACTTTTTGGGCACACTACTCCCAACTGGAGGATTACTACTGGTAGTACCAGGAGGGGTGGTAGTAATAGCTGGAGGAACAGTTTCTTTATTGCCAATCCTGGGGCAACTGGGATCAGTTTTCCAGTGTCCAGGCTTTTTACAGACATGGCAATATGGTTTCTTTTCAGGAGAGGAAGGAGTTTGGGACCCACCCCCAGAAGAGGACTTTTGGGGCCCTGTAGTGGACTTATCCTTAGATTTATCCCCACCTTTCTCTTGGGACTTGGTAGAATCTTTCTTCTGATCACCACCCTGATTCTTAGGCCTCACCCTGGTTCTGACCCATTTGTCTGCCTTCTTTCCCAATTCTTGGGGAGAGGTCAGATCAGAGTCCACCAGGTACTGGTGCAAAAGCTGGTTTTGACAGTTATTAAGGATCTGCTCCCTCATAATCAAATTGTACAATCCTTTGAGATCAGTAACCCTACTGCCAACCAGCCAACCCTCCAGAGCCTTGGTTGCACAATCTACAAAGTCAGTCCAGTCCTGAGTCTGTGCCTTCTGGGTGTCTCTGAACTTCAACCTGTACTGCTCAGTGGTTAAGCCAAACCCATCTATCAGTGCACTCTTCAGGACTTCATAGTTATCAGCATCCTCTTCTCTAACAGTGAGGAGCTTGTCTCTACCTTTATCTGAAAAGGAGAGCCACAAGATTGCTGCCCACTGCCTTTGGGGGACCTGCTGTACTCTACAGGCCCTCTCCATAGCAGTTATCCACTTGTGGATATCATCCCCACTCTGGTAGGGAGGAACAACCTTGCTCAGGTTCCTATGGTCTGGAATATATTCTCTAGGGACACTGTTGCTGCCACCAAGGGGTTCTAACCCCTCTCTTCTAGAAGCTCTCTGGATCTCCAGGGCTTCTCTATCCAGTGCCAACTGCTTGGTTCTGAGGGCAACTCTTGCTTCCTCATACTGCAGCAGTTTGCACATTCTTTCAGAGGAGGTCTCTCTTATGGGAAAGTATGAGTTCCTCTGGTGGACAAATTCTCTGCCAGAGTGATAACAGTGCTCAGATTTCCTGGAAGGGGACCTATGCCTCTCCTCGACTCTGTCAGCTCTCTTAGGGAGAATTCCTCTGTCCTTTTCAGGCCCCTTGAGGCCTGGCCCTTCAATCACAGAGTCCTGGTCATTCGGATTTTCATCATCTGACCCAGATACTGTAATTGACCCACCCACTGATTCAGACCCATTAGCTCCTAGAGCCAATCTAAGATCATCTGCTGTCAGCAGATCTATCAGGTGTAGGGTTGAGGGACTCTGTCCTAGCCTCAGGTGTCTTTCAACACACATGGCTCTCAAGTCAGAGAAAGCCATGTCCTTATACTGAGGCTGAGTGGATCCACTGGTTCCACCCTTTAAGGACATTCTAGTGTTGTGCAGTGTTGTACTACCTACACTAGTTTGTGGCCTACTAATACTAGCTTGAGCTGTAGAAAGGGTGTGCTATCCCTTGGCACACAGCTCTAAGTTCAGTAGAACTTATCGATACTAAGCTTGACTTTATATGTACCTTAAGTACCTATAGTGGTTTTCAGTTAGTAATTCAAATAGAGATTTTCTGGTAAAACAATAGCAAGCTGGAATCCCACATGCTGCCCACCAATGTGAGAAGTTGGCCTGGTATATGCAGTTCACTAATTAAAGTGGACACCTTGCACCAGTATAATTCGACTCTTATGGTAGATAGGTTTAAGACAACCTTTATAGAAAGCTATCCTAGTGGTAGCTGTGGAGAGCAGCATTCAGGCTAAGTCTTGAAGGAATGTAAAGCAGCTTGTTTTACCACACAATCTCTTGAATCACGAAATGAAAAGACACCACACAGGTATATATATCAAATATATATGTATTTATTAATAAACACTCTCTACTAATCTCTTTATGAGATTAGAAGTCAGGAACATATGTACAAGTTAATTATTATAAGAATAAGTTTAGAACAATCGAATATCACAATCTTAGTTTGCTAGACCTAGGTCTAGGGCATCTAGAATCGAGGGACCCCCAAGAACCACCCCAGGTAGTTGTAGGAGACCCACAGGGGACGGACGCGGTGATCTGGCACCGGTGCGAATCCTGTACGAGTCTATGCACTCAGACGCGATTGGGATATCAATGTTAAAGGTCCCTTGCGTGTTCGAGGCAAACACACCGATCGGTCCTTGTACGAATCGAAGGACGCGGTCACAGATAGAGATGCAAGGGAGATGGACGCGCTGTGTCTAACACAGACGCGAACCTTGTGCGAGTCAGTGCAATGGAGATCTCAGAGTTACAGGCCCTTTGTGTGTTCGAGGCGAACACCGATCGGACTCAGTACGAGTTGAAGGATACAGTTTTAGATAGTGTTGCAAAGGAGATGGACGCGGTGTGTCTAACACAGACGCGAACCCTGTACGAGTCAGCGCAATCGTCGCACTTGGAAAGTTAGAGTTTTAGGACACTTTTAGGGACGCTACAAGCAAGTCACTTACAGGGTAAGTAGTTCTAGGGCCCACACCCACAGGAGAACCGTAGTGCTGAAGTTACCTCACCCAGGGGAGCCGGGTGCATAGGTGTTCTTTGGTGTCGGGTCTCGGCGTCGTTTTCAATGGGAGCCAGTGAAGACTTGCTGCTTGCGGCGACAGGAGAAGTGTCCGGAGGAATCCAAGCCTGGATTCAGAAGATCTGAAAGCAGAGGGGACAGTGTTCAAAGTCACTTGGCAGTGACTCGGGGCAAGGAAGATGGATGCCCACCGTCGTTGCAAGGTTCAGGTCGTTCATGGTTGCCTTGACTCTTCAGCCACGAGGTCCAGGAGGCGTCGACGATGACCAGGAGCTGGATTCGGCGTGTCCCATGATGTCTGCAGCTTACTGCGGTGTTGGCGACTCGATCGGAGCCAACAAGCCTTGGTAACAGCAAGTCTTGGGGAAAGTTTGAAGAGGCAATGGCGCAGAC
Organism: Calotriton arnoldi; assembly: GCA_963921515.1. Lineage (NCBI taxonomy): Eukaryota > Metazoa > Chordata > Amphibia > Caudata > Salamandridae > Calotriton > Calotriton arnoldi. Next base: position 262,364 of record CAWUFW010014020.1, on the reverse strand, counting down.
CAGCAAGGTCTGTGGGACTCACCCAGCAAGGGTAAGTCAGGGCAGGCCTGGAGCAACTAGGGGAGCCCTTCGGTTTCTTTTAGCAAGTCTTCTGGGGACCCACAAGCCGGCTGGCAAGGGATCGCGAAGACGCCTCGGGAGGATTCACTCACAGGGGCCCACGGTCACTCGGGATGTGGTAGGCCTCTGATCTTAGGAGGGATTTCTGCTGGAGGCTGGGACCACACGTGGTCTAAAGCACAAGTTTGTGGAACGTTGTGAAGGGGTTGCACTTGACAATAGTGCACGGTACCCAGGGGTCACGGTTCCTCATTACTCTTGGGGTCCACTGGCCTCAGCTTCGCTGGGGACTCACGATGGCCTTTGAGAAGTCCGGAAATCCACTTCTTGGGCTGCAGGGACTTCGGACTCCGGCGGGAGCGGCGTAGTTTGCGACCGTCGTTTGTAGTTTTTGGTACCTGCCAAGCAGGGGGTCACTCCTTGACTCCAAGGGAGATTCTTCAGTCTTCCAAAGGTAGTGGAACGTCGAAGGTCCAGGATTCTTCTTCAGAGCGTCGTCCAGGGAAAATCTAGGGTGCAATGCACAGGTTCCCCCTCTTATACTAAAAGAAAGGGAGGGACTAGCTCTATGACCCTACCTATGGGAGGGTCAGGGGAGTGGGTGGCTACACCCACTTCCCTTTGTCCAGTTTCGCGCCAGAGCAGGGACAGGTAGCCCCTGAGCCGGTTTGAACTGGCATATGCACAGAGGAGCCTTCTGCTCCCCCAGTGCAGGACTTCAAAGCACTCTAAGTGTGCACCCACCCAGCCCCAATACACTAAACCCTGTCTGGGAGGTGGTCACACCCCCTTGGGACAGGATATCTATTGTTGGGCTTCCTCCACTGCGAGTGTTGGTCATCAGCAGGAGGGCAGCCCAGTGTCTGTGACTGGTGGCATCCATTTTGTGATGCCAGGGCTCTGCAGGATTCTACCGCGTTTCCACAGTAGGTACATGTCTATCCCTCTAGAAGGGTGGAATGCTACCCCCGCCACCAGGACTGGCGGGGGGTAGTATTCCAAGGTGTTTGACACCAAACACGACATGTTTCGATGCAGCCATTCCAAAGTTAGCATTTTACCGCGAGGATATAATGCACTTAAAAGTATATGGTTTAACTGCATCCACAAACAGCACCAGAGAATGGACTCTGAGAGCTGCAGAGGGGCCCTGCTCAGGCAGAGGCACCCCCTCACATAGAAGCCAAGCACCCTGCCCTCAGGATTGATAGGGCCTGCCTTAGGGGTGACTGATAGGGTTATATGTGTGTGTGTAGGAGAGATATAGAGAACCTATATCTCAGTGAGGGGTGCTAGCACTTCCTCACTCAGGCTGCAGTAGCAGGCCTGTGGTGTCAGATTTAGTCTGCTTCCCAGGGGTGGCATAATACATGCTGCAGCCCCTGGTAGGCCTGTGAAGTACCTATGCCCTTGGTACCTAAGGTACCATATACTAGGGACTCATAAGGTACCACAGTATCCAATCACTAGTGCACCTACAGTGCACTCCAAATCGTTTAAAGAGAAAGCAGATAGGCTGGGGACCTGAATAGCAGGTTCCCAGCCAAACTAAGTCAAAAACCAACAAAACACCAGGAAAAAAGTGGGGGCAACCATGTAGTCAGATTCCACCTTCCTACAGTGTCCATCCTTTATTGAACTTTAAATACACAGTATAGTGCCCAGATGTTGTAGTAGGTCCATCATGCATAAAAATAGCCACAGCTTTAAAAGTTCTTCTTGAAATTGATACTTGAGTTGCCAGAAAATGTTTAATTTTGGTTTCCAATTTTCTTCCATTTGGTCTACAACATTGTAGCATTAAAATGACATATTTTACAAATCTTTGTATATATAACGTTGACAACATTTCTAATTTACAATGAGAACATTTCATATCTTGATTAGCTGTTTTTACTAATTTGTTAAAAGACACTGATTTGCAATCTGGTATCGTCAAGTATATGAATCGTTCACTGTCTATTTCAGAGGTAGAACAAAATGCCCACTCTTCACATTTATGTTCCCAACTGTAACTTAGTCCAAATAAATTTTCAATTTCTATTCCTTCATCTTCCAATACTCCAAGCATAAACATAAGAAATTCTTGTGCATCTTGTTGTATATTGATTGTAAAATGTGAAGAACCAGTACATATATCCAAATTATGCCGAATAGCAGAAACAGTATGGATTTTACTTCTATCAGTTACCACTTTTGAAAAATATAATGTAGCAAAGAACAGAATCTTTTTTCTTGATTTTCCATAATTTCATGATGAAGATCTTCTAGATAAAAGACAACATTCACAATTACATTAGCATAGCAGTTGATACCTAAACTAATTTCTAACTGGTATCCTACAATATCATCAACAGTGTCCATTTTCATTTTTTTTGCACCTTCATGATTCTCTTGAATTGTTTTCTTTTTTTGAATCTCTGTAGAATGTTTGTCATATTTCCGTTTTCGACACACTACACATTTCTCATATACAGGATATTCACCTAAGTTAGGAGCATAAAGTCTTCTTAACCGATTGCACTCTCTTACACAATTTGCATCAGCACTAACCCTGGGCGGTGAACTACGCTACGCTCGCGGAATTTGCGAAGTTACGGTAACTCGCGATTCGCGTAGAACGCGAGTTACCGTGCACTACGCAATTTGCGGCGTAGCGTAGCTGCTTTTCTTCTTCGCGCGCTCAATATACGTTCTCGCGCGCGGTAACGACCTACCGTGATTCTGCGTTCGCCGACGCGACTTCCTATCCGTTCGCGGGCGCCACGAGATTTGGAATCCGGCCGCACGATCCCGCGAGAGTGTGCGAACACGAACACGTCATTCGGATGCGCGATCTGACTTCCGGCGGCAGTGTTGGTAAGATCGCGATCCCGAACACGAAGAAACTACAATCTGGTGAAGAATATATCTCGAGCATCATAAAACCTTCTCGAAAATGATGAATTAGTTCATTTTGCACAAAAAACTCCTCAGGTTGTCATTTAGAGATGTAGTTTGGTGAGCAAGAAGTCCTTTTTCTTTTTCCAAGAGGAAGGAAGTGCCCCTGATTCTCAAACTTCCTGTTCCTGTCCAGCAGCCTCCTCCCAGTGTTTTGTCCATGTGCTGTTCACTTTCATTTGGATTTGGAGCTGGAAGGATCACTTTTTGTGTCTGTCTGCTGCATCATATCATTGGATTGGATTTGAGGACTCTTGGATTTGAGATTTTACAAGTAAGTTGGAGAATTGGTGTACTTGTTTGTTTGATTGGGGCTTGTTTGTACCTACATTTTTGGGGGATTTCCATAGTTTTTAAAATGTATTGTTGTGGCCTGTAGTTTCGGCAGGGGCCTAGTTGTTTTTCTTTGATTGGAATTTCAGCCATTAGGCCCGGACTAGAGCCAGAGGTACCCATGGGTGCATGTTTCTGTGGTGTCTGTTGAATTTAAAGTTTAAACATCATGTAGGCCGGGCATCCAGGGATGGCATTGGTTTGAATTGGTAAAAGTGGTTTTTGGGGCGTATTTTATTTTTTTGGGTGTTTGTTAAATAAATAGGCCTTTTCAGCCAGTAGGTAACCCTGGGCGTTCAGCTCGCGGACTTTGGGCAAGTCCGCACTGCGCGACAATGGGGACTTACACTTTTATCTTCTTCGCGCTCAATGTACGTTTTGCGCGCGCGATAACGACTTTTTGTGACGATCGCGATGCCGAACACGCAGAATTTACAATCTGGCGAACAATATCTCTCGAGCATCATAAAACCTTCTCGAAAATGTTGATTTAGTTCATTTTGCACAAAAACTCCTCAGGTTGTCATTTAGATGTAGTTTGGTGAGCAAGGAGTCACTTTTTTTTGTTTTACAATTTTTTCCAAGAGGTAGCAAGTTGCCCAGAGTCTCCAACTGCCTGGTCCTGTCCTTTGTCTTCACTTTTTGTTATTTTGGGTGGCCTGGCCATGTGGGTGGCGGCCATTTTGTAAAGCCAGTCATTGTGCTTTTGCCATAGGCCTGCATTGTCTGTCTTGTGTTCCTTTTCTTGTTGTTCTGGGTGGCCTGGCCATGTGTTGGCGGCCATTTTGTGTGAACAGCCACTGTGCTTTTGCCATAGGCCTCCAAGCTTGCGGCCTAGTGTGCCAGTAGGCCCGGAGGTAGTCATCCTCATGGGTGCATAAAAACTGTTTCTGTGTTGTCTGACGAATTGTAACATAATTTAGGCCATGGATGGCATTGGATTGATTTGCAAAATGTGGGTTTTGGGGTGGTATTTTATTTTTTTGGGTGTTTGTTAAATAAATAGGCCTTTTCAGCCAGTAGGTAACCCTGGGCGTTCAGCTCGCGGACTTTGGGCAAGTCCGCACTGCGCGACAACGCGGACTTACACTTTTATCTTCTTCGCGCGCTCAATGTACGTTTTCGCATGCGCGATAACGACTTTTTGTGACGATTGCGATGCCGAACACGCAGAATTTACAATCTGGCGAACAATATCTCTCGAGCATCATAAAACCTTCTCGAAAATGTTGATTTAGTTCATTTTGCACAAAAACTCCTCAGGTTGTCATTTAGATGTAGTTTGGTGAGCAAGGAGTCACTTTTTTTTGTTTTACAATTTTTTCCAAGAGGTAGCAAGTTGCCCAGAGTCTCCAACTGCCTGGTCCTGTCCTTTGTCTTCACTTTTTGTTATTTTGGGTGGCCTGGCCATGTGGGTGGCGGCCATTTTGTAAAGCCAGGCATTGTGCTTTTGCCATAGGCCTGCATTGTCTGTCTTGTGTTCCTTTTCTTGTTGTTCTGGGTGGCCTGGCCATGTGTTGGCGGCCATTTTGTGTGAACAGCCACTGTGCTTTTGCCATAGGCCTCCAAGCTTGCGGCCTAGTGTGCCAGTAGGCCCGGAGGTAGTCATCCTCATGGGTGCATAAAAACTGTTTCTGTGTTGTCTGTTGAATTGTAACATAATTCAGGCCATGGATGGCATTGGATTGATTTGCAAAATGTGGGTTTTGGGGTGGTATTTTATTTTTTTGGGTGTTTGTTAAATAAATAGGCCTTTTCAGCCAGTAGGTAACCCTGGGCGTTCAGCTCGCGGACTTTGGGCAAGTCCGCACTGCGCGACAACGCGGACTTACACTTTTTATCTTCTTTGCGCGCTCAATGTACGTTTTCGTGCGCGCGATAACGACTTTTTGTGACGATCGCGATGCCGAACACGCAGAATTTACAATCTGGCGAACAATATCTCTCGAGCATCATAAAACCTTCTCGAAAATGTTGATTTAGTTCATTTTGCACAAAAAACTCCTCAGGTTGTCATTTAGATGTAGTTTGGTGAGCAAGGAGTCACTTTTTTTTTGTTTTACAATTTTTTCCAAGAGGAAAGTTAGCAGTTGGAGACCAGAGTCTCCAACTGCCTGGTCCTGTCCTTTGTCTTCACTTTTTGTTATTTTGGGTGGCCTGGCCATGTGGGTGGCGGCCATTTTGTAAAGCCAGCCACTGTGCTTTTGCCATAGGCCTCCAAGCTTGCGACCCAGTATGCCAGTAGGCCCAGAGGTAGTCACCATGGGTGCATAAAACTGTTTCTGTGTAGTCTGTGGAATTTTGACATCATTTAGGCCATGGATGGCATTGAATTGATTCAATTGAATTGCGAAATGTGGTTTTTTTGGAGGGTCTGACTATTTCACTTTTTGGGTGTGTTAAATAAATGCCTTTTTGCGTGTGTACTGTGTAATTATAATTGTGTTGTTGTAGTGGTTGTCTAACTTTCCAAAGTGTTTTTAGCCATGTGGATTTTAGTTTTTGCATTAAAGCTGTGTGTGTTTTATAAGGCATCCTTTGTCTGCCCATATATAGGCCTGCTTGAGTTCATTGTTTGCCGTGCCTTGTGCCTGTGAGTCACCATGTTTCTGGGGGCCATTTTGTTGTGGTAGTTATCAGTGTGCTGTTTTTGCCACATAGGCCTGCGTGTCTTTCCATTGTTCCTCTTGTCTTACTGCTTCCAAATCCATCCTCATTGCCAGCTGCAGCTCCCTGATGCTGCTATATAATACATCCCACGTGATGCACAAATTTAGGCCAAACATGCTCCAGTACATTTTAGTTTTTGTTCTTTACTATTCTTATTCTTCCAGAGTGTACACTAGCACTACACAGTAGCCAGGAAAGCCCTGGCCTTGTTGTCAACGTCTCATAAATGGCTAGACTGTGTGTTGTTGTTCACAGAGTTTCTGAAATTTAATAATTGAGGCCACCATACACTAAGTTCTATATTCTATTTGTTTGATTTGTGCTATGTTTGACTGATGGTCTGGCTTTTTTGCTTTTAGGTGCACAAAGACTGAGGAGGAGGTGTGTCTCTCATCATTGCCTGTTGCACTTCCAGACAGACATCCTGCTGCTGTACACACAACACAACGTGACGTGTGACCTGACCAGACATCTCTGCAACTGAGTGCTGCTGACATCTGAAGAAGATGGGCCCAAAGAAAGCAGGTACCAGGTCCTCCAGTACCAAGAAAGTTGCTATTGAGAAGAAGAAGGAACAGAATAAGCAAGTGACACTGAAGTCTGGTGTGCCGGCCAATACCTTTTTGGGAGAAAAAAAATTGCGCCTGCAGCAGCGGTGTCCGGGGGCAAGCTGGGGGCAGCACCTCCGCATCAGTGGACCCAACCCACCAACCCAGGCCCAAGCACATGAGTGTGGAAGAGGTAGCCAGCCTAATGGTGGAAAGCAGTGATGCTGAGCCTGAGATAAACTTATCGCTATCTCAAAGTAGTACCCAATCAACGCAGGAGGAAACACAGCAGATAAGTGGTCAACAACAACAGCCGCAACCACCGCCCGCAATAGTAGTTGTTGTTCCTCCTGAAGTAGGGGCAGTTCAGGAAATTGAGCCTCATGCAGAGGTAGAAGAAGAAGCCACTCATTCAGAAGATCCATTGTCTTCCAAATCCCCAGCAAGGAAAAGGAGGGGTAGTCCATCAAGTTCTTCGCCAAGCCCCCTTCTGATGATCTAGATGCCACTTGGAAGCCACAAACTGAGTCTGAGAGGGAGCCACGTTCCAAGACCAAGCTAGGGAAAAGGAAGGTTCCGGAAAGCCTTACACTTATGGAGGTCGATGTAGAACAGCAAGATGATGATGATGACGACGAGCCAGTCATCACGAACATCACTCCCGGCCCCGAGGAGATGGAGACCAACATTCTTACCCTATCCAAAATCGCTGCGAGGGATGTAGCACGCATACCTCCACAGGTAACACCAACACGACCTACAGCTTCCATATTTGCATTAGCAAAGGCCCGGCAGCGACCTACATCCAGCACAACCACCACCTCTGTAGGAGTAGGTAGTGGTACAGCAGCACAGAGTCAAATTCAACACACACCCTACAGATCATCCGGCATTGGAAGTGGCACCTCCAGCAGGAGGCCAAAGTTAAGCTCCCCAGTTTGGGACTTCTTTACGGTTAGCGAAAAGGAGGAGAACATTGCTATATGCTCCATTTGTAATACCTCTGTTAGTCGTGGTAAGCTTGGTACAAACTATGGTACCGGAGGCCAAATGACCCATCTGAAAAAACACCACTTGATCAGCTGGGAGGACCACCTTCGCGCCAGAAAAAAACTGCAACCATTGGTGTTGGTGGGGATAAAGGAGTAGAAGAAGAAGATCCGATCACGGTGGAAGAGGAAGGACAGGGAGACATTCTCTCTGGTAGTGGTACACAAGGTGTCCCTGACCCCAGCAGTGCAGTCTTAACATTGCACACATCTTCAGCAACATCTCAGTGGCACAAGAGTAAGAGTCAGCCGGAGACACCAAGAAGTACCAGGTCCGCACTACCAAAAGTGCGTTGAGCCTAAGAGAAAGGAAAACCATGAAGCCTACCATTATCAGCATGTTTGGGGGTGAGGGGCAGTACGAACGCAACCACCCAATAGCACGTTTGTACAATGCGAAGCTGGCTAAAATGTTAGCACTGGACCTTCTCCCTTTTTCTTTTGTTGAAGGGGTGGGTTTTGTGGAATTTGTGTCAACCATCTGCCCAAAATCGCATGTTCCCAGCCGCTACTATTTTGCCAGAGTTGCAGTTCCAGCACTACATCATGACGTGCTGGAATTGCTAGGAAAGGCCTTGAAGCAGAGTGCTGTTCACAGTATCCACCTGACTACAGACATGTGGACCAGTTGCCAAGCCACAGATTACATGTGCATCACTGCACACTGGATCTGTTTTGTGGGGTTAGAGAACAGATATCTGCTGGTGTTGATACTGCAGAGATTTTTCATGCCACTCGCAAACATGCAACTGTAGCCATGTTTGCCATGGAGAAATCTCATACTGCTGCAAACATTTTGGAAGAGTTTAACACCAAGGTCTTTGAGTGGCTGCGCCCAAGAGGGCTTACGATTGGTTTTGTTGCCACGGACAACGGCAGTAATGTAGTTTTGGCCATGCGCAATGGTGGCTATTTCAGGGTCCCGTGTTTGGCACACTGCATTAACATTGTTGTTCAAGACTTTTTGAAAAATGAATCCAAAGTCAGCAACTTACTGGTCACCTGCAGAAGAATATGCACACATTTCAACCATTCTTTTAAAGCCCGGAAGCAGCTGAGGGTCATTCAACGTGAGCATAAAATGCCAGTCAAAGCGCTCATCCAGGAGGTGCCAACACGTTGGAACTCAACTTATTACATGCTTGATCGTCTGTTTGAACTGTACATACCACTCAATGCTTATGTCATGCAAAGATTAGGGGAACCTACTGTGAAAGGCATGACCGTTGAGATGGCTCAATGGGACCTCATTAAATGCCTGACTGAGATGCTACTTCCTTTTGAGATCTTCACACGTGAAGTCAGCAGGGAGGACTGTACTATGGGCCAAGCTATCCCATTGTTGCACATGCTAGAGCAACAGCTGAAGGATGTGTCTGAAACGTACGCAGGTGTGGATGACAAACAAGACGCATATCATTTGGCGGAGACCTTAGCCGCTCGCTTATCGGAAAATACAAGGATTAAAAATAAAATTTTGTCACAACCACATTACATTAGTGCCACAATTTTGGATCCACGGTACAAAGTATTTCTGAACAACAAGGCAGTAATTCCTTTTTGGAAGTGGATGTTGCCAACTACAAAACTTTGATAGCTAAGGAAGCCACTATTTTCGAAAGAGAACGGCTGTTAATTACAGGCCCCCACCCCAGGCCATAACCAGTACTACAGGGCATCCAGAGTCAAGTTCTACTTCGGAGCCTGAGGGCAGTGCATTTGCCTCCCAGCAGTCACCTACACCAACAATAACATCAAGAACAGGATCATCCACAGCACAATGTGCAACTGATTGGTTTCTACAGCAGGGGTATGGTAAGTCCAGTGCTGATGCAAAGGCAAAACAGGCCGAGCACATCGGAGCACCCCTGAACATTGAGCGGATGGTCCAGGCCTATCTGGATGACCCAACAGAGGTCTTCATGGATCGAAACCCATTGGTGTATTGGTATGGGAAAAGAAGCCAATGGACAGTGCTCAGCAGGCTGGCGATAAAGTATCTGGCTTCCCCTGTCGCAAGTGTCTCTTCTGAGCGTGTTTTCAGTGCTGCTGGTGCCATTGTAACTTCGAAAAGGACCAGTCTCTCGGCCCAAAGCGTGGAGAGGTTAACCATGATCAAAATGAATCAGCACTTTATACCACCGGATTACAAAATACATGAATCACAGCAGGAAGAGGAGAGCGACTTGGATGACGTAAATAGTGCGTTACAGGACCTACTTCTGTCCGAACCACCAGAGTTTGAGGACGCAGCTCCTCTTCCCTGACAACTAGGCTTTCAAATTGTTACTTTCTTCCTTCCTTTATGTGTCTGTGTATCTGTCTTTCTGGTTCAAATCACAACAAATCCATCACCACCGTCTTCTCTTTTTATTTCCCTATTGGAGTTGGATGTCTGTGCATTTAACTGTCCACTCTTCAGAGTCCTGCTTCATCTTCCTGTCTCGCACAAGTACATTTCCATCAAGCCAGACATTAGTACAAGAAATGTTGCCTTTACCAGTCCCGCCTCCATAAGAAGTGAAACGTGACTATAGCTATCCTCCGTTTTGTTTTCGAGCCGAAACTCATCAGTGTCCGAAGGCTACAGCCTCAGCAGGCATCCAAAGGTCCTCACTGTCAGGACAGAAGGTACTTGGCAGAGAAAGACAAGAGACTCTTCGAACAAACTTGCTGACATTTGTGCAAACTCAAATGACCATCAATGAGCGCTACCCAGGCCGCGGCCCATCATCACAGTGCTGACCATGGGAAGCAACTTAAACTGTGACAAAGTGCCACAGAAGAATAAGACGAAAACCGAAACAGCGACTAACACTCAAAATGAATGTGGACTGGAGTAATGATGAGGCCACTGCCCCGTAAAAAAAATAACAACTGTCAGAACTAGGCATCTGATGATCTGACAGCCAAAGAGAAGAGCAAGACAGGTAATGATGGAATGCATTGGATGCTTGCAGACTCTGAGCGATTGCTGTTGTTTGTTGTTGATGTTGTGCATGAAGTCGAACTCTACTCTACTAGTTAATCTACAAAGTGACTCAAGTCACTGACAGTCAATGTTTCCCTTCTTGTTGTTTAATAACCAAATTGTACTCCTACTACTGCAGGTGCAGGCCAATATCTGTTGCAATTTTTTAATATGGAATATGGACTTAATCGGAGTCACTACAGACTGAGTTGTATTTGGACAACACGTACCACACCATGATGATGACCATACTATCTTTGCACGCAGTCATTCAGTTGGATCGGAGATGATTCAAGGAATAACTGCATTTCATGAAGTGGCATAAGGTAAACATAAACACAACAATTCAACAAGAAAGTAAACACAGCAGACCTACATGTCCATGTAGTGGTGTGTAGTCGAGTGTAGTGATGACTCACAGCGGCGCATTGATTTTGTCACTTAATTAGGAAAATGCTAAGTTGCTGTGTATGCCTTTTGTCTGGCTATGTCAAAAATTAAGGTAAATGGAGGTTGGGTCATGGGCTGGTGCTGTGGTGGGCCTGTTCTGTCCTGTTGTTGTTGTAGCTTAATGCTGTAAACAGAATCTACACGATATATCCAAGCCGCCTCACTCTGAAAGTGTTCTCTCTTCTCTTCTTGGACTCCACCGTAATTGATGTTTTTTTTTATTCATTGATTTTTCAATACCCCTTTTGTTTTTCCATCTAGACGTTACAGGTCGGCCTTTACCCTGTGCTTGCTATACTGGGAGACACAACTCACATTTACCTTACCAATCGGCATCAGGAAGGCCACCAAGATTGATGTGCGGAGCGTCCATGGAAGATAGGACCAAGAGGAAGGACGAGATTCCACTCCACAATTTGAGCATGATAATACAGTAACTTTAGTATCATTCATCATTCATCTTTTAATTAATTTGAATCCTTTTTTCTCTTCAATCATTAGGACTGTGTGTTGTGTGTTTGTTTGCTAATTGATCCCTACAACTGTGTTTTCTTTTAATTGTCTTTGCTATCTTTACAAGTAAGCCCAGTACAACATGGAATTTGGGTCTCTGAGGGCATATTACAGGCAAGGCAAATTGCATAGAATATACTGCTGCCCTGTACTGTCTAATTGTCTAGTAGGAGTTATTAAGTACTACTCATTAACCATCAAGTTATCTTCATCATCATGCATGCATTTCCCTTTTCTCCCTTTATAGATTTTTTGTATAAGATCATGGTCGTCTGCCAAGATTGCGCTTTGCTTTTGTTGTCCATGCGTACTGTTTTTCATTCTCAAACCTTTCCCCAAACCCCCTTCCCATCCATTCATCAAACCCTAACCCTCTTCCCCCGGGCTGTGATTTATATTGAGGTGTGATGTGACTACATAAAATGTACACCAATTTATCACACGCTTGCTGGGGCAGATGTGGTGAAAGCAACACTAATTCAATTGCAAGGCAGGGCGAGGAGCTTCTTCTGCTTGCCCACCCATGCTCAGTCTATGTGCAAGCCGTCACCGGCTAATAGTAGTACATCATAATTAATTGCCGTCATTGATTGGATTAATCATCAAACTCCTACCACACAACAGTAAAGGTTACGAATTACGATTGTGTTAAGTTAAGTGACTCAATCAACACAACTACAGTTTGTAACTTCTTGTACTAGGCTGTCCCCGCCACCATTATGTTTAATTTGACTTTAGCAGTTGCAACTGCAATATTGTTTGTTTGGCAGTCTTCTTCTGTACTGTATTTTACTTCGCTCTACTACTCCTCCCACAGTCGCTCTCAGGAAAGTGACTGTCTCTTTTTAATTTTTTAGCAAATGCTACTGCCAGTGTCTACTCTACTACTACCACCACAACCATGGCATCTTCTACATTCTCTCTGGAAACCATGCAGCCATCGCTGTGCCGAACGTAATCATCAATCACAGGTAAGATAAGTTTGGTGGGAGGTATAAATGGACTAGGAGGAGAGACTGACAGTACTAGTAGGACAAATAACTCAGTGAGGGGTACCGCATCTATCTGTTTGTGTTACATCATCGTCGGCAGATTATTTAAATCAAACACTGGCTGCGGCCCTGCAGCAGCAAGGAAACCAATGTGACGTTAATTCGTAAAACAGTAACCCCCACAAAACATTAACATTGTATGTTTAAGTATAAATATAATTTATTACCCTAACAAAAATAAACTATCCCACACCTGACCCACCCTTCTCCCTAACCCCAACAAATGTCCAAAACGAAAAAGTCCAAAGAATGTCCCGAAACCCCAACGCCCAATTCCCACCCACCAAAACAAGGAATAAAAAGGGGCAAATCAACAGGGTCCTCGATGTTACATTCGGCGGGCTTTGAGGTGTTTGTCCACCATGATTTTGACCCGCTCCTCCATTTGCTCCTCTAGACGTGCCATCCGGAGGAGAATCTTCTTGCGAAATGCCCTGCAGTGGCATCCAGGGTGGGGGACAGCAGTGCTGGCTGCTAGTGAATTGTGGCGGCGGCGGCGGCTACCAGACCGCGGCGCCGTACCGCTGGAGTTGTGGCCTGGCTGGGGCCCGGGGCATCGGACGAGGCTGCAGCTGCTGCTGCCGCCTCCTCCTCCTCCGCCTGAGCCACCAGCCGCCGGTACTCCTGGCATATGGCCTCCAGTTTCCAGCGCCGGGCCCTGGCTGCCAACTCCTTCCGCGATGGTTTGTCTTGGGAAGGAGTACCATCTATATCAAGAAAGAAAAAAATATTGTTGTAACCAGTACTCTTAGCTAAACAGTAACACAAAATTAATTCAACACATAATGGCACAGTAGCACTAGCAAGAAGCACAGTACATAACATTTGTGGTAATAATCTATCTATCCTCCCACTTCCTCGGCCTCTAACATTTGTGGGAGTTTCAGGCATTATTCTAGCACTATGGACTCCAACCAGTACACAGTACACCAGTGTTCTTCTTTTCTCTAGTTTAGCGAAATGACATAACCTGGTTGTAGCCGGCATTGCCAGCTCGGTCATCTATGCTTGCACCCAAGACAAACATACGAGTTATGACGCAGACTCACGTTAGTTGGATTTACTACTGTTTGCAGGTGGGGAAGCTCGTATTTTTCTATTACGGGTGGCACTGGCCATACTCTCTCTGTTACATGGAGGTCAATTGCTCAATTATTTCACAGTGCCTTGGCTACTACAAAAAGGCAGATTATATATCTGATCCAATGATCGTTGCTTTTATATGGGACAAGGACATAAGGTCAGTAGCGGGACTCGGGGAGTTCGGCCGGGCGGTGACGTGGGTAGGGGCAGGATGGGGGTAGTAAACTATGGATTACAGCCAATTACAGGTAAGTAAACATATAAATAAATGAAACTAATTTTGTTGCGCACACTGCATCGCATTTGGCGGTGCAGTGCGCACAATGAAATTCGCTTTATTTATTTGTATGTTTACAGTAAAGTTACCTGTATTTGCCCGCGTAATACATTGTTTACTACTACCCCCCACCCTGCCCCTCCCCACATCGGCTTTGCTACTCTGGCGCGGTTTCTTTTACATTCCCTAAAACTGTGCATTCCGTGACAGTCTCCACCTATGCTGTCTATGATGAATACATACAGGCATCCATCCATTCTAAGTAAATGTCAATCATTCTTCTTAATCTCTCCACCAACCTTACTTTGTTTCACCAACAACAACGCATGCGTCCACTCACTCCGTTGCTTGCCCTGGCTTTGAGTTTCACCCAAACACCGCTGATGATTCTTGCTATCCACAGTATCCACCCATACTGTGTCGCCCACCGAGGCAGGCATCCATTCTTCTTTCACCTTCTTCCACCCATCCTTCAACAACACATGCATCCGATTCCTATCAGCCACCTATCCATGCTTCCAACGTATCCTTCTCTGCCAGTCATCATATTAAATCTCGCCCGCCCTTCCTCCTTCAACCCTTCTTTCCCTTTTTGTTCAACACATCCATCAAGGTCATCTGATCTGACTTTTAGTCTCCTCCATAAAACTTTCACAGCTGAGTTGGAGTCAGATATAAGAGGCCATTGGTTAATCAAGTCACGCTGGTAATGCTATTGCTACTGCATTGCTCATGCTAAGTAAAGGGTGTCTTCTTTAACCGTTGTATAATGTTCACTACAACTTCATACCTAATAATAAGTCTCAACAACAGTACAGTGAGTGAAGTCCACACACCCTTCCAGCTAGTGCAATGTCAATAAGTCATGAATATAACTTACCACCGCCCGCCACCGCTGCTGGCTCCCCCTGTAGCTCCTGCAGGTGCCGCATCTTCTCCTGCCCCCTCCGGAAGGCTCGAATCGCCGGTGGCCCCGCCGCCACTGGTGGTTGCTAGTCCGCCTAGATAAAAACATGACACATTTTTAGATGCCTGTACACCTCCCCCTATTTATTCTTTTTCATTAGCAAGATTGAAAAAAAAGTTAATACATACATATTATTATAAATCACATTCAATAGTCCAAATCGGGTACTAGAGTACAGTCAGTAGACACTAGTAGTGTTATGGTCCCTAGGGTCATTATTATACTATACTCTACTCTTTGCAAAGTTAGCCTGAGCCATGCAACCATTTTCTGCTTCATGTCTTTTGCGCATGTTACCTCGCAGCTTGTTGCGCAGTAACAGTAAGACGCCTTTTGAGCCCACATGAGCACATACAGCTACTGTCTGAGCGTTGCGTACAAGAGGTCGAAAAACAAGCCACTTTGTTATGGAGTTCGGTTAGTCCGTATTGCTTAGCCATAGGTAACATGTTACACTTTTTGGGCAGGACTGAGAAATGCTTGCATTATACTATAATAACACGCACCATTTTTCTCAGGCAGAGGATTCCCTTCTACGAACCAGAGATTTGCAGAGCTTATGAATGATGCATGTAACCAGTAATTCTACGTTCTACGGTGAGGAGTCGCCCAGAATTCGCACAGATCTTTTGTCTTATATATCATCAACGATCATGCACTTGTTGCAAGTGCAACACTGTTTATTGTTTTAATCTTATGCATTTTGCTGTTGGAGCTGGCTGGAGTACACTGAATTTTATAGAACATACATACAGAGCTTGTTAGTTGAAAAATAAACCTTTTGAACTTACACATAGACTCTGTGGTATTTTGTGTGGTGGTGGTGGTGGACTTACACGAGTGAGTGAGCGAAAGGGTGTTATGTTCTGGGTTGTGTAATCATAATCATTGGGTATCTTCGGGTGGGGGTTCGGGGACCTAATGAGACACTATAGCTAGTCGTTCAGGGGATTGTGGGTTCACTTCTGACTGAGGTGTGAGGAACGTCCAAGTTCCAAACTCGCATCACCAACATCCTATTTCATTGTGCATAGTTCTGCATGGGGCTGTGCATAATCCAAGTAGTATGTACTATATCCTATCAAAAATAGTCAAATATCTGGTTGGGCATTTTGTTTGTGGTAATTGTCAAAGCCTCAAGATTAAGAAACCTAGAAGAGGACAACCGAAAGGACTGGACTCAGTGGCTAGAGCTATTAGTATTGGTCAATCTGAGTTTTATTCAAAACCGTACAATAAAGAGTGGCAATGCAAACTGGGCAAGCTTAGCGACAGACTAATATTAGTAGT
The DNA here is from genome assembly GCA_963921515.1 of Calotriton arnoldi. Taxonomy (NCBI): domain Eukaryota; kingdom Metazoa; phylum Chordata; class Amphibia; order Caudata; family Salamandridae; genus Calotriton; species Calotriton arnoldi. Next base: position 246,161 of record CAWUFW010014020.1, on the reverse strand, counting down.
ACAGAGTACAGACATTCATAGCAGAGGCAGTTAGAACTTAGAGGCAGGGATAACCAGAATTTAGAAACAGATAGTCAAGTCAAGATCAAAGAATCTTTTGTAAAAAATAGAATTAGGGAGTGGAGCCAGAATTAATAGTTTTGAAAAAATAAGGTGCAGTAAAAGTTAGGGCAATATAATTGTTAATATTAACCACTGGAGGACTTACTGGGACCAGCAGCAGGGCCCTCGGTAGAGGAGCGGTCCTCTGGTGGTTGTCCCGCGAATCTGACCCCGTCTTCTTGCCCCTGGGTGCTGCACATCAGTGATCATGTAAGATATAATAAAGAAAAAGAAAGACACAAACATTAATGATTGCTGTGAAACAAATAAATTATCTAAAAAAACGCTCAAAAAACGTTTTAGGAAACAAAAATTGCAATAAAATTGACCTATCTAATCCGATCGACTACTGCCTTGCGGGATTCACGGACAGTCTACTTATTTGGGAACACTAATTCAGTGTTCCATTCTGATTGATTCAAATAAAATCCAGAACACTAACTAAGCCTAAGTACCACCTGACCTAGCCCACCTATTCCAGGCGGGCCAATTGTTCATTAAGCCTGCATTTCCATTTTTTATTGACATCAAAAATGCATAGATGAGAAGGAGGACACATGCATAAAGTGCATAATGCACACACCAAATTGTTGGTTGGTTGCGTCTGATGTTCTGCAGCTGACTGACACTGCTAAGCTAAGCTTACCAGTACCACTCACTAAACAAACTACAAAAGATTCTAAGGACTGGGGTAAGCAGCACTCAGTGACAGAGGATGCGTCACGCAGACCGCTCAAAAATTATCAACTAATAGTAACTAAACCTAGTATCAAATGCATCCACCACTATTTGACAGGAGGACAAAGGAAGGACTACAGTCTCTCTAGCAATAGCATTACCTAACTGAAGTTGTCTAAAGTAAACTCTTACATAATGACAAGCGAGCGCAAAGTTGCAAAAAAGTAAGAGTACCGCCCAGCACCTGTGTCCTACAATCACAGAAGATTTTGAAACGTAATTTACCTGCAATGTAAGCAGCAGTATTCTTGTTATTTGTAAAAAATGTATACACAAATCACAATACTTATACTACTATATATATATTGGCTACTCACCAAGCCCCACGACCTCGACACCTAGCAGGTCCAACAGGTCCTGCTCCCGGTCAAGGATGTCTGACCACCGGTGGGCCAGCTGGTTATTGGTGCGCCGGACCTTGGAGCAGCGAAACACTGCCCGACGCACCTTCGCCCACCGGCGGTGACGCTCCTGGGTCGGGTACCCGGAGTCTGGCCTGCCGCCTGCTGCCACGGTCAAGGGGAGGTGGCGCTGAATATAAAAAACAAGGGCGGCCACCTCCGCCTCATTAAACAGCTGGCGGGCTTGCACCCCTGCAGGGCGCAGTCTGCCGCAAGGCAGGCGGCGATTGGGCGCACGCGCCTTGCCCTTTGAGCCGCTGCTGCTAACCTTCGCCATGGTTCTGGGGTGGGAGGAGGTGAAAAAGAAAAGTTAGAAGGGAAAAATAAAGTTAGGGGAAGAAGTAGGAGCTTAAAGAAGAAAGTTATATAAAACAGTCGAAAAGTAAAAAAAACACAGAAAAGGTAGAAAAAACTGCAAAATATAGACTTAAGCAGAGAGTGAGATAGATAAAAAATAAAGAAAAATTGAAAAACAGTGTAAAAAACTAAGGATTGCAAAGATTGAGGGAGGATAGAAAAGCAGGCCCAGAACCATAGCATAGAGTGGTAAAACAAGATGGCCGCGGCCATCGCGACCGCGTGGGTAAGTTCGCGCGATATTTGTCCCCGAGCACGCAAAAAACGTCGCAAACACGTACAACGCGTTCCCGAACAAGGAATGCACATCGCGAGCACGCTATACGTGACCCGGAACAGGAAATAAGGGATCGCGAACGGGCGGGACAAGTGAAAAACAAAATGGCCGCGCCCATAGGCGACCGCATGGGTAAGTTCGCGCCCCCGAGCACGCAAACAGCGTCCCGAGCAACCACAACGTGTTCCCGAGCAAGAAAAACGCATCGCGAACGGGCGCGGCAAGCAGCTACGCGCGCTCGCGAAGCTACGCGTAGCTCGCATAATGCTCCGACGTCTTCGCGTAGCTTCGCGTAGCGCGACTACGCGAACTACGCCCAGGCTTAATCAGCACTAATCTTTTTCTCATCCAAATCAATCAAATACAAACCAGACAATGTTCTTACTCGAGACAATGCAACATATGCCATGCCCTCTTTAAACACTGTACTTCCAATATTTACCAAAGCACTGTCTACACTTAAACCTTGAGATTTATGAATGGTTACTGCATACGTTAAAGAAAGAGGAAACTGTTTTCTACGAACATTCAAGTCTTTTACAAGCAAAAAACGAAGAGCACAACGTCCAATCAGTTTTACCTCTTCAATCTGATCAAATTTAATCTTCAAAAATTCAATTCCATCTCTGTTCTGATAATTTACAAAATCAACAATTTTTCCCATTGCTCCATTTACTAAACCTTTCTCTACATCCAAATTACGCCGTAAAATGACCCGACAGTTTATACATACATATTTTGGGGCAGATTTACAAGCCCCTTGCGCCACTTTTGCGCCGCCGTTGCGTCACTTTTGTGACGCAGCAGCGACGTAAACCATGCACCACGTTGCGCATTATTTACAACGTGACGCATCTAGGGAGATGCGTCACGTTGTAAAGCCCTGCGCCACATGAAACCTGCGTCAGGTTTCATGTGGGCGTTCCTCCGCAGGGTGGGCGTTCCGTCGAAGGAAAGCCTCGTAAAAGTGACGCAGTGAAATCTACAAGATTTCACTGAGTCACTTTTCCGACTGCGCTGCGACGAATCCTTACGCCTGCTTCAAGCAGGCGTAAGGAGTGGCGCACCACGTTAGGTATGGGCAGCCCACGAGCATTGCTGGAGTTGCGTCGCGCTTGCGACACGACTCCAGCAATGCGCCGCCCTTGCGCCACAGGATGCGACACGCATCGGCCTTTCCTTGCGCCACGGTGCGCCGCATTGTAAATGCGGCGCATCCGTGGTGGCGAAAGGAGAGAATTGCGTGTCGCAACTATTCTGGCGCATCCCTGCTGATTTGCAGGGATGCGCCAGAAGTTGTAAATCTGCCCCAAAGTCTTTTCTAAACCTGCAGTCTTAGACACAGACTTTTCCCAAAAATCAAATTTTGATTGTATTTTCTCTGAGAGAAGAATAGTAACTCCTTCGTATTCCATTTTATCAATAGCTTCCATTTTCACTATTGGTTGTTTTTCCAATTTCGAAAGTTCTTGATTGAATGTAGAACACTCTTGCAGTGTAGGCATTAGGCAAATTATAGACTTCTTTTCTCCAATTTTTTTGTACATTATTTCAGGTGCAATGTCTTCATTTGGAAACAAGTTCGTCAGTAGCCGACTTTGTAAAGCTTCTTTACCATGTTTTGTCAAAACACCAATTCTTATATCTTGAAGAATGTTTCCATAATATTCATCACTTGCTTGTCGCATTTTCTTAATAAGTCCTTTATATTCAAAATGAGACCAAATGTTCACATTTCCAATACTTCCCAAAGATTTCCTAGTGTCTTCATGGACAAGTGTTTTAAAAACAGGTTGTCCTTTTACAGGAGTAAGTTGTAGTAGATCGCCGAATACAATTACATGTTTTCCTCCAAATAGAACATCATAATCTGTTTTTAAAATCTGTTGCATTCTTAAATGTACAAAAGCAAGCATTAAGTTTGAGACCATGCTCACCTCATCAATGATTAGAAGTTTCATTTTCTTCAGTACTCTTGAAACAAGCTTCTCCAGATAGCTTGTGATATTCCAACGTATTTTCATGTTCAACTGGTAGCATGAGTAATCGATGTAAAGTAATCCCTTTAATGTTGTGTGCTGCTAATCCAGTTGGAGCTGTAACAACACAAGATAAATGGCATCCAGTAGTTTTGTGTATATAACTGGTGAAAACTTTAATTAAGAAACTTTTTCCTGTTCCAGCTTGACCACTGATGTACATTCGAATAGGTTTAAATGATGTGCATTGGCATTCTTTTTTTTCATGTAGCAAACCATGCTGTATCTGTAGTGTCACTTGCTCATATATTTCTCTTTGTTCAATATTTAGTTGTTCTTCCAAGTTTCCCAACTCAATAATATCCTGTTGTGCTTGTTGCATTGTCGTTTCTACTTCATTCGTGGCTATTGCTGCTTCATTTACAATAATTGGTTGTCCTAATGGATCTTGACTTAGTGGAGCAGAACTCTGACTATCTTGAGAACTGTCTCTAGCTATTTCAGCTGCAATTTATTTTCTTGTTCAATCTCTTTATTTAACATTTGTAGATAAGTAGTGAAAATTGTGCATTGAATGTTATCTTTACATGCATTAAAAGAATCTTCATAGCAGTCAAAATCTCCAACTAATTCTGCTTCACTAAGCCAAGGCTTTGACAGTTGCAGTAGTGCTAAATAGACAAATTCCCTTTTTTCAGCAGTCTCACAACTCAGTTTTCTGTGGTTAATAAGATTCCCTTTGGCATGTTTTACCAAACATCCATCACATTCAATTACTGTATATTTTTCTTCCTTTATATTTTCTATAACATTTCTCTTAAAGCTGTAATGTTGCAGTACTTCATAGAGGCATAAGTTTTCCAGGTGTGGACTCCTTTTGGGATAGTACATATCCAACATATTAGTTTTAACAATATCTGTACTTTCTGGTACATTCAATGCTAAGTATTCAATTTCTTGTAGAGATTTCAAAACTCTATTTCGTGTAGCCGCAAGACCTAGACTTAGCCAAATGATTCCTCTTAACTTTGAATATAAACTCACAGAACTCAACCGATCCGAACATTCGTAGAATCCAATCTCTTGATGTGAAAGCATTTTCAAACTAAAGCTGTACAATTTGTTACTAAGACTCTTCTCTTGTGAAATTTCTTCCCACATTTCCTTCAACTCTGTCTTTTCAGATTTCATTAGATATGACGTAATATAGCGAGCAACAGCAATTGAATCATCTGCAACATACTGGATATCCATGTCAGCATTCCACATTGCCAAAATCACTGGATTGTAGTCATTAACATACTTTGAATCTTCAGTTCTTCTTATGTTGTATATATTCTTTGGAGCTTTTCGTGTTATAGTGTGTCTTACTGTTGACATAAAACTATTGAGTCTTCCTTTTGAAATTACTGGACGTGGGAATCCAAAACAACATTTTGTATAAAATGTTCCCTTTGACTTGTATTTTTGTCGAGAATATTTTCCACATCGATGACTTTGAAAATGAAAAACATGTTCTCTTAAGCTCTGTTCTCCTCCTTTTTTTGGAATGGCACAGGTAACATGTTCTTCGATAAAAGACAAAACACTTTCATTATAATCGGTTCCAAAATTAGGTGCATCCTTGATCCATAATAACATGTGTATATGAGGAGCACCTCTAGCTTGGTACTCCTTTCTCCAAAAGAAGTCAGTAACTTCTCCAAGAGGTGGTTTATTTTTATTGCAGATAAAAGACTTCATAGCTTGAAACCTATGATTAAAATATCTGCACACATTTACAGGATCCAAGGAAGACAGTTCTCCAGCTGTCTTCAATTCAATGTATTTTACATTTGAATTTGTTTGTCGTAGAAATTCGAGTAAATCGTCCCATGTTTATTCAGCACAGCTAAGCGTAACAAACCACGTAGGGGTACCTAAGTTTCTTAACATACATTTAGGTTCTCCGTGACGACGATACAAATACTCATTAGTACCACGTTGACACGCCATCAAATTAATTAACTGAGATTCTAAATGATCGTCTCTTTGTTGAACTTTGTCCATAAATACCTTTGCAGAAACATGTGTAAGATGAAGTCCTGTTTTTAATACGTGATTCACAGCATATGAAAGTCTAGACAAGTCACTTTCAAATAGAAGATGAAATATATATGGAATGCACTGTCGAAATCTTGGATCTTCTGAGTACAATCTTGTCGTCTGGTATTCTGAAGCTGGAAACTGTACTGCTCATTCATCATATCGTCCACCTTCTCCAGTAGGGAACAGCTGTGGAAAACAACGAGCTTCTAAACTTTTTTCCCATACACTCATGGGAGTTCCCTTTGCTTTCTTCATTTGGAATAATTCAATACTGTTTCCAATCACTTCTTTTGAATGTAGAAGATGTATACTGTAATGTTCGTAAATATCTTCACTCCTGGACTTGTCTACTTTTTCTATTTGGCCAGTTAAAATTTCTGTATCTTCCTCTAAACATATTTCCTGTTCTTCCACATTTACAGTTTTATAATAAATATTGTCCTGTACAAGATATAATGTAGCCTTTTGAAGTTTGGTCACATCTACTAACTCTTGCCATATTTTCCGACTCTTTGTTGGTACACCATTAACTAGAATAACTACAGGCTCACTTTCCTCTCTCTCTATACCAACAGTTTCAATATTTTTCTTAAGATCTAAAGGTAAGTACACAACTCTGCCTTTCACACCTCTTTGTAAATCTGTTGGAGGAAGCTTACCTGTTTTAGGCTCCATACGAACAATAGCCTGAAACGGGTGCACAGATTGAATAAGAATGGACTCATATGTATTTAAATCTGCTGGTTCTGGAGGAATAGCTACCAACTCTAACTTGTTATGTACTGCTCTAGCTGGCATTTTGTTCACTTCTGATTTATTGTAACAATATTTACAAATACGTTGATCAGTACCCAACTCAAAACAACCTTTCACCAACAAATAAGCACCAAATTGCTCCTACTTATCATTATTTTCCTTTTCACTTTTTAAATATACATCAACATTCCTAGGTTGACTTCTATAGTGAGTACGTCAACAACAAATACAAACATAGGGGTCCATTACGATGACTGGCGGATGCACCTCGGCGATGCTGGCGGTGGGAGAAAACGCTGATTTCCGCCCGTGAGCAGCGGTGCACCCGTCCGCCATATTACAATGGTCAAACTCAGCCCATTGCCCGTCCGCCGCGGTGCTACGTGCACCGCCATTAAAACGCGCCCGCCACCGCAGCGGAGACAACCAATTCAGAGGCACCGCCATGCGGAATGACGTCCCTCCCTCCGTACAAATTAGAATGCGCCAAACAGCCAGGCCCACCGCCGCGGAGAAACCGGCCATTCTGAGCATACGGAAGCACCACAGCGGAGCGCCACATCAATACCCGGAGCCGACCGCCATGGACCCTGCACTACACGTCTTTCCGGCGCTGTACATGATACACCTACAGCAAGCCATGGACCGTCACAGACGCCGACGCAGGTACGCCATCACACAACTCCGACAACAAACACAACCCACAAATCCATGTCCGATTTAAGGTGTCTGCCCCCACCAGACACCCTGGTGGGGACAGGAACACAACCACAGGTGTAGCCACACATGTCCCACCTGCCACAAGGCCACCCCTCCACACCCAGGCCACCATGTCCGCGACCCTGAAATAATGCCCTGTTCACATGACCGCAGCGGTGAATCCGCGAGACAAAATGCACACAATGTAGCAGGCTGGGCCAGTGCTAGGCAGGGGCAGTGCCCAAAGTACACAGGGCCACACCTCAACACTCCACACACTAGGCCCACCCACACCATGAAGGGACATGCCACGTGATCTCCCTGTGCCCCCACATGCCCAAAAAAAACAGCCAGGTGAACACACACACTGCACCACACAACAAACAACTAGGGAGACAGCCTCATGAGGTGTGGCTGCAGAGTAACACACAGCGCACAAGCACTGGGCCAGGGGAACACACACACCACAACAACACCACACTCATGGCAAGTAAACTGAGTCCAAGCACAAATTAAACACACACAGACAATGAACAAACACACCAATGGACACACAGCCTGCCAAGTCACACAGACATACCCCACACTGACACACAGCAACAAACACAGACCACATGCCAACAGCAATGTAGGACAACACATAGGCAACTCAAAGTGAGGTGCACACAAATGGAATGGCAAGGAGCTGAACACCAAAAATGTCTACATCACATGCAAGGGAAGGAACACATCACATCCACCCCAGCCCAAAAATCCACACATGGCAGTCACAGTGAGTGAAGTCAAACCACAGTCACCTCACTGCAACAACTCAGGGAGACAGCAAGGCAACCCATGAATAGGCACAGGGATGAAAGGAAGGGTATGAAGTCCAACCCTGATCAGCCACACATCTGAATCCAAATACATCACAGGAGTATGTCAGCAGCACAACACACAGGGGCCATTGCAACACTCCATGACAGTCAAACACAAGTATGAACCTTCACATAACGCCCACACCCATCACACCAGCAGCACACAACACCACTGACAAACACACAGAAGCTTGCCAATAATATCCAGTCAAGACATTGACAATCAAACACACCCCCTGGGTGGTATCCACAAACATCACACAGGTATGGCAGTACCAAGGTATGCAGAAAAACAACAGTCAAACACAGAACATAATCAAAACACACACACAGAACTACTAGAACTACAGACAAGACCTGTGCAGCTAAACAGTGCAAATCCAATGGGAGCACAGACACAACAGGAGTACACAACCACATCAGTCATGAAAAACGCACAGACAACATACCACAACACATATAAGAAGTGCATCCACTAAAAACAATAATGGAGAACAAAAGGCAGAACTGGGCCTACAATGACACAGAGACATACATACCACAACACACATCCACTCAAAATGGTGTCACAGTGTACCACATGTCTGCACATGTACAACCATGACCATAGACACTGTGAGAAGTTGGCCTGGTATATGCTGTCCACTAGTTATAGTGGGCACCTTGCACCAGTCCAATCGACCTTTATTGATGATAGGTTTAAAGACAACCTTTATTGAAAGCTATCCTAGTGGTAGCTATGGAGAGCAGCCTTCAGGCTAAGTCTTGAAGGAGTGTTAAGCTGTTTGTTTTACCAGTTATAAGCTCATGAATGATCAAATGAAAGGAGAACCACACCAGGTATATATATATAAAATATATGTATTTATTACTAAACACTACCCAATAGTCTCTTTATGAGGCTAGAGGTCAAAGTACACAAGTTACAAGTCAAATAGCACAGTAAAACAGCACAATATACGATTAGCCATAGGGGCGTACCAAACCATATATTAAGAAAGTGGTATAAGAACCACGACTTAAGTAGACACTAGGCCTAGAGCCTGTAGAATCCCTGGGACCCCAAGGAACCACCCAAGGTAGTGACACAGGGGACCCACGGGGGCTGTGTGCAGTGTGTGAACACAGCCACGAGCTCCGTTAAAGTCTATGGGAAAGTCATGGTTACCGTTTTAGAGATTAGGGACACTTAGAAATGGACTAGGACCAAACCCTCTTGGACTTAGACAGTTCTAGGGTCAACACCCACGGGAGTACCATAGTACTCGAGTTACCTCACCCAGGGAAGCCGGGTGCATAGGTTTCAAATGGTGTCGGGTCGCGTCGTCGTTTTCAATGGCAGCCTGCCACGAAGTGCTGCTTCTGGGAAGATGCGAAGTGTCCGAAGAGATCCAAGCCTGGATCGAAGATGAGAAGAACCTGAAAGCAGAGGGGACAGAGTCTGGGTCACTTGCCAGTGACTAGGGGCATGATAGTTGGATGCCCACCGATGTCGGGTGCTTCAGGTGAAAGAGGTGAAGCTTGACTCTTCAGCCACACGGACCAGGAGGCGTCGATGACAACCAGGAGCTGGATTAGAGCTGTTCCACAAAGGATGTCGAGTGCTGCAGTGTTGGTGTCCGGATTGAACACAACAAGCCTTGGCAACAGCAACCCACACAGAAAGGAGAAAGATGCTTCGGAGCAGACCAGCAAGGTCTGAGGGACTCACCACTTGGTGGGGAGTTAGGGCACGTCTGGAGCAACCAGAAATGCCAAATGAAAATCAGAGTTGCCTTCACAGGGACCCACCAGTCGACGGACCAGGGATCGCAAAGGAGCCTCGAGCGGAAATGCCAGAAGCAGGCCCACGGAACACTTGTGGAGTGTAGGCTCACAATCTTCTGAGCAAATAGTGCTCGGGGCCTGGGCTACGAGTAAACCAAAGCAGACTTCAAGAGTTGTCGAGAAGTCAATGCACTAGCAAATGTGCACTGGACCAGTTCTGGTTCCAAGCTACTCACGAGAGCTGCGGGTCTCAGCTTTGCTGGGGACTCGGTTCGGCCTCTGAGATGTCTGGAAATCCTCTTCCTGGGCTGCAAGTACTTCGGAGTCCGGCCGGAGCTTCGGAGATGCAGACCGGCAAATGCTTTGTTGGTGCCTGCCAAGGAGGGGAGTCACTCCTTGACCCCAAGGGATATTTCTTCAGTCCTCTAGTCTTTAGTAGAGCGTTGAAGTTCCAGGATTCAGTAACAGAGTTTCGTCCAGGGATATCTAAAGTCCTATTGCCAGGGTTCCCTTACTTATACTAAAGAAGGGGGTTGGACTAACTCTGGGGACCCACCTATGGGAGGGTTTGGAAAGAGGGGTGGCTACACCCATTTCCTTTGTCCAGTTTCACGCCAGAGCAGGGGCTGGTAGCCCCTGCAACCGGTTTGAACTGGGGTATGCACGAGGACACCAAATGTGCTCCCAGTGCAGGACTTCAAAGCACTCAGAGAGTGCACCCACCCAGCCCCAATCCACTAAGGCCTGTCTGGGAGGTGGTAACACCTCCCTGTGACAGGAAACCTATTGTCCAGGCCGCCTCCCCTGCCGGAGTTTCGGTCAGCAGCAGGAGGCCAGACTCGTGTCTGTGGCTGCAGCATCCATTTTGTGATGCCAGGCTCTGTTTAGTTGGTACCGGGTATACCGGTGCTGTCATGTCTCTCCCTCTAGAAGGGTGGGATCATACTCCCACACCAGGTACTGGTGTGGGGGTATGATTCCAAGGTGTTTGACACCAAACACAACATGTTTCCGTGCAGCCATCCCAAAGTTAGCATTTACCGTTTAGATATAATGCACTTAAGAGTATATGGTCAGGCTGCACCACAGACAACCCCGGGAGGAGATTACGAAGGCTGCAGAGGGGCTCTGCTCATGCATGGGCACCCTCTCACATAAAACCAAGCACCCTGCCTTCAGGATTGATAAGGCCTGCCATAGGGGTGACTGATAGGTTTGTATGTGCAGTGATAGGTGAGGTATAGTGAACCTATATCTCTGTAAGGGGTGCATGCACCACCTTACTCAGGCTGCAGTAGCAGTCCTGTGGTGTCATTTTGGAGGGCCTTCCAGGGGTGGCACAATACATGCTTCAACCCCTGGTAGGCCTCTGGGGTACCTATGCCCTGGGTACATAGTATACCATATACTAGGGACTTATAAGGGCACTCCAGAATCCAATCTGTGGTGTACCTAAAGTACATGGAATCAATTTATAAGAGAAATCAGATAGGCTGGGGACCTGAATAGCAGGTTCCCAGCCAAACTAAGTCAAAAACCATCAAAACACTAGAAAAAAAGTGGGGGCAACCATGTAGTCAGATTCCACCTTCCTACATAACCCCCCAAAGGAAAGGAGATAAGGCTAACCTTGGCCAGTTGAGCCTTTATTGACTAAGTGGCCATATAAGGATGTACCTGCACTAGCATGGTTACCCCCTGTCTTATGGTCCACTAAGCTATCCCTCACCCTAAGGGTATGAGAGGGTCTCAACCATGGGGAATTACTACCTGTGGTGTGCTTTGGTAAAGTAAAAGGCTGATGAGGAGTCTGAGTAGGGAAGTGAGACCCTAGGAAAGCTGGTCTCAGCTTCCTCAGATCACTGGTCCCCATGTATGCCTGTCTTTCCATGACTGAGTTGCACTTTGCTCTAAGGGTCAACCTTTGGCTGCCTACAGCTGGGGGTTGGGTCCCTTTGGATGGAACACAGGAGGGACATGGCAGGTTTGGAACCTTTTTGTCCCAGGTTTGCCCTTGCCTAACAGAGTCCTTCTGGGGGAGGTCCCTACACAAAGGTATGGGGGATCCCTCAGTGTGTTGAGGAATTTTCACCAGGCTAGGGCTACTAGACTGGGTGCCCCAATCTGCTGATGGGGGGTTCCTCTGGACAGGGGGCCCTGTGGGGTCCACTGACCTTCCTGACCTCTGCAGCCCTGGGCTGACTGAGGCAGGGTAGAGAGGGGCAGGTTACCTGCTCCAGACTGGGTACCACCTTGGAAGGGTCCCCTGCCATCAGAGGGGGTGCCAGGCCAGGCCTGACTACCTCTGGGGCAGTTCCTTCACTAGGGGTAGGATCAGTTCCCTGAGGAGGCTGACCCTTACCTATAGTTTGGGGGGAAGAAGACTTTTCCTCAACCCCTGTGCTCTCTTGTGGAGGAGAGTGGGCCATTCTTTCAGGCTCCATCACTCCAAAATTTTCCTGGGGTGGGGCTGTGGCCATCACAGCCCCCCTAACTTTCTCAGGGATGCCCAGCATTCTCAGATGGGCTTGGTGTTCAACTTCAGCCCAGGCTGAAATTTCTAGATCATTGCCCATCAGGCAATCTAAAGGCAAGGTTGGGGACACTGCCACTCTTTTTGGGCCTGTGACCCCTTCCCAGCTGAGATGGACTATGGCCATGGGGTGATCTGTTCTTCTGACACCATCAATGTTAGTCACCTGGTATTTAAACTCAGGTAAAAGCTGGTGAGGGTGACTAGTTTCCCTGCCACCATGGTGACACTAACCCCTGTGTCCCTGAATGCCACAGCTTTCTGACCATTAATCATTGGCTCCAGTCTGTATCTGCCCAATGCATTGGGACCCATGGTAAAGGTGGCAAATCCTATACCACCATCAGAGTCAGATGAGTCTGTTGAGGGGGTCCTGTCTAAACTAGGGCCCACCTCTGTTCCCCTTGCAAAAGCACCTAACCTTTTGGGTGCACTACTCCCAACTGGAGGATTACTACTGGTAGTACCAGGAGGGGTGGTAGTATTTGTTGGAGGAACATTTTCTTTATTGCCAATCCTGGGGCAACTGGGATCAGTTTTCCAGTGGCCAGGCTTTTTACAGACATGGCAATATGGTTTCTTTTCAGGAGAGGAAGGAGTTTGGGGCCCACCCCCAGAAGAGGACATTTGGGGCCCTGTAGTGGACTTATCCTTAGATTTATCCCCACCTTTCTCTTGGGACTTGGTAGAATCTTTCTTCTGGTCACCACCCTGATTCTTAGGCCTTACCCTGGTTCTGACCCATTTGTCTGCCTTCTTTCACAATTCTTGGGGAGAGGTCAGATCAGAGTCCACCATGTACTGGTGTAAAAGCTGGTTTTGACAATTAATAAGGATCTGCTCCCTCATAATCAAATTGTACAATCCTATAAAGTCATGCACTTTGCTGCCATGTATCCAACCTTCCAGAGCCTTAGTAGCACAATCTACAAAGTCAACCCAGTCTTGAGTCTGAGCCTTTTGGGTGTCTCTGAACTTCAACCTATACTGTTCAGTGGTTAGGCCAAACCCATCTATCAGAGCACTCTTCAAGACTTTGTAATTGTCAGCATCCTCTTCTCTTACAGTGAGGAGCTTGTCTCTACCTTTGTCTGCAAAGGAGAGCCACAAGATTGCTGCCCACTGCTCCTGGGGGACCCTCTGAACTTTACAGGCCCTTTCCAGTGCAGTCATCCATTTGTGGATGTCATCCCCACTCTGGTAGGGAGGGACAATCTTGTTTAGGTTTCTATGGTCATAAGACCTATCCCTAACACTAGGGAATTTGCTGCCACCATGGGACTCTAGTCCCAACTTTCTTCTTTGTCTATGAAGCTCATGTAGTCAGATTCCACTTTCCTACAGACACATCAAATGTGAGAGGAGAAAACACCAAGGATGCACATGAAGCAAGCACTGCAAGCACAATAGACCTCAGTCCATGTGACAGACACACAAGTAAGGCACACCACAATGGCAACACACCTGAATCAAACACAACAACAACACACACACACTGACAGGAAAATAGAACACCACACACAGAGCAACAGTCAACTGCATGACACAACACAACACAAACACTGCACACAGCCACATCAGTCACAACACATGCACAGGCAAAGATATCAACTTGCCCATCAGCCAAACATCAGGGGGTGCACAACAGGCAAGGACAAGGCAACATCAACTCACAGCACTGCATGCACACCAAGCCTGTGTGTGCAACACACATACCAGTTACAAACCAAGATGAGTGACACACCTTGAACACACACAACAACAATCTAAACATCACACACACACCAACACACCCAGGAATCCAATCAGTCCCCAGCAAACACACATACTACCAAGCCAACACACACAGATGCAGAAGTCTGGGACACAAAAGTTGAAACAACATGATCAGAGGAAACAAGACATTGGCAATGTTGAAGTGGAGAATAGAGCATGTGTCACAGTAAACAATACCCACACAGTAACCCTTTATTTAGCAAACACATTGACAAGGCAGACAACAGGAGTAAATATCTTCTTTTTATTTACATTTCACACAGTCATGCAGCAAAAGTCAGACAAGAGCAAGGCCAGTGGCCCGTTCAAAGTGCAGGTGAGGTACATGAGAAGCTGCACAGGCAAGGGGCAAACAGCAGTGAACAGCAAGGCCAGTGGCCAGTCCAAAGTGCAGGTGAGGTACATGAGAAGCTGCACAGGCATAGGGCAAACAGCAGTGAACAGCAAGGCCAGTGGCCAGGACACAGTGCAGGTGAGGTACATGAGAAGCTGCACAGGCAAGGGGCAAACAGCAGTGAACAGCAAGGCCAGTGGCCACTCCAAAGTGCAGGTGAGGCACATGAGAAGCTGCACAGGCAAGTCTAGGACATCAGTCGACAACAAGGCCAGTGGCCAGTCCAAAGTGCAGGTGAGGTACATGAGAAGCTGCACAGGCAAGGGGCAAACAGCAGTGAACAGCAAGGCCAGTGGCCAGTCCAAAGTGCAGGTGAGGTACATGAGAAGCTGCACAGGCAAGGGGCAAACAGCAGTGAACAACAAGGCCAGTGGCCAGGACACAGTGCAGGTGAGGTACATGAGAAGCTGCACAGGCATCGGACAAACAGCAGGGAACAACAAGGCCAGTGGCCAGGACACAGTGCAGGTGAGGTACATGAGAAGCTGCACAGGCAAGGGGCAAACAGCAGTGAACAGCAAGGCCAGTGGCCAGTCCAAAGTGCAGGTGAGGTACATGAGAAGCTGCACAGGCAAGGGGCAAACAGCAGTGAACAACAAGGCCAGTGGCCAGGACACAGTGCAGGTGAGGTACATGAGAAGCTGCACAGGCAAGGGGCAAACAGCAGTGAACAGCAAGGCCAGTGGCCACTCCAAAGTGCAGGTGAGGCACATGAGAAGCTGCACAGGCAAGTCTAGGACATCAGTCGACAACAAGGCCAGTGGCCAGGACACAGTGCAGGTGAGGTACATGAGAAGCTGCACAGGCAAGGGGCAAACAGCAGTGAACAGCAAGGCCAGTGGCCACTCCAAAGTGCAGGTGAGGAACATGAGATCCTGCACAGGCAAGGGGCAAACAGCAGTGAACAGCAAGGCCAGTGGCCAGGACACAGTGCAGGTGAGGTACATGAGAAGCTGCACAGGCAAGGGGCAAACAGCAGTGAACAACAAGGCCAGTGGCCAGGACACAGTGCAGGTGAGGTACATGAGAAGCTGCACAGGCAAGGGGCAAACAGCAGTGAACAGCAAGGCCAGTGGCCAGTCCAAAGTGCAGGTGAGGTACATGAGAAGCTGCACAGGCAAGGGGCAAACAGCAGTGAACAACAAGGCCAGTGGCCAGGACACAGTGCAGGTGAGGTACATGAGAAGCTGCACAGGCAAGGGGCAAACAGCAGTGAACAGCAAGGTCAGTGGCCACTCCAAAGTGCAGGTGAGGTACATGAGAAGCTGCACAGGCAAGGGGCAAACAGCAGTGAACAGCAAGGCCAGTGGCCACTCCAAAGTGCAGGTGAGGCACATGAGAAGCTGCACAGGCAAGTCTAGGACATCAGTCGACAACAAGGCCAGTGGCCAGGACACAGTGCAGGTGAGGTACATGAGAAGCTGCACAGGCAAGGGGCAAACAGCAGTGAACAGCAAGGCCAGTGGCCAGGACACAGTGCAGGTGAGGTACATGACATCCAGCACTGGGAATGTGTGGTACAGTACCCTGCCATGGTCAGCAACACACTCAGGGCGTCAAAAATGGGCAGTCCATGGTACCACTGTGGGAGAAACATGTGTGTGAGGGTGACCAACACTCAGACTTGGCTGGCAGTATGACTGGGAGGTGGTTGTCTGTCGGGGCCTGTTGGGGTACTGGCTCGGGAGAGAGAGGCCCAGCTGGGGTAGAGCCATCAGTGTTCTGGGAAGCTTGAGGGCTGCTAGGTCCAGGTGTGGTAGAGCCAGCAGTGGTTTGGGAAGCTGGAGGGCTGCTAGGACCAGGTGGGGTGGTGGCATGTGGAGGTGGACTCATGCTTGCACGAGACACAGTGTGTGTGGGAGAAGTTGGAGGGGTGCCCTTCCGCTTCTTGGGGATCTGATATGGCTTCCCTGTCCTGGGATTAATGCCAAGTGGGGTGTATACAACAGGCACACTCATCACAAAAGCTGGCTCATGTGCAGATGCTAGTCCCCCCTCTGGGGACGTGCTGGATTCTTTGGAACGCTTGGCCCCGGATTGCCTTTGCACCCTGCATCACCTGTTTACCAGGTGCCCCCCCTACAGTGGCCTCCTTTCTCTGCTTCACAGGGCTCTGGATGGGAGTAGATGTTGTGGGTGAACTTGCCTTGGAGCTCTTCTTACGTGTACCCTTAGCAGGCACCTGTTTGTCATTGGGCACGGAAACTGTGTGCTTGTCTCTGCGAGACACTTTTGGGACAGGTGAGTCCTTGGCTGGGGATGCCTCTGAGGCATGTGAGCCTGAGGCCTGCTCCTTGCCATCCTTGCCCTGGGTGTGGCCTGAAGTGCTTTTGCCTCTGCGCTCTGGTGTGGGTTTACCTCTCTGTGGGGATGGTGTCTGCGGCCTGGACTGCTTGGGCTGCTGCTGCCGTGTGCTGCGTGTGCTGTATCTGTCCCTTGATGTCTGGGGTGTGTGGTCACTATCATCAGATGCGGCCACTGGTAGGGTGGTGGGCCTAGGGACTGGAGCTGGACTATGGGATTGGGCAAGTTGAATGGCTGCTGTCACTGCAGAGGAGAGAGACTGTTCAGTCCGGTGTAGCCCACCCACGTCGGAATGAACGCCCTCCATGTAAGCCACCACCTGTGCCAATTTTTTGTCATGGTCCAGGAAGGCATTGAGGAGAGCTGTCTGACCCACACACAGCTGGCGCAAAAGCTCCACAGACTCAGCACTGATGGCAGCAGGGGGGACAGGGGCAGGGGCAGAGGTGCCTGGGGTGAAGGACACTCTTCCCTCTTTTTGTGGTGCGAACACGGGCAGCAACAGTGGGAGTAGCAGGGAGGGTGGGCACTGAACGCTGTGTGGTGGACGTGGAGGCAGAGTTCGCGTTTCCCTCGGCCGAAAACATAGAAGCGTCACCGCCATCGTCAGATGACGTAGAGGTCTGCGTCTCTGTCTGTGAGTCCTCTAGAAGACTACGGTCCCCCTCTGATGTGCTGGTGACATCCGTGTCACTATGCTGGTGTGCAGCAGTTGTTCTTGATGCCTCACCACTGGTGTCCGTCCCCTGTCCTTCCGTGCCCATGTGAGATGCTGCATGAGAGAGAGATAGAGGTCGGATCAGTACATTTGCATCAAGCTCACAAATATCAGCAAGGGAAGCATCACTAATGATGAACAATCATCCATGTTGGACAACACCATGGGCAGTAACACTGTGCAACCTCAATCCAAACATCGAAATTATCGTGTCATAATGCAAACTTGGCATAATTCACCCATGTGATGTACACATAGCCAATTAGCCTGTTGGTGGCTTCAGCTAACCAGACACACATATCCCTCTGTGCACACCTAGGGCCCTGAGGGGGTAAAAGATTCTACTCACAACATGTTGCCACTGTCACATCTTGAGCCAGCAGAAGTGTCCAACACAGAGACAGACTCCAACATATCCGCACACAATGGCCATGAGCACATGCCATCCACCATGTCGTATCTTGGGTCACAACTACAGTTGCACATTGTTGTTAGATGTGTAGCCAGCACAACTCTGACGTCAGGCAATGCACACATTGATGATGGCACACTCAGATCATGCACTCTGCTTGACCCTGACATGGGATGTCCGTGACGACACAAATGAAGATGATACCAGAAGGCCACAACTACAAATATGAACTCAAGGGCCATTACACCAATGACATGGGAAGGTACCTGTAGGGGGAATGCATGACAACTGCACCCAACACCGTGGCCACTTACATGCCATTGCATCACACTAGCAACATCACAGCCCTGCACTGGCCCAGGCTTGGAGCACATGCAGCCAAACAACACCCAAAGTCACACTCACAAAATACTCACCACCAGCTTGCTGCTGATGCCCCTTCAGACGTGCATCCAGTTCAGGCTTCGTCACAGCTAAAATGCATGCCATTAGTGGTGTCATGCTGCGCCAACCTGCCGGACCAAGGGATCAGCCCCAGTGTCATCTCGGCCACGTTCCTGCTCAGCCGGCAGATGTCATCCCACCTCTTGTGACAGTGGGAGCGCCGTCGGTTGGAGACACCCAGTGCACGCACCTTGCATGCAATGGCCCTCCACACGGCCTTGCGCTGGTTGAGTTTGAGCTGCAGACATGGGAGACAAGAGGGTGCAATAATCAGTGTAACCTAGCACCATTTCACAGTGCAGGAGCATGACACAGACTCATACCAACTTCAGCCATAACTTCAGCAGAGACAACAAATCTGCGACATTCAAACATCATCATGTGTGAAAAACACATTAATGCATGCAGGTATGAGGGTGGACGCAGTACATGCCTATCTCAAAGCCATGCAGGATGCCAGCAGAGAGCAAAATGTGTATGCTGACCACATCTACTGCAAGTTTCTGGGAATACCAAGACATGCAGGACATCACTACATATGTCACTGTGACTACTCACTGTGCCCAACACTGCGCAGCCCTCAAAGCACTTGCCCTTAAACTGCCACACTGTGTCATGGATGTCACATTGAGGGACATGACCTCACAAACGCAAACCCTCATCACAAGGCCTGTCGTGTGCAATCTACATCTCTGTAATGGCTCATTGATGGAGAGTCAAGAGGAAAAGCACAGATTTGACACTCTGTACATTCAGTGTTGTATCACTGTCTGATTGGGCAGTGAATGTGCAGGCCAGTTGGGGTCACAAAGAGGTCCAATGTGGGGCATCTCATCTTTTACATGGAGGGACTATTTGGAAACACAAACAGTGCCAACACATGCGAGTATGTGCACATGCCGGTGGTGATGGAAGGGTCTGGGCACAAGAATGTTGGAATGTACAGTGTCATAGGTGAATGACCAAAAAGAGTGTCACCCTGGGGGACTGAGGTCCTGAGCATAGTGCAGAACTAGAGATGAGGCACATATTCAGTGAGAAACAATGCCCTCACTACCCTCTGGACAACTACACTAGCTGAGGCCACAGATGGGCCTGTGAAGGACATCAGAGACACACAAAGACATTCAGACTGAACATCACTGTCCTGACTCCTGAATTGAAAAGGTGCAGCCACACTGTATGTCTGACAAGACATCACATTTCCCTCACATCTGGATGTGCAGGCAGGCAAACGTGTGGAATAGGCTGAACACACCTTCCCCCTGGAAACAGCATGCTAGGCAGTGCATGACCCAACCCCACACTCTCACGTACATGCTGCAGCAGATCAACTTCGTGTTTGCCCCCCCCTACAATCTCACTCACACCCTGAGATACTTACCACGACATTAGGCGCACCATATAGCCTTGGTTACTGGGTGAGCACCTCGTCCACCAGGACCTCCAGTTCCTCGGGGGTGAAGGGAGTGGCACGGATCTTTTCAGTCCTCGCCATCACTGTGGGCAGGAGACAGTAGCAGCGGCAGTTGGTGGTGAGGGGTGTCAGGCAGCAGTCCCTGGAGGCAGCAGCAGGTGAGGGGTGTCAGGCAGCAGTCCCTGGAGGCAGCAGCAGGTGAGGGGTGTCAGGCAGCAGTCCCTGGAGGCAGCAGCAGGTGAGGGGTGTCAGGCAGCAGTCCCTGGAGGCAGAAGCAGGTGAGGGGACTCAGGCAGCAGTCCCTGGAGGCAGCAGCAGGTGAGGGGTCTCAGGCAGCAGTCCCTGGAGGCAGCAGCAGGTGAGGGGTGTCAGGCAGCAGTCCCTGGAGGCAGCAGCAGGTGAGGGGTCTCAGGCAGCAGGCTCAGTGAGCTGTGGCAATGTGTGGCTCCCTCACACACATATATAGCCCCCAGGGCTCGTGTCTGTGGTTCTAAGCTGCTGCAATTTGTGTTCCAGGTCTGCCTCATTCAAATCCATCCAATGACCCTCTCCGCGGTGGCGGAGCACGCCTACCGCGATTTTCAAACTTGCATCAGGCAACCGCGATTGCGCTTCCCATTGGCTGGCAGGGCCTGGTCCATGGGGGTGACACACCACAGGGGACAGGCGTGTGGTACCGCGGTGGTGCATCTTTCAAATGCATCCAATGACTGGCCCCGCGGTGGCAGAGCGCGCCTACCGCGATTTTCAAACTTGCATCAGGCAACCGGGATTGCGCTTCCCATTGGCTGGCAGGGCCTGGTCCATGGTGGTGACACACCGCAGGGGACAGGCATGCGGTACCGCGGTGGTGCATCTTTCAAGTGCATCCAATGACCGGCCCCGCGGTGGCGGAGCACGCCTACCGCGATTTTCAAACTTGCATCAGGCAACCGCGATTGCGCTTCCCATTGGCTGGCAGGGCCTGGTCCATGGCGGTGACACACCGCAGGGGACAGGCGTGCGGTACCGCGGTGGTGCATCTTTCAAGTGCATCCAATGACCGGCCCCGCGGTGGTGGAGCACGCCTACCGCGATTTTCAAACTTGCATCAGGCAACCGCGATTGCGCTTCCCATTGGCTGGAAGGCATGGTTCATGGCGGTGACACACCGCTGGTGGCATGCGGTAGCTACCGCGATTCCGGGCACATGCATTGCTATGAGTGACCGGGATCTGGGTGTCGGAGCATGGCAACCGCCATTAGACATGTGCATATGCCTATCAATCCCGCTATGGTGTCTTGGGCCATGGCGGTGACACACCGCTGGTGGCATGCGGTAGCTTCCGCGATTCCGGGCACATGCATTGCTATGAGTGACCAGGATCTGGGTGTCGGAGCATGGCAACCGCCATTAGACATGTGCATATGCCTATCAATCCCGCTATGGTGTCTTGGGCCATGGCGGTGACACACCGCTGGTGGCATGCAGCAGCTTCCGCGATTCCGGGAACATGCATTGCTATGAGTGACCGGGATCTGGGTGTCGGAGCATGGCAACCGCCGTTAGACATGTGCATATGCCTATCAATCCCGCTATGGTGTCTTGGGCCATGGCGGTGACACACCGCTGGTGCCAGGTGGTAGCTACGGCGAGGGTGCAGCATGACATTGTTGACTATGGGCGTGACAGTGTTGTCTGAGCACGTTTAAGGCACCAATGGACACATCGTGCTGTGTCAATGTCATGGGTCATATCTGTACTTCGAACAGTGGTCACTTACAAAATATCATGGCACTTGATGGAAATCAAATGGGCTATAGTAAGTAATGACAGCCTACATTTCATACCTAACACCAAATGCCACACTGTAAGTACCAATGGGGCACATTACTCCTACACAATTTCATATGTGAGCCCACATTTACACACATCTTCATATCTGACCCCCAAATTTGGCCCCAATTTCATATATGTCACCACATTTTAGCCCCAATTTCATATCTGACCCCCATATTTGGCCCTAATTTCATATATGTCACCACATTTTAGCCCCAATTTCATATCTGACCCCCAAATTTGGGCCCAATATCATATCTGACCCCCACATTTGGCCCCAATTTCATATCTGATCCCAATATTTACACACATGTCCATGTCTCACACAATATGTAACTTTACAGTACATGATTGTAGAAACATCTCAGCATTATTTTCATGACTCACCACATGTGTCATACTGTTGTCTGTTTGGTATCACCTGTTACTGCCTTCATGTAATGTTATTGTTCGCAGTAGCAAATCCTACAGTATATGTCCACATGGACATGTGTGTGCTCCACATACTCAAGGATGTTAATTACATCACCGGCACGCTTTGCATTCTGTACATCCTTATCATTTTTCACTTGTATCCCTGCCTTGGGTATGTTTTGTCTCCGTATCTGCCAAATGTCATCACCATTACTTGTGACATTGTGTCTGGTATGTGCTCATGTTGTTCGGCCTGTCATATGTGATTTTGTTACATGTATATTTCCACAGTTGTGAGTGTGTTGATAGTGGATTTGATGTGTGTGGTGTGTTACGTTGGTGCCCACCAAGGACAGGTGCATTGACCTTGTCCACATGAAGAATGTTGGCTTGGTGAGGGACTGTAGCCAAATGTAGGGCTGGTGTTCACTGACTGTTAAGTTTGACATGGCATCTGTGACCAGTGGAAGGTGACCCACAATTGGCCTGGACAGTTCAGCATTGCGTGTGCTTTCATGTGCAGTAAGTGTTTGCAGTTTTGGAAGGGCGCACAATTAGGACACGTGTGCAGTGATACTGAACTGACACGTGTGGATAAGCCTGCTATGGTGTGGTAGCCTTTCGGGGGCACAAGCTGGTCCTGCGCTGTGTGGGTGAACTGATGGTGCTGTTGACTAAAGCTAATGATGGCATCCAAGACAGGTGAGATATACCTTGATAGTGCTGGCTGTGGCACCCATCTAACTCCGACTTTTGTTGTTCTAATGGTATCAGAGGCCAACAAGTGATGCACAGCCAGCATCTTTCTCTGCAGAGGAATGTTGAGAGTCCGCTTTGTTGTTCCTGACAGGCTGTGTGGCATGTGGCTCAGGATGCTTTTGATAGTAGTCCTTTGGTACCTGTGTCGTGCGATGACATCCCCTGTTGTTATGTGCATGAGGCTGTTGTGTCTTCGGTATTTACTCAGTATGTCCATGCGCTGACTTTTAGGTGTAGTGGTGTGGCTTTGTCCGGGTGGTGGTGTAGGTTGTTTCTGTGTCACTGTTGTGTGTCCAAGCAGCTGGAGTATTAGCTCCATGGCAAATGTTGTACTTCAGTTGTGTGTCTGGGCAGTGCTAGCTTCATACTGCATGTCATAGTGCAACTTTAGTGCAGATTGTTGTTTGTCTACAGTCCTTTTGGATCACGTACCTTATCCACTTTTTTGTGTGCCACATTGACAATCTGTGTGCCTGCTGATGATATTGTGCAGTTGTGTTGTTGTGTCTTGATTAACGTCAAGACTGCATATGCATATGCTGTTCATTATTAGTCATTGACTGACTTAGAATTGTGTGTAACAGCATGTATGGCATGTCTACTGATGACAGTGGATATTGGCACAGGTTTGTGAATATGTTTGTGAGTGTCTCTAGACTTGTGTGGATTAGCATTGGCTCACATTCCATGCTGAGTCCTTCATAACTGGATAAATTGTGAAGTTCATGTGTCCCCTGTCATGTTTGCACAAGAATGTGTGGCACGTACAGCAGACATTTTAAAGCCAGCAGTGTTTCTGTTTCACACATGTCCTGTATCATTTACTGTCCGTGCTGTTTGCACCAGATTCTGGAATGTGACTATTACCATTCACAGACACAGTTTCCATGTTTGTTGTTCTCACAGTGGTAATACTGAAGAACTGTAGTACAATGTGATCTCTATGTGTCACGACTATTGACTTGCACTGTATGGTGCATTGTGATGCCAGTCAATGTTTGCGCTGTGTGAATCAGAAGCCACGGAGTTGTGCACATCTCATGGTCTGTTGCAATGACGTGTCCCCTTTCATCTCACCTAGGAGGCGACCTAATGTGTATCGTCCTGTCACCCTGCTGGCTAACATTGAGGATGATGACGTGATACGCAGATTCCGTCTGGACCGCACGAACATCCAAGACCTGTGTGCCATGTTGGATCCTCACCTGCGGGCTGGCAGGACATACCCAACAGCATTGACAACCGAAACAAAGGTGATGGCGGCACTGCATTTCCTGGCTAGTGGGTCATTCCAGGAGACAGTGGGCATTGCAGGGGGATGTCTCAGCCCACCTTCAGCATGGTGCTAAGAGATTTCCTGTTGGCCATGATGCGATACAAAGACCAATACATCAGTTTTCCAAGGCGTGCGGCTTTGGCGGATGTAAAGGCGGATTTTTATGCCCTTGGCCACATCCCGAATGTTGTAGGTGCTATTGACTGCACACATGTTGGCCTGGTTCCACCACAGGCATGGGAACACATCTATCGGAATCGTAAACATTCCCATTCCATCAATGTGCAGGTGGTGTGCCAGGCCGATATGATCATGTCGCATGTATGTGCCAAGTTTCCGGGCTCTGCACATGATTCATACATCCTGCACAACAGCATTGTGCCCCAGCTGATGGCCAATTTACTTCCGGAGCAGGCATGGATTGTGGGTGAGTAGGAAGAGTCAAGTTGTGTGCTGTGTGTGCCATGCTGTCCTCTGCCACAGTTGTATTACTGAATCGTTATGTTTATTTCACACCTAGGTGACTCTGCATATCCCAACAGACAGTGGTTGCTGAGCCCACTACGCAATCCTAGGACACCGTCTGACGTCCGCTACAACAATGCCCATGGTAGGACACGTCAGGTGGTGGAGCGAACCTTTGGTCACCTAAAATCGATATTTCACTGCCTGGACCGGACGGGAGGGGCACTCATGTACTCACCCAAAAAGGTGTGTCAGATAGTGGTAGCATGCTGCATGTTGCACAACCTGGCCTTATGGAAACAAATCCCCCTGATCCTGGACGATGATGACCAGCCGAGGCCCCCACCTGCGAACCCACAAATGTCCAGTGACGAGGATAGTGGTGAGGAGGAAGGTGTTGACCAGCGTCAGCAGCTCATCAACCGCTACTTCACTTGAAGGTGGGTGACGATGTACAACTGGTCCATTGTCTGTTGATGTAGTTGTTTGGGTGGAGGCCTATGTGATCTTTGTGAGTGCATCCTGTTGTTGACTCAGTGCTGGCTGCCTATGTGTTGGATACAGGGTAGTTTGGCACGGCTACAGAATGTCTATGTTGGTACAGTTGCACATTGTAATGTGTGCATATTGGTGTACGTTGAGGACATGTGTTGTGTGATGGCTGTGATGCCACAACCTGACTAGTGTCTTTTGTTCTTTTGTGTTTTGCTAGGTCCCTTCTGCCTCTCCTTGCCTACAGAGGTTCCATGCTACTGTGACATTGTAACCATGTTAAACATTTCACATACAGTGATAAACATGGAGCAGACTCAAATACATTGGTGAGTTATTGTTGTTTATTGTCAATGGGTATATGTGAGAGGGAAGTGGGTATTTACCTAAGAGTGTGAATGGTGAATCTATGAGTTGGCAGTGATGGTAGATGAGACAATCAAGTAGGCACCACATTGATGTGGTGACACAGTCCAACAGACGGATGCCATTTCCATGGCAGTGTGGGTAAGGACAGTGTTCAAAGTCAATGGCAGGGTGAAGAGTGTTGCCATCATGGCTGGCTCCTTGACTGGCGTTTGGCAGGTGCTTTGCCACGGGTGAGTCCCAAGTTTTTCTTTGGACGGCCCCTCCTTCTTTTGACAGGGGGGGCATCGTCTGCTAGGCCACAGGGGTCCTAGGAGTCACCCCTCTCCGTGCCCGCAGGGGTGGATGATGAACTGTCATCCTGCGGGACAACGGGGGGAGGTGGAGGTGTGTGATGTGGCACTGGCCTATCCCTCAGTACCGCCACTAACTGGCCCATGAGGTCCACAATTTGTCCCATACGTTGTCCATGGACCTCAGCAGACGTTGGAGCTCCAGGGCATCTTCGTGGGCCTGGCCCATTTGTGCCTGTGTTCGTTCATAGGCACCCACGACTCTGGTGATGTTAGCCAGGGCTTAGGTCACAGTGTCCGGTGTTGTTGGAGTCCCACTTGTCCTCCCACCTGCCCTGCTATCACTGGCCTGTTGCCTCACCACTCTAGCCACACGCCTGCACTCCACAGTTGTTGGTGTTGGCTGGGCATCCTCTGTGGCTGGGCGTATGTTGCAGGCAAAGGTGGTAGTGGTGGTGGTGGCGGCACAGGTCGTTCCAGCAGGGTTCAGCGTTGTTGTTGTTGCTGATGGTGGGGGGGCAGTGGGGTCATGTGACCGGTTGCGCTCTGGCACACCAGATGGGCCGGCTTGGAGCTCCTTATCCAAAGAATCCAGGGACTCCGCATCCGAGTGTCCATGTTCCGGGGAGGAGACTGGCTCTGCAAGTTGAGGTTGTTGTCCTCTGCAGTCAGTTGTTGGTCACCTGTGGAACAGAGGGTACATGGTCATTGACTTACAGCCATATGGCTTGCTGTGTTTGATGTCTCTTATTTACATGTTATGCAACACACAGTTACATTTTTCATGAGTTGAATGTCTGCACAGTGTTGTTCGTCATGACATGATGTGGAGGTACATACATCTTGTTCCATGGTGTGACAAGTCATTGGATGCCATGGCCAACTTGACACTCTTTGTATGGGACTGATGAGTTGTCATCTGACAACTGGCTGCCATGCAACTTGATGTGATGCATCGAGGATGATTACTCTTCCCGACAGATGTTACATATGCACATGTACTAGACATTGTCACATTGTTATCTCATGCATACCTTTGTAATGTTCTGTGCTTGTATTTATTTGCTCGACAGACCATGCCTTTTTATTGTTACTAGGGTCCTTCATGCTCAGCAGCCATGGAATTTGCACATGTCATTCTGTCCAGGGCATATTTGGTCCCTGATTTGCTTACACATGGGTTTAGTTCAGTCACAGTTCTGTTTCTGTCACAGTTACATACGCATCGCTGTCTGCATTCTATCAAATGGTAAGTAATTGGGGTGTATTTTGTTGTGAGGTGTGGCATTGTGTTTGCATTAGCTCAATGCTTTTGTTGAAGAATGGTGGGGTGCATGCACTGGCTTATTACCTATACAGTTGGCATCTTTTGGGTGGACTTTCTACCACATGCTTCTGGGTAGGAGGGAGTACTCCTTCATGCTGAGGGATGGGGCAGGGTGTGCCTGGTGGGAGTTGTGGTGCAGGCCTCCCTATTCCAAGGACACCTCCCTGGAAAGATGGCTACCTACCGGTTAGGTGAGGGTGTAGCACACAGTGACTGCCACATGGTTGTGGGTGGGGGGAGTAGTCCATCCTGCTCAGCTGTGGGCCAAGGGGGCCTGGTGGGAGTTGTAGTGCTGGCCTCCCTATTCCAAAGACACCTCCCTGTAAAGATGGCTACCTACCTGTTAGGTGAGGGTGAGGTACACAATGACTGCCACATGGTTGTGGGTGGGGGAGTAGTCCATCCTGCTCAGCTGTGGGCCAAGGGGGCCTGGTGGGAGTTGTAGTGCTGGCCTCCCTATTCCAAAGACACCTCCCTGTGAAGATGGCTACCTACCTGTTAGGTGAGGGTGAAGCACACAATGGCTGAGGCATGCTTCTGGGTGGGAGGGAGTGCTCCATCCTGCTCAGCTGTGGGCCAAGGGGGCCTGGTGGGAGTTGTAGTGCTGGCCTCCCTATTCCAAAGACACCTCCCTGTAAAGATGGCTACCTACCTGTTAGGTGAGGGTGAGGCACACAATGACTGCCACATGGTTGTGGGTGGGGGGAGTAGTCCATACTGCTCAGCTGTGGGCCAAGGGGGCCTGGTGGGAGTTGTAGTGCTGGCCTCCCTATTCCAAAGACACCTCCCTGTGAAGATAGCTACCTACCTGTTAGGTGAGGGTGAGGCACACAATGACTGCCACATGGTTGTGGGTGGGGGGAGTAGTCCATCCTGCTCAGCTGTGGGCCAAGGGAGCCTGGTGGGTGTTGTAGTGCTGTTTGCCTGGACACATACAACACAGTAGATGTGGTCTACCTTTGTGATGTTTGAGGTGGTGTGGATGTAAAATCAGTGTGACCTGTGTGTGTTTTTGGGGTGCAGATGTGTGTACTTGTGCCTCAGGGATGTATCTTTGTAGTTGTGCAAGACAATACTTGGCAGTTTCATGGTATACATTAGTTGGTACTTACCAGCCTCCACTCCCCCGGGTATTCCTTCAAGACTCTCTGGATGCAGTAGGGCAAGCACCTTCTCCTCCCACGCAGTGAAGGGTTTTGGTGGGATGGGAGGGCCTCCACCAGTCGCATCAGCCAGCTCACGGTTCTTGGCCCTCCTCTTCTTGACAACACTCTTCAGGTCATGCCACCGCCTCATGATTTCATTCTTGTTGCGGGGCACATTCCCTAATGCATTGACCTTGCCCACTATCCTTGCCCACATGGTTGTCCTTGTGGCTAATGGTGTCTGTTGGACCATGTTGCCAAAGAATTGTGGTTCTACTCTGATTATCTCATCTACCATTACTGTCAACTCAGTGTCAGTGAATTTTGGCATTTTGTGATGTGCCATGGTGTGTGCTGTGCTGATGTTTTGGGGTGCAGTTGTGAGGGTGAGGTGTGTGTGTGTGTTATTGTGCTGGTGAGATGTGTGGTGTTTTGCCTATCCAATGTGCTGCAGGGTTGTGTTCCTTCAGGGTTGGAGTAGTGCAAAGGATTGTGGTCAGGGAAGGGGCTGGTTTTATGCTCAGCTATGTGGGTGTGTCAAGATGGTGTAATGCAGTCAGGTGTGCTGTGTGGGTTGTCCTGTGATTTGTATATTTAAATTTGCCATGGGGGTGTGTCATTGGGATGTTTCAGGTTATTGGGGTGGCAGGGCTAGTTGCTTGTGTGCATTTGCTGGCGTTGTTGTTTTTTTTACTTGGCTGCCATTTTTTTTGCGGAGCATCCGCAGCGATGGCTGTGCTGCAGGGCTTCCGCCATATCTCACATTCATTACTGTTAGCGACCGTGGCGGACGGAGATAGCGGAACATACCGCTGTGACATCGGGGATATCATAATATCATTGGCGGTCACTCCGCGTGTCTGGCGGCGGGTTGATGTGTTTCCGCTATGTTACTGCCCGTCGCGGTTGCATTTTCACTTTCTCTGCCCTCTTCGGGCAGTTTTTAGATGCCTCGTACCGCCGCGGACGGAATATTTTGGCGGTTGATCCTAATAGGGTCTGTGGGGTTTCCGCGGTACCTGCGGACGGTGATTTTCCGCTACCATGGCGGTCGGTTGTTTTTCCGTCCGCCATCGTAATGACCCTCTTAGTTTGGTTTTTCACATGAAAGTATCTTAAACTTTGTAATTTCTCCTGAAAACTTCTCAGTACTAATATCTTCTACCTCTTCTTCAACACCTACACTTATGAAGCTCTCAATTTCTGTACACTCCTCTTGTGATTAACCCTGGGCAAAGCACTACGCTACGCTCGCGTAGTTTGCGAAGTTTGCGCTACTTCGCACTACGCGAATTGCATGTAGCACAGTGCAAACACGCGTAGCGTAGCGTAGCGTAGTGCAGCGGTCATTTTTTGCTTGCTCGCGGTCCTCAACGTCAAGTTGGCGACCGCGAGCAAGCAAAATGACATCCCGGCGAGACTTTTTCCTCGTTCGCGATCAGCAACATCAAGTTGCCGATCGCGAGCGTGGAAAATAAACCTCCCGGCGAGATTCTCAACGCGGGGAGGTCAGGTTTCTCATTGCGAGTGGTCGCGTATGCTCGCGACCGCTCGCGATGAGAAACTACCAGTCCGCGTTTAGAAAGCTGCCGCTCGAGTAAAAATCTACTCGAGCGGCAGTAAAAGACAGCTCGCACTGTGCAAGATGCCATTTTCAATGATTGCACAGTGCGGACAAGCATCCGGCACTGTGCAATCATCGCGAACAGCGCACTACGCAGTTCGCGTAGTGCTACGCGTAGCTCGCGTAGTGCGAAGTGCACTTCGCGTAGCTTCGCATAGCGCTACTTCGCGGACTACGCCCAGGGTTACTTGTGATCCAAAGAAACAAAACTGTATATCATCATAAACTTTTTTTACATCCGATATTGAACCATGCAAAAGAGCTGCATTCATTTCAGTTAAAGATAATGCAGGACTTTTTACGTAGTACAATCTCCTTACTAACTTCTGCATTTCTATTTGATGTACTGCTAACATTCTTAAATGATGAAAAGTACTTTTACACACTTTTCTAGAGAGACAGGTGAGAGAATGACCCTGCAACTTAGTATATTTTCTTACTTACATGGATCAAGTCCTTGCAACATCTTAATCTTCTGTTTAACACTTTATTTTAGCATATTCTCATAAGAAAACTCGTAATATTTCAATAGATTCCTGTCGAATACTACAAATACTACTACAATCCCACTTATACACTGGAGCATGTGCACGTCTCCCTTGAACTTCTTCAGCTATTACTTCTTCATCATCTCTAGGAACCATCTTTTCCTTTTCAATTGGACAACCATTTTTCATTTCATAACAACGACCACAGGTATCAACTGCGTGAACTAATGTATTTTGTTGAAAATAACTTTCTTCATTAAAAAAAGGCTCAGTACTAGAAGTATGCTTCCATTCACCAGAAAAAGCTTTGCAACAGTTACTTCTATTAACCAGTCTTTTTCTTTTGCTTTTCTCCTTCATAAAGTTCATTGTTTTATTCAATGTTTTCATTCTCTTCAATACCAATATAAATAATTTCGGTTCCAATTCAAAAGCAGTATCTACTACACTTTTAATCTGTTGCTTCTTATATGTTGCAGATCTTTTTTTATACTTTTTACGATCTTTTAATAAATTTTGAATTACTCTATTTCGAAACATACATACACGCATGTCCTTAAATTGTTTCTGTCTTTTTGTCACATGTCTTTCTTTTCCATTGTGTTTCTTCATTTGCTTCTCCTTTGTTAGAAAAATGTCTTTCCTCCTCTGCTTAGTATTTTGATCATTCAATCTCTGCACAACTTTTTTAATAAATTGTTTAGTTCTCTTACCAGAAGCCACTTTATCCTGAACATCTTTTTGGTGTTTTTCTACTCCACTCGTTTTAGTTTTCATTAAGTACTTCTGTTTCCTTTGTTCTCTTCTCTTTTCATGTTTTCTTGCCATCTTTTATTTCTAATCCAAATAAAATATCTTCCTAAAAAACAAATATTAGTTTAATTATTTTAGTACATTAATTTAAATTTCTAAATTAAAACATTTCAATTTTAAAAACAACGACTAAGCACAAAATTATAATTAAATTTCTATTGCATTTATATCTCATAAGAAGAGAAAAGTATAAAATTAAGCAAAACATATGCAAAAACACAAGAATAGGTGGTCACACAGCCAAAAGGAGAAAGGAAAAAAACCAAAAGGTTTACAAACAGCAAAATGAAATACTCAAACAACACAACTACTGAAAAATGTAAGAAATACAGAAAGAAGCAACAGATGTACAAAAAGAAAAAACACAGGTGCAGAAAGACGCAAAAGAAGTACCAGAAAGAGGGAAGAGGGGTGTAGAAAGAGCCAAGAGGAGTGCAGAAAGAAACAAGTGAGGTGCAGAAAGAGGCAACAGAGGTTTAGAAAGAAGGAAGAGGGGTGCAGAAAGAGACAAGAGGGGTGCAGAAAGAAGCAAGAAGTGTACATCTCCATAGACCAATACGAGCTAACCTAATACCAAATCCCTCTGCCACCATGTCTTAAACCTCTCTTTTTGGCTGCAGCTTCACTATTCAGCACCTATTCATCAGAGTGTTGGGCCTAGCCAAATACAAAGCAGCAACTTTTTCAATGTATATGTTAAAAGTCTCACCATATTCCAGAGAGCATGCATGCATGTGTATGTACCTTTTAAAAGACACATCATATATGAAAGAAACATACAAATAGATAAGTAGTGGGTAGTGCCTGAGAGAATGGATGACTGGATGGGTAGTGCCTGAGTGAAACATTCATTTGAAGAGTACAGCCTTGGTGATTGCATGAGAGCAGCAACACTGAAGGGGTGATTAGAACAGTGCAGCAAAAATACCTTGGACAAACCATGAGTGCAAGGCTAATGCATGGTTAAAGACAAGAGTATATGAGTAGTGCTAGAAAGAATAGAAAAGTGCATGGGTACTGCCTGAGTGATTCTATGACTGCAGTGGTCGTAGCTGGATGATTGTATGAGTGTATGGGAAGTACCTGAGAGAAAATATGAGTGTAAGGGTAACGCTTGGGCTATTCTATGAGTGGATCAGTAGTACCTGACTAGGTAGATGAGAGCATGGGTAGTGCCTGTCTGAATGTTTGAGTGGGATAGTAGTGCCTGGGTGATTGCACAAATCTATGGTTAATGTCTGAGGTATTACATGGCATGCATGTGTCTGTGCCTTTTCCTAGTGGCATGATATATAAAAGAAACATACAAATACATGTATACCAGAGTACCTCTACCATCTGTTTAGGCATAACACATGTGAGAAAACATGTGCACGCAGACACATACCTCAGTCATAAGACTAAAAAGTCCCTTAAACTTGACAGACTGCAATTCCCATTTTAAAGAGACACCGAAAATTATGCGGCATACTTGAAGTGTACATCTCCACAAACCAATACAAGCTAACCTAATAACTAATCCTTCTACCAACAAATCTTAAACCTCTCTTTTGGGCTGCAGCTTCACTATTCAGCAACTAATCCGAGTGTTGGGCCTAGCCAAATACAAAGCAGCAACTTTTTCAATGTATCTGTTAAAAGTCTCACCATATTCCAGAGAGCATGCATGCATGTGTATGTACCTTTTAAAACATGCATCATATATGAAAGAAACATACACATAGGTAAGTAGTGGGTAGTGCCTGAGAGAATAGATGACTGGATAGGTAGTGCATGAGTGAAACATTCATTTAAAGAGTACTGCCTGGGTGATTGCATGAGAGCAGCAGCACTGAATGGGTGATTAGAACAGTGCAGCAAAAATACCTTAGACAAACCATGAGTGCAAGGCTAATGCATGGTTAAAGACAAGAGTATATGAGTAGTGCTAGAAAGAATAGAAATGTACATGGGAACTGCCTGAGTGATTCTATGACTGCAGTGGTAGTAGCTGGATGATTGAATGACTGTATGAGAAGTACATAAGAGAAAATATGAGTGTAAAGGTAATGCTTGGGCTATTCTATCAGTGCATCACTAGTACCTCAGTGAGTAGATGACAGCATGAGTAGTGCCTGACTGAATCTTTGAGTGGGATAGTACTCCCTGGGTGATTGCATGAATCTATGGTTAAAGTCTAAGGAATTACAACTGTATATAGATAGTGCCTCCTAGATTGCATAACTAAATAAGAGCACACATCTGAATACATAACTCCAGGACTCACTTGTGCATATTGACAATACTGCATACCTAATGCATGAGTCTAGACATATAATTCTCACTAAATTCCAGAAAACAAACACTAAGGGGTCGATTCCGATTCGGGCCGGAAAAAGCACCGACCGACTCAGATCCGGAAATAATACCGACCGACACGTACCCGTGGCGCACGACACGCCAAGTACGATGCAAGGCGCGAAAAATCCGACCGACACGTACCTAAACCAAGTCGACCGACCGAGCCGCACGGAAAACAGCAATCCGGCCGGAAAAACACGCGAATCCAACCGACCGACACGCACCCGGAACAAATCCGACCGAAACGTACACGCGAACTCCAAACCGCAAAGTACGATGCAAGGCGCGAAAACCACGAGCGAGTCGGACGGAGGCCAAGCCGTACGACCGACACGCATACAAAACCGAGCCGAAGCAACATAAAACACCGCGACCGACGCGTACGCAGCATAGAAAACTGCACAAACACAGCGTGAACGAAACGGAGAACACCGTACGAGACTAATGCAGGGTCCGACTCGGTCACAAGAACGTTTCCAACATGCACAAACAGCACAAAGGGAAAATCACCCAAAAAAAGGCCAAACAAGCAATTACCGAGCCAATAAATACTGGGGGGGTGGGGACAGAGAACAAAGACACACCCACAACTCCACCTATATAAAGGACACAAATCACAACCATGAGCCTTTGCAAATGCCATTCCACTGCCAGCACCCAAGAGAAAGCAACCACACACCCACAGCTCATCCCTCACACAAGCCACACACCATCAGCACACCAACAAATACCTACCTCACATACACCCAGTAAAACACACACTCACACACCCTCACCTGCACACCAACACACACATCACCCACCATCACCACCCATCACCATGCCCCCAAGAAGAATCCCAAGTTCCTAGATAGTGAATTGGAAGTCATGGTAGACGAGATCCTCAGGGTGGAGCCACAGCTGTTTGGCACACTGGTCCAACAGACCCCCATGTCGCAGAAAACCAAGATGTGGGAGAGGATCATCAACAGGGTGAACGCACAATCACCATGTCGGCGCACAAAGACCGACATCCAGAACAGGTGGTATGACGTGCGCAGGAGGGTACGGGACATGCTGAAGAAAGACTACATCAACAGCCAATACACCGGCAGTGGCCCTCCTGCCAAGCCAATATACCTCAGGCCCTGGGAGGAGAAGGTGCGGGCCATCCTTCCGCCAGTGAGCGTATATGGACTAGAGGACATCCCAGAGCCTGGTGAGTACACAACAAATGTACACAATATACTGCCACAAAACACACACATCACTGTCAAGGGGAGAGTCAAACCATGCACTCATAGCAATTACACAGCAACCAGAACAGAATCATCCCAAAATGTGTATGTCAGTCAGATAAACACAACACATGCCATCCAAAAAGTCACATCCAACTGTGCCAACACATGTACAAACACAACTACAACTACAGCTAGGCAGTGGCACAAATAGAACTAACAAACACATCCAGACATGTAGCCACCACAACAACACAAACACACAGTGAAGGCCACTCAAAGGAAGGAATTCTGTGTATGCTGGCCAAGTCAGTGTAGCCAATAGCATCATGGGAGTCGCAGTCACACATATTGCCCCCCCCCACAACTGTCCCATCAACACCACCATGAACCATGCTCACATCACAGGGAGTGGAGAAGGACTCACAAGATGGCTGACACTGGCTACTGCTGTGGGTAGCACAAGGCCCTGCTGGCAACTGTGCACCAACAAACAGCAGGACACCACTGACTGACATCCTGAGAGACAACTTACACTACCTGCAATGCAAGCACGTTCCATGGTGGGATATCTGGCTAGCTGGGTGGGAAGGGGGACTTGCAGCACTGACCATCGTCACAAGCACCTCCCCTCACACACCCCCAACACAAACTCCACAGAACCCACCTGGTAGAATGCAATGCCCCCATCCTAACACAAGATCCCACAAAGAACCACCACCCTGGGTTATGTTGTGTGAAGCACAGGGACACTCTTGGGACTTCCAGCCAAACAACTGCCAGGACAACACTCCCAGCCATCCTGTTAGCACAGCCACCCCACCCCACAGGGAAGCAGAGTCAAAAGGAAGGAAGCATGGGCATGCTGGGAAGGGGGTGGAGGCAATAGCATGATGGGAGTCGTAGTCACTGATATTGGTCACCCCCACAACTGTCCCATCAACACCACCCTGAACCATGCTCACATCACAGGAAGTGGAGAAGGACTCACAAGATGGCTGACACTGGCTACTGCTGTGGGGAGCACAAGGCCCTGCTGGCAACTGTGCACCAACAAACAGCAGGACACCACTGACTGACATCCTGAGAGACAACTTACACTCCCTGCAATGCAAGCACGTTCCATGGTGGGATATCTGGCTAGCTGGGTGGGAAGGGGGACTTGCAGCACTGACCATAGTCACAAGCACCTCCCCTCACACCCCCCAACACAAACTCCACAGAACCCACCTGGTAGAATGCAATGCCCCCATCCTAACACAAGATCCCACAAAGAACCACCACCCTGGGTTATGTTGTGTGAAGCACAGGGACACTCTTGGGACTTCTAGCCAAACAACTGCCAGGACAACACTCCCAGCCATCCTGTCAGCACAGCCACCCCACCCCACAGGGAAGCAGAGTCAAAAGGAAGGAAGCATGGGCATGCTGGGAAGGGGGAGGAGGCAATAGCATGATGGGAGTCGTAGTCACAGACATAGCTCACCCCCACAACTGTCCCATCAACACCACCCTGAACCATGCTCACATCACAGGGAGTGGAGAAGGACTCACAAGATGGCTGACACTGGCTACTGCTGTGGGAAGCACAAGGCCCTGCTGGCAACTGTGCACCAACAAACAGCAGGACACCACTGACTGACATCCTGAGAGACAACTTACACTCCCTGCAATGCAAGCACGTTCCATGGTGGGATATCTGGCTAGCTGGGTGGGAAGGGGGACTTGCAGCACTGACCATAGTCACAAGCACCTCCCCTCACACCCCCAACACAAACTCCACAGAACCCACCTGGTAGAATGCAATGGCCCCCATCCTAACACAAGATCCCACAAAGAACCACCACCCTGGGTTATGTTGTGTGAAGCAGAGGGACACTCTTGGGACTTCTAGCCAAACAACTGCCAGGACAACACTCCCAGCCATCCTGTCAGCACAGCCACCCCACCCCACAGGGAAGCAGAGTCAAAAGGAAGGAAGCATGGGCATGCTGGGAAGGGGGGAGGAGGCAATAGCATGATGGGAGTCGTAGTCACAGACATAGCTCACCCCCACAACTGTCCCATCAACACCACCCTGAACCATGCTCACATCACAGGGAGTGGAGAAGGAACATAACACACATTGTTTGTGTCTCCCAAAAACAGGTGATGATGGGGACACAGCAGCAGACGCTGAGGAGTCCCAGTCCCAGGCTCAAGAGGATGCCGAGCTCACTGGCGTCGTACAGCCTCTGTCCTCCTCGAACGATGAAGAACAACCTGGCACATCCGGTGCAAGTCAACATGCAGCACCAGCAGGACCACCAGCTGCAGCACCAGCAGGACCACCAGCTGCACCCCCTGCACCCACCCCTCCAACGACTGTCACCACGAATACCATCCCTGCCGACATGGACAGAACAAGGAGCAACACCAGCACAGGGACCCTGGACCAACCTGGGGCCATGGACACCACCACCACCACTAACCCCCAAGGTGAACCAGGGTTATCTGTGCATGCCACTGCACACACTGCACATGTCAGCAGGGGTGGTGGGAGGGGTGGGAGACAGAGGTCGCTGCTTGCAGACGTTGCTGGTGTGCATGATGACCCACAACTGGTACGCATAGCTGATGCGTACCAGTCCAGCACCGGAGAGCTCAGCCAGGTAGTGGGGCTCCTCAGAGACATGAAACAGCAGCAGGCTGCCCATCATGCCCGCTTGGACTCCCACATGTCCCACGTGGAGTCACACATGTCCCGTGTGGACTCACACATGTCCCGCGTGGAGTCCAAGTGGGATGCACTGAATGAGATGACGGCGGTGCACAGGGACATTTTACAATGCCTCCGCCAGATGAACAGCAACCAGTCCACACATCCCTGTGTGCCAACAACATCTGGTGCCGAACAAACTGCAACTGCCACAGGGAGGGAGGAGGACTCTGGCGGAGAGTCCCCTGCACCGCAGCAGCCTGTACTTGAGGGGCCCCCCAAGAAGAGGGGTCGTCCGAGGAGGGAAAAGTGAGAGGCCGATGGCCAAGCGCAACTCCCAGGAAGCCTGAACCTGTTCTGGATGTTCGCCTTTGTGCACAGACTGTTCACCCTGTTGACGGCAACACTACTCCCACACATTGCATGGGGAGTACAAGTTGGACCAATGTGTCAGACAACTGTGGCCCGATACTGGGGATCCTGTCTACCAGGACTTTCAATTCACCTAGGAACTTGGGATTGCAAGATTTATGTACAGCACTACCCATCCCATGCACTATTAACACAAATGTATCACAATAAACACACTAATACACCATACTTGCCTCTGTCGTGATTCCAACGTGGGTGCTGTTATGGGGATGATGAACTGCAAAATTACACTGTGTATGCGAACTGCAACAGCAAGGACAACACAGGCATGTGAGTACAGGCAACGTGACACACATGAGGGAGACACACCACCAGGGCTACACAACACATACACACCTAGGCCATCTGACTCATTGCCTACACTGATGTTGCCAGGGAAGACGGTGCAATGCACAGACACCACACCCATTCCCAGTTGTAGTCAAGTAGCCCACAGGTGCAGTAAGCAAATGGCAGTCAAATGTGTGACCACAGACAACGCACATCACAAAGTGGAGCACAGGTTTATTACACAGTTGCAACATGCCGTAACCACTACAGATGCAAGGTAATCCCACCTGGCAGCGGGCACACAGTCAACAACTGTAGACGGAAGGAAGTCCATGGGTGTGGCGCACATCACCTGTAGGGACACAACAGCTACCAGCCTGGATGTGCAATCACGTCGTCGGTGGACACAGTTGACCAAACGAATCTGAAAGTACCCTGTGAAGGACAGAAATGACACACAGTCAAAAGCAATGGAGTACAGGACAGAACAGCACAACTCATGCACAATACATGTTACAAGATACCCACCCAGAACCAAGTTAGCATGTCAACACTGTTGGGGAGTACAGCCCACCTGTCACCACACATCGCAACACACATCCAGTCAAGTAGCCCATGGACACACTCCAACAGCACCAGAGCACCACCCACACATCATGCCAACTCACATCATTGACATGACACCTCAGGATACTCACATTCAGCTAAAGAAGTTGGTGATGAGCTGTGTGCGGACATCACCATCACCATCATCATCATCATCGTCACTGGCATCGTGGTCCAGGCCAGGATCCTCCACAGGTGGCGGATGTTGGTCATTGTCATCCTGGATGAGAGGCAACTCCTTCCGCACTGCCAGGTTGTGGAGCATGCAGCAGACGATGATAATCTTGCACACTTTCGCAGGGGCATATGGGAGGGCCCCTCCGGTCTTGTCCAGGCAGTGGAAGCGGCTCTTCAGGAGACCAAAGGTCCGCTCAATCACTCTCCTGGTCCAACCATGTGCCTCATTGTAGCGCATCTGGGCTGGTGTCACAGGGTTCCTGAGGGGTGTCAGCAACCACGGCATGTTGGGGTATCCCGAGTCACCTACGGACAGACGAGTGCACATTAGCTGACTTGGAAAAGTGGGCGGAATACTACAGATCAGATCACACACAATGGCACAAAGTCAGTACACACCGACAAGCCAGGCACGCTGGTTCTGCATCTGTGCCATCATCCTGGGGATGCGACTACTCCTCATCACAAAGGCATCGTGTGCTGAACCAGGGAAACGGGCACACACGTGTGTGATGGTCATGTCTGCAAGACACACCACCAGTGCATTGACCGAGTGGTAGTGCTTGCGGTTCCTGTAGGCCTGCTCCTGGGCCTGTGGTGGTACCAAAGCCACATGTGTCCCATCAATGGAGCCAATGACATGCGGCATCCTCCCCAGGGCATAAAAGTCACTCTTCACGTCAGTGAGTCGTCGCAGTCTAGGGAAATAGATGTACCGGTTCAGAAAGAGCAACATTACCGCCAAAACATCGCGGAGCACACGGCTGAACATGGTCTGTGACATCCCACCAGCAGTCGCCACAGTATGTTGGAAGGTACCAGTGGCAAAGAAGTGTAGGGCTGCCATCACCTTCACCTTGGGGGTCAGCGCTGTAGGATACGGCCGGCCAGGCTGCAAATGTGGGGACAACTGCACTGCCAAATCCTCAATCAGCTGCCTGGTGAAGCGGTACCGTCGGATGCTGTCCCGTTCCACCATCGTTGCCAGGTCTGGGAATGGTCGATGGACAGCAGGAGCCCTGCAGTGCAGAGGAGAAGTAAGCAAGATTGTCAGTCACCCCACATATGCGGCATTGAACACACTCAAGATCCCAACATACATCATTATGAGGCACAACTACATGAAGTGTGCAGTACCGGAAGGACATGTATGGTACATACATGGCCAACATCTGTCAACACGGTCAAACAGGTGGCATCAATTAGTCCCAGGTTGGCCCATTGGATATCATGAGGCCGTGTCACAGTTCCCATCTCCTGCCGCCGTGTCACAATAACCCCCCACAGTGACATGTGAGGACAGTTGTGCCCCAGGCACCACAGCTCAACGACAGGTACATTCCCAGGGACCCTGTAATGCCACATGGACACTGGCATTACATGGAGTATCATGTATACACCACAGCAAAACAACCATGACCCCCACAGGTAGTGGCCCCACTTGCCACGGCAGGACAGACATGGACGTCTGTGACACACACACGCACAACATCAGAGTCCATGCACACACAACGTGGATGTGGAGACTGTCTCCCATTGTGCACATGAAATCAGAGACATTGTAAACACTACATGCACAAAGACTGTGGAGGACCATCACTATTGTGCCACTGGGACACCCTGGCTCAAGCATACCGTCCCACATGGGACTCACGGGGTATGTGACATGACATACACATACACCACTGTGAAATGTGACCATGGCACATGCACAGATATGAACAGTTGCACATCACAGTGGTCATGTACACGTAACACCCAGGATCCTGTCCCCATGAACACGTGCAAAGCCTGGGGGTGGCTGCCCACAGGACAACATGTACACCAACATACACACAATAGGAAATGCAGCCTTACATGCCTTATGATAAAGTTTGGACAGGCTGTCGTGATGTAGGTGTGCCCCTCACTCCCTGGGAGCTATCTGTGGCTTGCATATGTCCATCTGAGACAGGCATGCTGACATATGCCAGTCACATGTACAGTGATGCGTTGTACTGCAATGGACCGATCGGTGCCTCCGGCCGGCCCATTGCATTCAATGTGTGCGGGTACGCGTTGTACCCCTGTGCGCGTTGTACTGCAATGGACCGATCGGTGCCTCCGGCCGGCCCATTGCATTCAATGTGTGCGGGTACGCGTTGTACCCCTGTGCGCGTTGTACTGCAATGGACCGATCGGTGCCTCCGGCCGGCCCATTGCATTCAATGTGTGCGGGGACGCGTTGTACCCCTGTGCGCATTGAACTGCAATGGACCGATCGGTGCCTCCGGCCGGCCCATTGCATTCAATGTGTGCGGGTACGCGTTGTACCCCTGTGCGCGTTGAACTGCAATGGACCGATCGGTGCCTCCGGCCGGCCCATTGCATTCAATGTGTGCGGGTACGCGTTGTACCCCTGTGCGCGTTGTACCGCAATGGACCGATCGGTGCGCACCCATTGACAATGGGCTTGCCTGGCAACGGACGCGTTTTCGAATTTCGAACGAGTTGGTTGCTGTAAATTCAGTTGGTCACCCACAACAATGTTGCAAAATCATGTATGTCATGAAGTTGAAGATTTGAAGGATGCTGTGGGCGTGTTTTGGTGCTGCTATTCCATGGATTGGCCAGATTCAGAAGATGCAAACGACTTGGACCTATCACTTTGGACACAAGGGACAGTATCTGCCTCTCCAGCACATATATATTGCTGGCTATTCCCCTGAGAGCTCACTTGCCTGCACTACATGCTCCAGGACGACATCTGCCACTGCACTGCTGCTGTCTCTGCCCCTCTGGACCCTGCAATGGCACGTACTGTGGAGAGAGCCCCAGCCTTCAGCCTTGAAGAGAACCAGGCCCTGCTGGACAGCCTACTTCCACAGTACAGCAAGCTGTATGGGACACCAGGGGAGCAGGTGAGTGTTCTGTGCACTGCCTTTCTGAATGTGCATTTTGTGTGACTAGCAAGGCTGAGAGTCTGCACGCCACTGGCTAGCAGGCTCACTGAGTAGTTGTCACCCCCCATAGTGTGTAGTGACTTGCACTGGACAGGTATGGTGCAGTGACAGTGCATTTGAACATGGTTTTACTTCCCATGCAATGATACCATGTAGTGACGTCTGGCAAACTGTCCATGGTCAGCTTTGCACTGCCTGTGTACATCATGTGCCCCTGTGATTGAGACATGTATATACAACTGTGTCATGCACGGATATGTTGCATGTGTGGTAATGGCCTTTTCACTTTGTCATCCTGACAGGTTAATGACCATCGGAAGCAGGAAATCTGGAAGGACATCGTCCGGGCTGTCCGGTCCGTGGGGGTCTACAAGCGCCGGATCCGCAACTGCCAGAAGAGGTGGCAGGACCTTCGGGGCTGGACCCGGAGGATTGCACGGGTCCAGCTGAAGCTGTCGCCTCCTCGCAGGAGGGGCGGAACACGGACCCTGACCCCCACATGCTCCAGATCCTGGCGGTGGTGTTTCCAGACCTGGATGGGCAGCTGAAGGCCAGACAGCAGCAAGGAGGGGGTGAGTCAAAGACTGCACTGTGAACTCTGTATTACATGCTTTGTGCCCTCCTCTGGCCTGGTTCAACTGCCACAGTGCAGCAGTCATGTTGTCCAGGAGCCATGTCCCTCTATTGTGCACTGCCCACTGCTCATCTGATACCCAGGTGTGGCCCTTACATTCAGGGAATTGTGTCACTTGGGACTGTGTCCTTGCAGTTTGCTTCACTAAAGGTGGGGGACAGCATCTGTTTCCCTAACTCTGTTGTGGGCATCATGGGTGGGTCCATTGTTCACACAACGCCTGGGTTTGGACATGTGATCTGCGTGTTGCTTTGATATGCGGTCCACTTGCTGAGCTGAGCCACCACATGTGCCTGGGGTATGTGGCACACGCCCATGCAGCGGGTGGGAACAATGTTTGGGCCCCAGGAGTGTGCAGATTACGTGTGTCACACATACATGGCCAGCTATCCACTGTCCAGGGCACATCCCTCATTCATGTGGAGCAGGACAGTCATGCCTACTCCAGGCCATGCAATGCACTCTGTACTCCCACTCCCGTGTATCAGCTGACACATTGTGCACAGTGATTTGACCCCTCAGGTGTCTGCCTCTGTGTCAGTGTGCTGTGGATTAGTTGCCAGGACTGCTGGGGTGTTTCTTGGTAGGGGCTCAGCATGCCCCTGGAGATGTGACCATAGGAGACGATACTTGTGTGTCACATAGGTGTTTGATCAGCTGCCCGTGCAGACTGGGGTATGCGAATGTGAAGTTCAGGCAGCTGTTCCCCATTCACAGCAAATTGTGAGGGGCTCAGGTTCCAAGGGTAGTGTCACAGGTCTCCCATATGTCCAATAGGTGTGACCTGGACAGATGAGGGTTAAGATGATGTGTTGTGTGGGGGATGTACATGTGCACTTGTGCAGCTCCAGGACTTGCATTCCCCATGACCTACTATTGTGACACAGTGCATAGTGTTGTTGTCTGGCTGCCAAGTCATACATCACTGAGACAGTGATGTATGACTTAGCAGTCATGCCTCTGCCATGGCATGTGTCAACTTATTGGTGGTCCTGCAGGGGAGTGACATGTGCTACATGCACACCATAGTGGCGCTGGCTATCAGGACATGGGTGCATCATGGTGTCTGTCGCTGGTATGCATCACATGCATTTCCTATTTGACTCTGGGCATCCCTTTCATCCGGAAACCTGTACTGACTCAGTGGCAAGAGCTGTGATGTGTGCATGTCCACATGCCACACCGTGTCCTCTGCACTGTCCAACTACTGTGTACTTGGTGCATGTGTCCACACTGGGGTGTTGCAATCCAACAGACACCAGACAGATGGGTGCAAGGCCATGTGGGATGTGAGTGCCATGCTTGGCATCAGACTGACAATTGGCTTCTCCTGTTCAGTTAGGGCACTTTTAGCAATGTACAACTAATGATGCCAGGGCTTGCTCTGTAATGTGCTGTGCTCACAGTGGTGTGTGCGTTTGGTGCAGGTGACTGATGTCTGTCTGTTTCCCCATTGTTTGCAGATACATCCACGGCCACGGAAGGGGACAGCTCCACGGACCAGGAGGAGCCAGAGAGCCAGACTGGGTCAGCAGCCGAGGAGTGGTTGGA
The DNA here is from genome assembly GCA_963921515.1 of Calotriton arnoldi. Classification (NCBI taxonomy): domain Eukaryota; kingdom Metazoa; phylum Chordata; class Amphibia; order Caudata; family Salamandridae; genus Calotriton; species Calotriton arnoldi. The sequence goes on along the minus strand of CAWUFW010014020.1, from coordinate 201,994 downwards.
GGGACCCAGTGGCACGGAGGGCGAGGGGAGCCACACCGAGGAGTCCTCAGCACCATCCACCTCAGCTGAGGACCAGAGCAACTCGGAGGATGACTCCCTTGTGGAGGCGGGTGTCAGCAGCCACCACACGCCAGCTAGTGTTGCAGTCCCCGCCACCACCAGCACCACCACCGCCCTCCCATCGGCTCCCATTCCCCAGGTCCGTGGAGGCTCCCATGTTCGGGAGCGTGTCTCCTTTGGCCCAGGCACCGCACCCCCTGCCCCTGTGTCCCCTGCTGCCCTGAGTGAGGAGTCTGTGTACCTCCTTCGCCAGCTCCATGTAGGGCAGACAGCCATGCTGAGTGTCCTCCATGCGCACACCGCACTGTTGACTCAGCTGGTGTCGTTCATGGAGGGCATCTCATTGGGCATGTCTGACCTACAGAGGGGCAACAGGTCCATGGACTCCTCCCTGACGGCAGCAGTGTCCCTCCTCAGACAGTCCCTCACCCCTCCTGCCTCTGCTCCATCCACACTCCCAAGCACCTTACCCGTCCCAAGCACACACACACCGGCACAGGCACACACCAGCACACACACGTCAAGCACACAGACACACACGCCACAAACTAAACGCACACGCACGCACAGTCAGGGGACTGAAACCAGACTCACAGGGGATGGGGCCCTGGTACACACACACGCATCCACGGGCACTGCGCAGTCCTCAGTTGCCTCTCCCTCCAAAGCACCCTCCCTTGCCTCACCTGCAACCCCAAAGACCCAGCGCCTCTTCCTCAGTGACCTCGACCTCTTCCCCTCCGATCCAGCTGCCCCAGCATCCAGGGGGAAGAGGAAGCCCCCCCACACGGAGCAGATTGCCCCTCGCCCCCGGACACCCTCCCCCAGGCGCAGACAGACTGAGGCCCCCACCCGCAAGTCCCCCGGAGTGCTAAGAGCAAGACCCCGCCGCCGCCCTGCAGCTCAAGCACCAGGTCTCCTTCCTCCATCCCTCAGGCCCCCACTCCACAGGTGCCCCTACCACACCCTGCCCCAGGTTCCCCCACCCACAGATATACCATCCCCAAGAGGCTCCGGCCTTCTCCCCCTGCCACTTGCTCTCCCGGAACAACACCCCCCGCTGGGCTTGTCTGTGCCACTGATGTGGTGAGGGTGTCCTCCCCCTCTGTCCAGCCCACCTTGCCTGTTCCCCATTCTCCTCCCCTGGTGGTAGGCACTGCAGTGGAGTCCACTACCACCCTGTCTGACTTGGGCACTGCAGTGGCGGACCTGTCCACTCCATCTGCAGGGTCCACTGCAGTCGTGCCGGCACCCACAACATCTGAGCCATGCCCCCCAGTTGTGCCGGCACACACCATGTCAGACACCTCCACTGCAGTTGTCAGTGGCTCTCCAGCACCCACCACCCCTTCCCTGCTTCCTCCTGGTGAGCCCTGATCCTGTCCCTGCGGTGCCTGGCCTACCCCCCGGTTGCCCCTCCTAGTGGATTGTCCCTGGTTTTGTGCAGGCATGTGTAGGGTGGCATCTGCCACTATCACCCACTTGTGACTTTGTTGATGGACTGGCCATTGGCCTTTGTTTATGTTCTACCGGACTTCTACTTTTAATGCCACATATGCTGAATAAAGCAACTTTCTGTTCTCTAGTGCTTTTGCTTCTGATGTACATGATGTTGATGATGCTAACCATGCCCTTGCTGCAGTGATGGTGACATTTGGTCTCATGATAATGAAGTGTTACTGTGCAGGAACCCATGTGGTCCAGGGGGAATGTGTCCTATCCTGTGGTGTATCCATGTCATCCATAGCAGCATCTGAGGGTGTCATGTGTTCAGTATTTGGCAATGGGATTTCCTACTTAGATTGGCAATTTCACATCTGTGGCTTCCACCCCTGCACATCTGTTGTGCCTGCCATTGTTCTATTCGTCTACTTCCCTGACCGTGTGGCCATCTCCACTGGACATGCAGGTTTGGGCATCAATGGGGAAGGACTCATCTGTGTTGTCAGTGCAACATTGCTATACAAGTGTGTTGGATCTGTGCTGATGATTACGTTGGCACTTCCATGACCAGGCTGATGTGATGGGAGCCCTCATTTGGTGCTAATTGTTGATTGTGTGACCAAGTGCTCAGCTGACATGGTGGGGCCCTACTGAGGCAACATATGGCACAGCTGTCCTCACACAGGAGTGGAGTCCCATCATGGCAGTGTGTACTCCTGTGACATTGCCTGCGCCCAAGGTGTGTGTTGTATGTGCATGTCTGTGTGTTCACTTCCGTTTAGCTGTGCATGCTGTGATCCCTAGAGTGGTACCTGTTTGTGATGCTAGCTGAGTTGAGCTATGTTCCCCCAAAGTCTTCGCCCTGGGTTCTCTGTGATGTGGGTGCATGGCACATTACTGGTCATCAGGGTGTCACTCATAGGTGTGCTTGCTGTCAGGGCTGAGTTTGTGTGCAGACGCAGCTGGGTCACAGTCAGGTTTCCCCTTGGCACTTGTTGTTTACCCCTGTCATGTGATTTACAGTTTGTGTTATCTTTCAGTGATTGTGACACGTTGTGTGTGTGACTGCTGGCACTCCTCAGGTTCCGGGCTGCAATGTTGGTTGTTGTCTATGTGTGTTCTTTGTGGGTGACCTTGGCTTCTTCATTGGTGTGTGACTGTGGCTGGGATCCCATTGGTTGGTGTGGTATTGCCGTCATGTCCATGTACGGCGTAGTGTGCAGTGTGTCAGACATTCAGGAGTCTTGTTTAGTGTCCATGTGTGATGTGTTTCTGCACCTTGGTTCCCACCCACCACCCTGGAATAGTCATGGGTACATGTGCAATGTCACCAGTGCATGTGTGCTTCAAAGCTGCACATTGTTGGAGGTCGAGGGGTGTGGTGTTGAGTGTGTGCAGATGAGAGTTGTTGCCCGGCTAGGCCCCTGCCTCCATGTTGGCCTTGGCTCACTGGCCATGCTGTTTGATTTGTGCTTGTGTAGGTGTGATGGTAGTTAGTTGTTCAGTACCCATGACTGTGGTTCACAGTGTGAACCACATTTAGCTTTGTCATCACAGTGGGTTTGTAATGCAGCCCAGGGTCACCACATTGTGGGGGCCCTGGGGGTGGTGCTGTGGTGTGTCTGTGTCTTGCTGTGTCAGTTGCTGTCCCTACGTGCCTGTGTGACATGTGTGATTTGTGCTCCCTCTCATCTGACAATGCCTGCTTGCCCACATAGGGAATTTGGATCCATGAGTTACCTTTGTGTGGCACTGTATGCACATCTGTATGATTGGTATTCATGTCTCCTCATGTGTTGTGTGGTTGCCTGGGGACACTGGCACCCCCCACCCTCACCTGTTGTGTATGATGTGCAGGGTGGGTCTGCCTGTTTGTGTTTGTGCATCTGCACCACTGCATTGGCATATCTTGGGTGTGCCATTGGCTGTATGTAGTTTGGTGGGTTTCCCCTGCTGTCCCTGGGACTCGTAGGTCATCGGTCAGCACAATGATCATGGTTTGTGTGTCCCATTGCTGCCATGGTATGGTATCTGTTCACCTCACATCTGCAGTCTCCACAGGGTATCTGCATGTGTGTGCCCATTGGTGCAAATATGTGGGTCTGCATTCGGATGGTCACTTCTGTCATTGTGTCATTGATGATTGTTGACGGTGTCAGCCCCCATGGGTGTTGTTTGTCTGCACATGGCCAAAGTTATGTCTTATTTGCACTGCAGGATTTGGCTCCCCCAATTTATGTTGCAATGGGACACATACACTACTTTGCCACTGATGTGTTTGTTGTTCTGTGACCAGGAATCATCCATGCAGTTTGGCAGTTGCACCTCTTACTTTGTCAACACTTACCTTTTGGTCACTGTGATGATGGGGGTTTGGACCCCATTGCCACAATGTTCAAAATGTGCTGCAGCTATGGACCCCACACTTACCTTTTGGTCACTGTGATGATGGGGGTTTGGACCCCATTGCCACAATGTTCAAAATGTGCTGCAGCTATGGACCCCACACTTACCTTTTGGTCACTGTGATGATGGGGTTTGGACCCCATTGCCACAATGTTCAAAATGTGCTGCAGCTATGGACCCCACACTTACCTTTTGGTCACTGTGATGATGGGGGTTTGGACCCCATTGCCACAATGTTCAAAATGTGCTGCAGCTATGGACCCCACACTTACCTTTTGGTCACTGTGATGATGGGGGTTTGGACCCCATTGCCACAATGTTCAAAATGTGCTGCAGCTATGGACCCCACACTTACATTTTGGTCACTGTGATGATGGGGGTTTGGACCACATTGCCACAATGGTCATGGCCTGCTTGCATTGTGGGTGCCACATACATATTTGTGTGGCACATGTGCTAGGGGGTCACATTGTATGTTCAAAGTCATGTTCGGTGTTGTAAGCATTTGACACAGTCTACACACGCTTGTCATGGTGTTGGGGGGGATGTCTTCTTCTTGCATTCCCTAGGTTGTGGTGTGCTGGTTGTGTCATGCATTGTCCATCCTATGGGTGGGGGTGGTAGTGGTGGTAGGCATCCTGCCCCCCTGGGTGAGGGTGGTAGTAGTGGTAGGCATCCTGCCCCCCTGGGTGAGGGTGGTAGTAGTGGTAGGCCCCCTGGGTGAGGGTGGTAGTAGTGGTAGGCATCCTGCCCCCCTGGGTGAGGGTGGTAGTAGTGGTAGGCATCCTGCCCCCCTGGCTAAGGGTGGTAGTAGTGGTAGGCATCCTGCCCCCCTGGCTAAGGGTGGTAGTAGTGGTAGGCATCCTGCCCCCCTGGGTGAGGGTGGTAGTAGTGGTAGGCATCCTGCCCCCCTGGCTAAGGGTGGTAGTAGTGGTAGGCATCCTGCCCCCTGGGTGAGGGTGGTAGTAGTGGTAGGCATCCTGCCCCCCCTGGCTAAGGGTGGTAGTAGTGGTAGGCATCCTGCCCCCCTGGCTGAGGGTGGTAGTAGTGGTAGGCATCCTGCCCCCTGGGTGAGGGTGGTAGTAGTGGTAGGCATCCTGCCCCCCTGGGTGAGGGTGGTAGTAGTGGTAGGCATCCTGCCCCCCTGGGTGAGGGTGGTAGTAGTGGTAGGCATCCTGCCCCCCTGGGTGAGGGTGGTAGTAGTGGTAGGCATCTGCCCCCCTGGGTGAGGGTTGTAGTAGTGGTAGGCATCCTGCCCCCTGGGTGAGGGTGGTAGTAGTGGTAGGCATTCTGCCCCCCTGGGTGAGGGTGGTAGTAGTGGTAGGCATCCTGCCCCCCTGGCTAAGGGTGGTAGTAGTGGTAGGCATCCTGCCCCCCTGGCTAAGGGTGGTAGTAGTGGTAGGCATCCTGCCCCCCTGGCTAAGGGTGGTAGTAGTGGTAGGCATCCTGCCCCCCTGGGTGAGGGTGGTAGTAGTGGTAGGCATCCTGCCCCCCTGGGTGAGGGTTGTCGAAGTGGTAGGCATCCTGACCCCCTGGGTGAGGGTGGTAGTAGTGGTAGGCATCCTGCCCCCTGGGTGAGGGTGGTAGTAGTGGTAGGCATCCTGCCCCCTGGGTGAGGGTGGTAGTAGTGGTAGGCATCCTGCCCCCCTGGCTAAGGGTGGTAGTAGTGGTAGGCATCCTGCCCCCCTGGCTAAGGGTGGTAGTAGTGGTAGGCATCCTGCCCCCCCTGGGTGAGGGTGGTAGTAGTGGTAGGCATCCTGCCCCCCCTGGGTGAGGGTGGTAGTAGTGGTAGGCATCCTGCCCCCCTGGCTAAGGGTGGTAGTAGTGGTAGGCATCCTGCCCCCCTGGGTGAGGGTGGTGGTGCGCATTCAGGCCCCTGTGTGCATATGTGGCATTGGTGATGGGCATCCCGCCCCTATGGTGCTGCTGTTGCTGGTGTAAGTATATTCTGCATCCCTCTGTGTGTGTGTGATGTGTCGTGTACGTGTTGTATGTGTTTCGTGGTTGGTGTCTGGCTTACCTTCTGCGCCGTACGCGTCCGTGCCTGTTCCGGTAGTAAATGTAGAATATTGGTATGATCGGGACGAAGGGATTCATGGTTGGTTCGTGTCGTTCGTCCTTCTCGTTGCTTCGCGTTGTCCTCGTCGCTTCGCCTCGTCCTCGTCGCTTCGCCTCGTCCTCGTCGCTGCCGTGTTCGTCTCGGAGCCGTGGATCGTGTTGTGGCGCGAATCGGAGCTTATGTGCGCCTCTCCCGGATGCTTTGACGTGCCGTGCGTAGCGACGGGTTCGGCGCGTACGGAAGCGCATCGTACTTGTCCGGCCGGACGGGGCTGCATTTTTCCTTCCGTGCGACTCGATTCGGCGTTTCCGGATTCGCCTCGGTCGGGGAACAGGACCTGGTATGGGTGAGTACGGCTCGGCCGGATTCTTTGCTGTTGTGCGCATCGTACTTACTCGTTCGGTGTGCTGTACGGATCGGTCGGGAAACAGGCTTTCGCATGGCTTTTTCCCGACCGAATGGTGTTGGGTACGCCTCCGACCGAGATCGGAATCGGCCCCTAACTGTACATTTCATAACATATTTCATACATCACATTTCTCTTACAATTTCAAGACTAGGAATTTTTTTTAAAGTAAAAATATCACTAGAAACAATAAAGCAGTACTGAATAATATATAATACACCTTACAAATTGGTTACTCACTTTTGAGGTAGTATTGCAGAATACCAAATATCAGAAACTCTTAACAGATTTTCTTTTCCGCACAAGAAATGTAATACATCTCTCTCAGAAAGGTGAAACCAGAAATGGCAAACTTTCCCTCTCTTTTTGCACTAAAATAAATGTAAGTATCAAATCACATTGCTTCCATCATTATTTCAAATTGTAAAACACATTTCTATTGGTTAGACATATTAACCCTTTCTAACTGTCTTCAAATGGTGCCCAAACTACTTCTGTAATTTTCTGAAGTCGCGACTCCACCGCGAAGGAGCCACAACTCCACACGGGAGTTCAAAAACCTATTTCTAATAATACTAGTATAGATTTTCAGCAACACACTAATTTTCCACATACTACTATCTTAGAAAACCTTAATTTGCTATCTTGTCACTTATATTTATACATCCATTTCACATTTTAAGTCCACAGTTAAGTTTCAACCCTTCCCCCATTCTGCTTAATGCCCGTTTCCATAGTAACAGTTCATGGAACATTCAACTGTAGTAGCAGGTCACAAGTTCACCGTAGTTTCAAGTTCAGCACACAAGCTTAATAATGCATATAGCAGGTGTGGTTGACCTTTGCAAAATATTACCTTATGATATCAACTGTACCTTTCAAACATTTTCTAACAATGAATCACAAACTTGATACCTCAGCAAAGTAACATGCATCCTATTTTTCAGTGCACAATCTTGATGAACAGCCAATCACTTATCAACTTTAAAAAAAACATGTTCTCCACCATTTTAGATACTTCTCATTCTACCAACTGACTACCTGAGCTACAGACATCTTCTGATTACTTCCAGACATCCCTTCAAGATGCTCACAGTGTGGATTGTAGGACACAGCTATGTTTTCTGGTGCAAAAGGTATGCTGAATGCAGAGGTATTGCCAAACACCTAGCTTCGGAAAATGTGGACATTAAATGGATTGCACAGAGAGGGTTAAAGTGGCACCAATTGTTGCCTTTGGTTAAAACCTTTTTTCATCTCCAACCCCCTGACCTCATGATTGTGTATTGTGGTGGCAATGACCTAGGCACATTGACTGGCGTAGGTCTGGAAATGCTAATGAAGGACACCTTTGCACAGTTGATGTTGCTTTTGTCTCAAACTGTCTTTGTATACTCTAACATATGCCAAAGACAGAAATGGAACTGGTCAAATCAATTCTGTCAACAGTTTGAGAAAGCTAGAAAGAGTGTCAATAAAGCTGTTTCTGCATACCTCAGAGATCATAGAATGGGGTCCAAATACAACAACAATCTACGTTTTGATATGAACGGCATCTACAGAAGTGATGGAGTGCACTTCACAGATCAAGGAAACAGAGTCTTCCTCAACAACCTAAAGCTGTGCATCCACACTTACATGTAGTTACAACAAACTCATTATGAAAACAAGGGCTCTTTTTAGAGCCACCCTATAACCCAACAGTTAATCTTACTTTTTAAAAAACATACATATTCTTTTTTTAATTTTGCTTGGAGTTGCGAACCCATCGCGTTTACACTGGGGGGCCGCGCTGAGAGCCGCAATGGAGTCGCGACTCCAAGCACACAAGAAAAAAAAAGCCTCCATTCTTATTACTCAAATTCTGCCCCGGGGACCCCATCTCCCGAGGCCCAGCCATTTTATATTTTTTATAAATAAAAAAAGTTACCCCCCCAGGGCTTTTTTTTTGCCCTGGGGACTCCAACCCCCGGGGCATGCCCTCACGTTGGGGACCACAGAGGGAGCCCCAATGCCCCGCGGTCCCATCCGGCTCCCCACCTCCTGCGGGAGCCGGAATTGCTTTTGGACAAGGGAAGCTGCTGACATGCAACTCCCCTTGTCCAAAAGCAATTCTGCTTTGCTTCTTGGAAGCTCTCGCTTCCAGGAAGCAAAGCAGCGTTTGCTATGGCAGGGCGGGAGCAGTGCTCCCACCCTGCCATAGCAAATGGCAATGTCCCGGGGGTGGGTACCCCAGGACATTGTAGGAGCCGGTCCTGGGGGGTGGCAGTCCCCAGGGCATGTAGGGCTCCAGGAGGGGTCCCCGCGACCCCCTCCCAACATCTAAATTGCCCAGTGGAGGTGGTGGTCCCCGGGATGGGGATCCGCAATGGACCCCCATATTAAAAAAATTAGTGCCCTAGGGAGGTGGTGGTCCCTGGGGCAGTGTGGGGAGGGCCAAGAGCCCCCCCACACTTCTTTAAATATATTGAAGCCCCGGGGAGATGGTGGTCCCCGGGGCTTGGGGGTGCCCACGAGGCCCCTGACCCCATATAAATTAAAGCCCCAGGGAGGTGACGGTCCCCGGGGCAGCATGAGGGAGGGAGCAGCACCCCATGCATTTTTTTTTCAACCCCCAGGGAGGTAGCGGTCCCCGGGGCTGTGGGGGCCCCTGAGGGCCCCCACTACATAATCAGCTATTGCCCCCAGGACCTGGCCCACCCGGGGGCTTAAGGGAAACCGCTTCATTTAAAAAAAAAAAAATCAGCGGGATTCGCGCACACAGCGCGACTCAGGCTGAATTTTTTTTACAAAATGCTTTTTTGGCCCTCTGGGTCCCTGTGGGACCCCCTGACCACGCCTAGGGGGTCAGGGTGTTACTACCCTGCCCCCTTTTCTTTTTTATTAATCTTTTTTTTACTGTTTTCTTGTGACTCGGTTTTACTGAGTCACAAGATGGCTGCCAACACTTCTTGGTTTGAAGTGTTGGAAGCCAATCAGAATGAAGCTCGTGCTCGGGAGGGTTCGTGAACCCACTGTGGTCACAGATATCAATATTTTTTATTTTTTAAATTTCTCAGGAACCACTGAACGGATTTACAGCATTTAAAGCAAAAAGTGCACTCTGAACCAAGAACTACCTCTCTGCCAAATTTGTTGTAATTGCGTTCAGCAGTTCGAACTGTATCCGCGACAAAGGTTCCTAGGGAAATTAACATGGGGAAAATGCATTTTGGGACCCCCTTTTTCTCGGCCCCCGCTTGACTAATCACCGCGGAACTTTCAAGACCGGAGCTGACCAGCGCGCCCCATTAGTTTTGAAAATTTCACGAAGATTCTACAACCGGCGCCAAAGATATTGGCAAATCAAAAAACGCTTTTCCTATGGAAACTGGCGACCTACTGGTGGTTGCCAGTAGGTAGTTATAGTTAGGACCTAGTTTCCATAGGAAAAGCGTTTTTCCTTTTGTCAATATCTTAGGCGCCGTTTGACGAATCTTCGTGAAATTTTCAAAACTAATGGGGCGCTCAGGTCGGCTCCTGACTTAAAAGATTCTGGGTGATTCGTCAAGCGGGGGCCGAGAAAAAAGGGGGGTCCCAAAACGCATTTTCTCCATGTTAATTTCTATAGGAAACTTTAGACAAAGCTACAGCCTGTACTGCTGAACGGAATTACATCAAATTTGGCAAAAAGGTAGCTCATAGTTCAGAAAGTGTGCTTTTTTTAAATGGTGTAAATCTGTTCGGTAGTTCCTGAAATATTCATATTTAAAAAAATTATCTGGTGACCGAGGAGGATTCCCGAACCCTCCCGAGCGCAAGCTTGATTCTGATTGGCTGCCAACACTTCAAACCAGAAAGTGTTGGCAGCCATCTTGTGACAACCGAGTCACAAGAAAAAAGGGTTGAAAATGGTCAGAAAGGAAGAAAAGGGGGCAGGATAGAAACCCCCTGACCCCCTAGGCCTGCTCTGGGGGTCCCACAGGGACCCCCAGGGCCAAAAAAAGCATTTTTTAAAAACATTTCGGTGGGAGTCGCGTCCCGCCCTGTCATTGCAAACACTGCCTTGCTTCGCGGAAAAAAATGGCTCAGGCCCTAGGGGATGGGGTCCCCAGAGCCCAAAAATTACTAAGAGAAGGAGGGCCACACAGCCCCCCTTCTAAAAATATAAAAAGAAAAGAAAAGTCGGCATCTCGTCGGAGGCCCCGCCCCCTCCCTGCACCACTTTGCAAACGCACCTCCTGGCGCATTCTGGGTTGGGGGATTAAGTCCCCTTGAATGCTAAGGGACCTTAGGGGCCAACTAGCCCACCAGGTACCTCTGTTTGCAGAGTGGTGTAAAAAGGGGGCGTGGCCTCGGACCACTCTCAGCAATCCAGCTGTATGGGGCTTACTGGAGGTACCTGGTGGGCTGGTTGGCCCCCAGGAACCCTCAGGATTCAAGGGGACTTAATCCACCAACCAAGAATGCACCAGGAGGCGCGTTTGCAGAGTGGTGGAGAAAGGGGGCATGGCCTGTGTCCACCTGTCAGCAATCCCACTATCTGGGGCATACTGGAGGTATCAGGTAGGCTAGTTGGCCCCTAAGAACCCCCAGCAGCGAAGGGGACTTTAATCCCCATCCAAGAGCGCGCCAGGGAGTGTTTTTTCAGAGTGGTGGGGAAAGGGGGCGTGGCCTGCTATGAGAACTTAGAAATCCTGCTGTGTGGGACTTACTGGAGGTAATATGAGGGGTAGTTGGCCCCCAAGGTTGACCTTGGGGGCCAACTACCCTCCTGTTACCTCCAGTAAGTCCCACACAGTGGGATTGCTAAGAGGTCTTTGGAGACCACGCTCACCTTTCTCCACCACTCTGCAAACGTGCCTCCTGGCACAGTAGTGGTTGGGTGATGAAGTCCACTTTACTCCTGAGGGACTTTGGCGGCCAAGTAGCCCTCCTGGTACCTCCTGTAAGTCCTACGCAGCGGAATTCCTGAGCGCTGGTAGGAGGCCCAGGCCCCTTTCTGCACCACTCTGCAAACGCGTCTACTACGTTATAGTTAGAAATTAGCATTTAAAATACCTTAGAAATTCACTAAAAAAAACATAGGTTTCAGGGACATTATAGTTAGAAATTAGCATTAAAAAATCCTAGAAATTCACTGAAAAAACCATAGGTTTCAGGGACGTTATAGTTAGAAATCAGCATTTAAAAAACCTTAGAAATTCACTGAAAAACCATAGGTTTCAGGGACATTATAGTTAGAAATTGGCATTTAAAATACCTTGGAAATTCACTGAAAAAACCACGGGTTTCAGGGACGTTGTAGTTAGTTGGACATTTCACTCATATAAAACCAGAGAAAATCGGCCATTATAGTTAGTTGAGCTAACTATAACTTGTGCCCCCGCAATGCACTGCTGATGATGTCACATATTACATCACTCATGACATGGTCAGTGACATTACTGATGACATCACTGATGACATTTCAGATGACATCACTGATGATATCAAACACTTAATATCTGATGCACCTCCTTACACCCTAATATAACCTTTCATACACCTACTCTAAAATACAAACTACCATTCTCCAAACCATAGACGCACCAATTCCAGTTAGTACATACCCACTCACTGATTCATAGATCTACACACACATCCACTCACCCATACAGTCACTCACACACGCAGTCTGTCATCAATATAGCCACTGTTATATGCACTCATAAACCTATACAGATACTCACACACCGCCACTCACCCATAGAGTTACTCACACACCTAGTCAGTCACCGAAAGAATCAAGCGCACTGCCATTTACTCATTATACAGTTATACACACACCACCAATCATTAACCTATATAGACACTCATGTAGCTACTCACCAACCCATGTTGCCACTTACACACCAACTATCAGACTGATACAGACATTCACACAGATCAGTCACTCACCCATGCATTCAGTAAGACACGTTTAATCACTCACTTATACAGTCAGTCACACACCTACTAAATCAGCCATTCAGTCACTCATACACCCACTCATTCTTCAATACACTTTGGCGTATATATATATATATAAAACATACTTACATTTTTTAGAAACACACACTCACTGGATGATGTCATCAGTGAAGTCATTTGAGATGTCATCAGTGATGTCATCTGTGATGTCACTGACCATGTCATGAGTGATGTAATATGTGACATCATCAGCAGTGCATTGCGGGGGCGCGAGTTATAGTTAGCTCAGCTAACTGTAACGGCTGAATTTCTCTGGTTTTGTATGAGTGAAATAACAGCCTAACTATAACGTCCCTGAAACCTGTGTTTTATTCGGTGTATATCTAAGGTTTTTAAATGCTAATTCCTAACTATAACGTCCCTGAAACATGTGTTTTTTCCAGTGTATTTCTAAGGTTTCTAAAATGCTAATACTAGCTATAACGTCCTTGAAACCTGTGGCTTTTTCAGTGAATTTCTAAGGCTTTTTAAATGCTAATTTCTAACTATGCCTACATAGGTAGGACATGTATGGAAAGAGGAAGAAAGGCGCAGAAAGAAGCAAGAGAAGTGCAGAAAGATGCAAGAGAGGTACAGAAAGAGGAAGAAAGGTACAGAAAGAAGCAAGAAAAATGCAGAAAGAGTCAATAGAGGTCCAGAAAGAGGAAGAAATGTGCAGAAAGAAGCAAGGGAAGTGTACAAAGAAGCAACAGAGGTGCAGAAAGAGGCCTATTTCGACTGTCCCTTACCAAAGACTCATACAAAGTAGCCTAATCACTAATCCTTCTCCCAAGATGTCTTAAACCTCACTTTTCTCTTGAAGGTTCACTATTCATCGACTGCTCAGAATATTAGGCCTACCAAATGTAAAACAGCAATCCTAACCATATCACTGTTGTAAGTCTCACCAAGTTTGTGAAGGTATGCTTTTTAAGCTACCATCTTCAGATGCATAACACATGTGAGAATACATGTACAAGTAGACATATACCTCAGTCACGAGAGCACACAGACCTTTAAACTTGACAGCTTGCACTTCCCATTCGAGTACAGAAAGAGGCAGGAGAAGTACAGAAAGATAGGAGCAGAAAATAACAAGGGAGGTGCAGAAAGAGTAACAAATGTGCAGAAAGAGGAAAGAGAAGTGCAGAAATAGGCAAGAGAAGTGCAGAAAGAGGCAAGAGAGGAGCAGAAAGAGGCAGGAGAGGTGAAGAAAGAGGGAAGAGGGGTGCAGAAAGAAGCAAGAGGGGTACAGAGAAAAGCAAGAGAAGTGCAGAAAGAAGCAAAAGAAGTGCAGAAAGAAGCAAAAGAGGTACAGAAAGAGGCAAGAGGGTTGCAGAAAGAAGCAAGAGAGGTGCAAAAAACACAAGTGAAGTGCAGAAAGAAGCAACAGATGTGCAGAAAGAGGAAATAGAACTGCAGAAAGAGGAAAGAGAGGTGCAGAAAGAGGGCAGAGGGGTGCAGAAAGAGGTAAGAGAGGTGCAGAAAGAGGCAAGAGAGATGCAGAAAGATGGAAGAAGGCTGCAGAAATAAGAGAGAGGGGTGCAGAAAGAAGCAAGAAAGGTGCAGAAAGAAGCAAGAGAAGTGCAGAATGAAGGAACAGAGGTGCAGAGAGAGGCCGGAGAGGTGCAGAAAGAAGGAGTTGGGGTACAGAAAGAGGCAAGAGGGGTGCAGAGAGAGGTAAGAGGGGTGCAGAAAGAAGCAACAGAGGTGCAGAAAGAGGCAAGGGAGGTGCAGAAACAGGTAAGAGAAGTGCAGAAAGAGGCAAGAGAAGTGCTGAAAGAAGCAAGAGAGGTGCAGAAAGAAGCAAGTGAAGTGATGAAAGAGACAAGAGAGTTGCAGAAAGAAACAAGAGAGGTGCAGAAAAAAACAAGAGAAGTGAAGAAAGAGGCAAGTGAGGTGCAGAAAGAGGAAAGAGAGGTGCAGAAAGAGGCAAGAGAGGTGCAGAAAGAGGCGAGTGGGGTACAGAAACAGGCAAGAGAACTGCAGAAAAAGGCAAGAGTGTTGCAGAAACAGGCAAAAGAGGTGCAGAATGAGGCAAGAGAAGTGCAGAAAGTAGCAACAGACGTGCATAAGGAGGCAAGAGAACTGCAGAAAGAGGCAAGAGAGTTGCAGAAACAGGCACCAGAGGTGCAGTAAGAGGGAATGAGGGGGTGCAGAAAGAGGCAAGAGAAGTGCAGAAACAAGCAAGAAAGTTGCATAAACAGGCAAACGAGGTGCAGAAAGATGGAACAGGGGTGCAGACAGAGGCAAGAGAGGTACAGAAAGAGGGAAGAGGGGTGCAGAAAGAAGCAAGAGAGGTGCAGAAATTTACAAGGGAGGTGCTGAAAGAAGCAAGATAAGTGCAGAAAGAAGCAACAGAGGTGCAGAAAGAGGCAAGAGAGGTGCAGAAAGAGGGAAGAGGGGTGCAGAAAGAGGCAAGAGTGGTGCAGAAAAACACATGTGAAGAGCAGAAAGAAGCAACACATGTGCAGAAGGAGGCAAGAGAACTGCAGAAAGGGGAAAGAGGCACAGAAAGAGGGAAGAGGGGTGCAGAAAGAGGCACTAGAGGTATAGAAAGAAGCAATAGAGATGCATAAAGATGGAAGAGCTCTGCAGAAAGAGGCAAGTGGGGTGCAGAAAGAAGCAACAGAAATGCAGAAAGGCAAGAGAAGTGCAGAAAGAAGCAACAGAGGTGCGGAAAGAGGCAACAGAAGTGCACAAAGAGACAAGAGAGGTGCAGAAAGAGGGAAGACGAGTACAGAAAGAGGAAAGAGAGGTGCAGAAAGAGGCAAGAGAGGTGCAGAAAGAGGCAAGTGAGAAACAGAAACAGGCAAGAGTGTTGCAGAAACAGGCAAGAGAGGTGTAACATGAAGCAAGAGAGGTGCAGAAAGAGGGAACAGGGGTGCAGAAAGAGGCAAGAGAAGTGCTGAATGAAGTAATTGAGGTGCAGAAAGAGGCAAGAGAAGTGCAGGAAGAAGGAACAGATATGCAGGAAGAGCAAGTGAAGGGTAGAAAGAAGCAACAGAAAAGCAGAAAGAGGCAAGAGAAGTGCAGAAGGAAGCAACAGAGGTGCAGAAAGAGGCAACAGAAGTGCAGAAAGAGGCAAGAGAGGTACAGAAAGAGACAACAGAGGTGCACAAAGAGACAAGAGAGGTGCAGAAAGAGGGAACACGAGTGCAGAAAGAGGCAACAGGGGTGCAGAAAGAAGCAAGAGAGTTGCAGAAAGAAGCAAGAGAAGTACAGAAAGAAGCAACAGAGGTACAGAAAGAGACAAGAGAAGTGCAGAAAGACTCAAGAGAGGTGCAGATACAGGTAAGAGAGATGCAGAAAGAGGCAAGAGAGGTGTAGGAACAGGCAAGAGAGGTGCAGAAAGAGGAAACAGGGGTGCAGAAACAAGCAAAAGAAGTACAGAAAGAGGCAAGAGAAGTGCTGAAACAAGCAACAAATGTGCGGAAAGAAGCAAGAGAAGTGATGAAAGAGACAAGAGAGATGCAGAAAGAAACAAGAGAGGTGCGGAAAAAAGCAAGAGAAGTGCAGAAAGAGGCAAGAGAGGTGCAGAAAGAGGGAAGAGGGGTGCAGAAAGAGGCAAGAGAGGTGCAGAAAGAGGCAAGAGAGATGCAGAAAGATGGAAGAGGGCTGCAGAAAGAAGCAAGAGGGGTGCAGAAAGAAGCAAGATAGGTGCAGAAAGAAGCAAGATAGGTGCAGTAAGAAGCAAGAGAAGTGCAGAATGAAGGAACAGAGGTGCAGAGAGAGGCCGGAGAGGTGCAGAAAGAAGGAGTTGTGGTACAGAAAGAGGCAAGAGGGGTGCAGAAAGAGGTAAGAGGGGTGCAGAAAGAAGCAAGAGAGGTGCAGAAAGACGCAAGGGAGGTGTAGAAACAGGTAAGAGAAGTGCAGAAAGAGGTAAGAGTAGTGCTGAAAGAAGCAAGAGAGGTGCAGAAAGAAGCAAGTGAAGTGATGAAAGAGACAAGAGTGTTGCAGAAAGAAACAAGAGAGGTGCAGAAAAAAACAAGAGAAGTAAAGAAAGAGGCAAGTGAGGTGCATAAAGAGGAAAGAGAGGAGTAGAAAGAGGCAAGAGAGGTGCAGAAAGAGGCAAGTGAGGTACAGACACAGGCAAGAGAACTGCAGAAAAACACATGTGAAGAGCAGAAAGAAGCAGCAGATGTGCAGAAAGAGGCAAGAGAACTGCAGAAAGGGGAAAGAGGCACAGAAAGAGGGAAGAGGGGTGCAGAAAGAGGCACTAGAGGTATAGAAAGAAGCAATAGAGATGCATAAAGATGGAAGAGCTCTGCAGAAAGAGGCAAGAGGGGTGTAGAAAGAAGCAACAGAAATGCAGAAAGAGGCAAGAGAAGTGCAGAAAGAAGCAACAGAGGTGCGGAAAGAGGCAACAGAAGTGCAGAAAGAGGCAAGAGAGGTACAGAAAGAGGCAACAGAAGTAGAGAAAGAGGCAAGAGAGGTACAGGAAGAGACAACAGATATGCACAAAGAGACAAGAGAGGTGCAGAAAGAGGGAAGATGAGTACAGAAAGAGGAAAGAGAGGTGCAGAAAGAGGCAAGAGAAGTGCAGAAACAGGCAAGAGAGGTATAAAATGAAGCAAGAGAGGTGCAGAAAGAGGGAACAGGGGTGCAGAAAGAGGCAAGAGAAGTGCTGAAAGAAGTAATTGAGGTGCAGAAAGAGGCAAGAGAAGTGCAGGAAGAAGGAACAGATATGCAGGAAGAGCAAGTGAAGGGTAGAAAGAAGCAACAGAAAAGCAGAAAGAGGCAAGAGAAGTGCAGAAGGAAGCAACAGAGGTGCAGAATCAGGCAACAGAAGTGCATAAAGAGGCAAGAGAGGTACAGAAAGAGACAACAGAGGTGCACAAAGAGACAAGAGAGGTGCAGAAAGAGGGAACACGAGTGCAGAAAGAGGCAACAGGGGTGCAGAAAGAAGCAAGAGAGTTGCAGAAAGAAGCAAGAGAAGTACAGAAAGAAGCAACAGAATTGCAGAAAGAGGCAAGAGAAGTGCAGAAAGAAGCAGCAGAGGTACAGAAAAAGACAAGAGAAGTGCAGAAAGACTCAAGAGAGGTGCAGAAACAGGTAAGAGAGATGCATAAAGAGGCAAGAGAGGTGTAGGAACAGGCAAGAGAGGTGTAGAAAGAGGAAACAGGGGTGCAGGAACAGGCAAGAGAAGTACAGAAAGAGGCAAGAGAAGTGCTGAAACAAGCAACAAAGGTGCGGAAAGAAGCAAGAGAAGTGATGAAAGAGACAAGAGAGATGCAGAAAGACACAAGAGAGGTGCAGAAAAAAGCAAGAGAAGTGCAGAAAGAGGCAAGAGAGGTGCAGAAAGAGGGAAGAGAGGTGCAGAAAGAGGCAAGAGAGGTGCAGAAAGAGGCAAGAGAGATGCAGAAAGATGGAAGAGGGCTGCAGAATGAAGCAAGAGGGGTGCAGAAAGAAGCAAGATAGGTGCAGAAAGAAGCAAGAGAAGTGCAGAATGAAGGAACAGAGGTGCAGAGAGAGGCCGGAGAGGTGCAGAAAGAAGGAGTCGTGGTACAGAAAGAGGCAAGAGGGGTGCAGAAAGAGGTAAGAGGGGTGCAGAAAGAAGCAAGAGAGGTGCAGAAAGAGGCAAGGGAGGTGTAGAAACAGGTAAGAGAAGTGCAGAAATAGGTGAGAGAAGTGCTGAAAGAAGCAAGAGAGGTGCAGAAAGAAGCAAGTGAAGCGATGAAGGAGACAAGAGTGTTGCAGAAAGAAACAAGAGAGTTGCAGAAAAAAAGAAGAGAAGTGAAGAAAGAGGCAAGTGAGGTGCAGAAAGATGAAAGAGAGGTGTAGAAAGAGGCAAGAGAGGTGCAGAAAGAGGCAAGTGAGGTACAGACACAGGCAAGAGAACTGCAGACACAGGCAAGTGAACTGCAGAAAAAGGCAAGAGTGTTGCAGAAACAGGCAAGAGAGGTGCAGAATGAGATGAGAGAGGTGCAGAAAGAGGGAACAGGGGTGCAGAAAGAGGGAAGAGAAGTGCTGAAAGAAGTAACAAAGGTGCGGAAAGAGGCAAGAGAAGTGCAGAAAGAAGGAACAGATATGCAGAAAGAGCAAGAGAAGTGCAGAAAGAAGCAACAGAAATGCAGAAAGAGGCAAGATAAGTGCAGAAGGAAGCAACAGAGGTATAGAAAGAGGCAACAGAAGTGCAGAAAGAGGCAAGAGAGGTGCACAAAGAGACAAGAGAGGTACAGAAAGAGGGAATACGAGTGCAGCAAGAGGCAACAGGGGTGCAGACAGAACAAGAGAGTTGCAGAAAGAGGCAAGAGAAGTACAGAAAGAAGCAACAGAGGTGCAGAAAGAGGCAAGAGAAGTACAGAAAGAAGCAACAGAAATTCAGAAAGAGGCAAGAGAGGTGTAGAAACAGGCAAGAGAGGTGCAGAAAGAGGGAACAGGGGTGCAGAAACAGGCAAGAGAGGTGCAGAAAGAGGCAAGAGAAGTGCTGAAAGAATCAACAGAGGTGCGGAAAGAAGCAAGAGAAGTGATGAAAGAGACAAGAGAGATGCAGAAAGAAACAAGAGGGGTGCAGAAAAAAGCAAGAGAAGTGCAGAAAGAGGTAAGTGAGGTGCAGAAACATGCAAGATGATTGCAGAAAGAGGCAAGAGAAGTGCAGAAAGAAGCAACAGACATGCAGAAGGAGGGAACAGGGGTGCAGAAAGAGGCAAAAGAAGCGCTGAAAGAAGTAATGGAGGTGCAGTAAGAGGCAAGATAAGTGCAGAAGGAAGCAACAGAGGTATAGAAAGAGGCAACAGAAGTGCAGAAAGAGGCAAGAGAGGTGCACAAAGAGACAAGAGAGGTACAGAAAGAGGGAATACGAGTGCAGCAAGAGGCAACAGGGGTGCAGACAGAACAAGAGAGTTGCAGAAAGAGGCAAGAGAAGTACAGAAAGAAGCAACAGAGGTGCAGAAAGAGGCAAGAGAAGTACAGAAAGAAGCAACAGAAATTCAGAAAGAGGCAAGAGAGGTGTAGAAACAGGCAAGAGAGGTGCAGAAAGAGGGAACAGGGGTGCAGAAACAGGCAAGAGAGGTGCAGAAAGAGGGAACAGGGGTGCAGAAACAGGCAAGAGAAGTGCAGAAAGAGGCAAGAGAAGTGCTGAAAGAATCAACAGAGGTGCGGAAAGAAGCAAGAGAAGTGATGAAAGAGACAAGAGAGATGCAGAAAGAAACAAGAGGGGTGCAGAAAAAAGCAAGAGAAGTGCAGAAAGAGGTAAGTGAGGTGCAGAAACATGCAAGATGATTGCAGAAAGAGGCAAGAGAAGTGCAGAAAGAAGCAACAGACATGCAGAAGGAGGGAACAGGGGTGCAGAAAGAGGCAAAAGAAGCGCTGAAAGAAGTAATGGAGGTGCAGAAAGAGGCAAGAGAAGTGCAGAAAGAAGGAACAGATATGCAGGAAGAGCAAGTGAAGTGCAGAAAGAAGCAACAGAAAAGCAGAAAGAGGCAAGAGAAGTGCAGAAGGAAGCAACAGAGGTGCAGACAGAGGCAACAGAAGTGCAGAAAGAGGGAAGAGGGGTGCAGAAAGAAGCAAGAGGGGTGCAGAAATTTACAAGGGAGGTGCTGAAAGAAGCAAGATAAGTGCCGAAAGAAGCAACAGAGGTGCAGAAAGAGGGAAGAGGGGTGCAGAAAGAGGCAAGAGTGGTGCAGAAAAACACATGTGAAGAGCAGAAAGAAGCAACAGATGTGCAGAAAGAGGCAAGAGAACTGCAGAAAGGGGAAAGAGGCACAGAAAGAGGGAAGAGGGGTGCAGAAAGAGGCACTAGAGGTATAGAAAGAAGCAATAGAGATGCATAAAGATGGAAGAGCTCTGCAGAAAGAGGCAAGAGAAGTGCAGAAAGAAGCAACAGAGGTGCAGAAAGAGGCAACAGAAGTGCAGAAAGAGGCAAGAGAGGTACAGAAAGAGGCAACAGAAGTACAGAAAGAGGAAAGAGAGGTACAGAAAGAGACAACAGATGTGCACAAAGAGACAAGAGAGGTGCAGAAAGAGGGAAGACGAGTACAGAAAGAGGAAAGAGAGGTGCAGAAAGAGGCAAGAGAAGTGCAGAAAGAGGCAAATGAGGAACAGAAACAGGCAAGAGTGTTGCAGAAACAGGCAAGAGAGGTATAAAATGAAGCAAGAGAGGTGCATAAAGAGGGAACAGGGGTGCAGAAAGAGGCAAGAGAAGTGCTGAAAGAAGTAATTGAGGTGCAGAAAGAGGCAAGAGAAGTGCAGGAAGAAGGAACAGATATGCAGGAAGAGCAAGTGAAGGGTAGAAAGAAGCAACAGAAAAGCAGAAAGAGGCAAGAGAAGTGCAGAAGGAAGCAACAGAGGTGCAGAAAGAGGCAACAGAAGTGCAGAAAGAGACAAGAGAGGTGCAGAAAGAGGGAACACGAGTGCAGAAAGAGGCAACAGGGGTGCAGAAAGAAGCAAGAGAGTTGCAGAAAGAAGCAAGAGAAGTACAGAAAGAAGCAACAGAATTGCAGAAAGAGGCAAGAGAAGTGCAGAAAGAAGCAACAGAGGTACAGAAAGAGACAAGAGAAGTGCAGAAAGACTCACGAGAAGTGCAGAAACAGATAAGAGAGATGCAGAAAGAGGCAAGAGAGGTGTAGGACCAGGCAAGAGAGGTGCAGAAAGAAGAAACAGGGGTGCAGAAACAGGCAGGAGAAGTACAGAAAGAGGCAAGAGAAGTGCTGAAACAAGCAACAAAGGTGCGGAAAAAGCAAGAGAAGTGATGAAAGAGACAAGAGAGATGCAGAAAAAAACAAGAGAGGTGCAGAAAAAAGCAAGAGAAGTGCAGAAAGAGGCAAGAGAGGTGCAGAAAGAGGGAAGAGGGGTGCAGAAAGAGGCAAGAGAGGTGCAGAAAGAGGCAAGAGAGATGCAGAAAGATGGAAGAGGGCTGCAGAAAGAAGCAAGAGGGGTGCAGAAAGAAGCAAGATAGGTGCAGAAAGAAGCAAGAGAAGTGCAGAATGAAGGAACAGAGGTGCAGAGAGAGGCCGGAGAGGTGCAGAAAGAAGGAGTCGGGGTACAGAAAGAGGCAAGAGGGGTGCAGAAAGAGGTAAGAGGGGTGCTGAAAGAAGCAAGAGAGGTGCAGAAAGAAGCAAGTGAAGTGATGAAAGAGACAAGAGTGTTGCAGAAAGAAACAAGAGAGGTGCAGAAAAAAACAAGAGAAGTGAAGATAGAGGCAAGTGAGGTGCAGAAAGAGGAAAGAGAGGTGTAGAAAGAGGCAAGAGAGGTGCAGAAAGAGGCAAGTGAGGTACAGACACATGCAAGAGAACTGCAGAAAAAGGCAAGAGTGTTGCAGAAACAGGCAAGAGAGGTGAAGAATGAGAGGAGAGAGGTGCAGAAAGAGGGAACAGGGGTGCAGAAAGAGGGAAGAGAAGTGCTGAAAGAAGTAACAAAGGTGCGGAAAGATGCAAGAGAAGTGCAGAAACAAGGAACAGATATGCAGAAAGAGCAAGAGAAGTGCAGAAAGAAGCAACAGAAATGCAGAAAGAGGCAAGATAAGTGCAGAAGGAAGCAACAGAGGTATAGAAAGAGGCAACAGAAGTGCAGAAAGAGGCAAGAGAGGTGCACAAAGAGACAAGAGAGGTGCAGAAAGAGGGAATACGAGTGCAGCAAGAGGCAACAGGGGTGCAGACAGAAGCAAGAGAGTTGCAGAAAGAAGCAAGAGAAGTACAGAAAGAAGCAACAGAAATTCAGAAAGAGGCAAGAGAAGTGCAGAAAGAAGCAACAGAGGTGCAGAAAGAGGCAAGAGAAGTACAGAAAGAAGCAACAGAAATTCAGAAACAGGCAAGAGAGGTGCAGAAACAGGCAAGAGAGGTGCAGAAAGAGGCAAGAGAGGTGTAGGAACAGGCAAGAGAGGTGCAGAAAGAGGGAACAGGGGTGCAGAAACAGGCAAGACAAGTGCAGAAAGAGGCAAGAGAAGTGCTGAAAGAATCAACAGAGGTGCGGAAAGAAGCAAGAGAAGTGATGAAAGAGACAAGAGAGATGCAGAAAAAAACAAGAGAGGTGCAGAAAAAAGCAAGAGAAGTGCAGAAAGAGGTAAGTGAGGTGCAGAAACATGCAAGATGAGTGCAGAAAGAGGCAAGAGAAGTGCAGAAAGAAGCAACAGACGTGCAGAAGGAGGGAACAGGGGTGCAGAAAGAGACAAAAGAAGTGCTGAAAGAAGTAATGGAGGTGCAGAAAGAGGCAAGAGAAGTGCTGAAAGAAGGAACAGATATGCAGGAAGAGCAAGTGAAGTGCAGAAAGAAGCAACAGAAAAGCAGAAAGAGGCAAGAGAAGTGCAGAAGGAAGCAACAGAGGTGCAGACAGAGGCAACAGAAGTGCAGAAAGAGGTAAGCGAGGTACAGAAAGAGACAACAGAGGTGCATAAAGAGTCAAGTGAGGTGCAGAAAGAGGGAACACGAGTGCAGAAAGAGGCAACAGGGGTACAGAAAGAAGCAAGAGAGTTGCAGAAAGAAACAAGAGAAGTACAGAAAGAAGCAACAGAATTGCAGAAAGAGGCAAGAGAAGTACAGAAAGAGGCAAGAGAAGTTCTGAAACAAGCAACAAAGGTGTGGATAGAAGCAAGAGAAGTGATGAAAGAGACAAGAGAGATGCAGAAAGAAACAAGAGAGGTGCAGAAAAAAGCAAGAGAAGTGCAGAAAGAGGCAAGAGAGGTGCAGAAAGAGGGAAGAGGGGTGCAGAAAGAGGCAAGAGAGGTGCAGAAAGAGGCAAGAGAGATGCAGAGAGATGGAAGAGGGCTGCAGAAAGAAGCAAGAGGGGTACAGAAAGAAGCAAGAAAGGTGCAGAAAGAAGCAAGAGACGTGCAGAATGAAGGAACAGAGGTGCAACGAGAGGCCGGAGAGGTGCAGAAAGAAGGAGTCGGCGTACAGAAAGATGCAAGAGGGGTGCAGAAAGAGGTAAGGGAGGTACAGAAACAGGTAAGAGAAGTGCAAAAAGAGGCAAGAGAAGTGCTGAAAAAATCAAGAGAGGTGCAGAAAGAAGCAAGTGAAGTGATGAAAGAGACAAGAGAGTTGCAGAAAGAAACAAGAGAGGTGCGGAAAAAAACGAGAAGTGAAGAAAGAGGCAAGTGAGGTGCAGAAAGAGGAAAGAGAGGTGCAAAAAGAGGCAAGAGAGGTGCAGAAAGAGGCAAGAGAGGTGCAGAATGAAACAAGAGAGGTGCAGAAAGAGGGAACAGGGGTGCAGAAAGAGGCAAGAGAAGTACTGAAAGAAGTAACAAAGGTGCAGAAAGAGGCAAGAGAAGTGCAGAAAGAAGGAACAGATATGCAGAAAGAGCAAGAGAAGTGCAGAAAGAAGCAACAGAATTGCAGAAAGAGGCAAGGTAAGTGCAGAAGGAAGCAACAGAGGTACAGAAAGAGGCAACAGAAGTGCAGAAAGAGGCAAGAGAGGTACAGAAAGCGACAAGAGTGGTGCACAAAGAGACAAGAGAGGTGCAGAAAGAGGGAATACGAGTGCAGCAAGAGGCAACAGGGGTGCAGAAAGAAGCAAGAGAGTTGCAGAAAGAAGCAAGAGAAGTACAGAAAGAAGCAACAGAAATTCAGAAAGAGGCAAGAGAAGTGCAGAGAGAAGCAACAGAGGTGCAGAAAGAGGCAAGAGAAGTACAGAAAGAAGCAACAGAAATTCAGAAACAGGTAAGAGAGGTGCAGAAAGAGGCAAGAGAGGTGTAGGAACAGGCAAGAGAGGTATAGGAACAGGCAAGAGAGGTGCAGAAAGAGGGAACAGGGGTGCAGAAACAGGTAAGAGAAGTGCAGAAAGAGGCAAGAGAAGTGCTGAAAGAAGCAATAGAGGTGCAGAAAGAAGCAAGAGAAGTGATGAAAGAGACAAGAGAGATGCAGAAAGAAACAAGAGAAGTGCAGAACAAAGCAAGAGAATTGCAGAAAGAGGTAAGTGAGTTACAGAAACATGCAAGATGAGTACAGAAAGATGCAAGAGAAGTGCAGAAAGAAGCAACAGACGTGCAGATTGTGAGAAGTTGGCCTGGCATATGCTGTCCACTAATTATAGTGGGCACCTTGCACCAGTCCAAACAACCCTTATTGGAGATAGGTTAAAGACAACCTTTATTGAAAGCTATCCTAGTGGTAGCTATGGAGAGCAGCCTTCAGGCTAAGTCTTGAAGGAATGTAAAGCAGCTTGTTTTACCAGTCTATAATCTCTTGAGTGATCAAATGAAAGAGCACCACACCAGGTATATATTCAAAATATATGTATTTATTGCTAAACACACCCCTCTAGTCTCTTTATGAGGCTAGAGTTCGAAGTACATAAGTTATAAGTTATCAAATCACAGTAATAGCACAAATACACGTTTGGGCCCTAGGGCGTACCAAACCATATACCAATAAAGTGGTATGCGAACCACGACTGAACTAGACACTAGGCCTAGAGCCTCTAGAAGTGCTTGGACCACAAGGAACCACCCAAGGTGGTGACACAGGGGACCCACGGGAGACGCGTGCAGTGTAAATACACAACCGCGATACGCCGTTGACTTCTATGGAGAAAGTCGGAATCGGGAAATTAGAGAAAAGGGACACTTAAAAGAGGACTAGGACAAAACACTTTGAGATCTAGGACTTTGAAGAGTCTCTACCCAAGGGAGCACCGGAGTACTCGTGTTACCTCACCCAGGGAAGCCGGGTGCATAGGTGCCTTTCGGGGTCGGGTTTCGTCGTCGATTCGAATGGCGATCTGCTGCAAAGTGCTGCTGGCGACCAAGTGAAAAGTGTCCGGGTGGATCCAAGGGTGGATCGGAGTTCTGAAGAACCTGAAAGCAGAGGGGACAGAGTCTCGGTCACTAGCCAGTGACCAGTAAGGCGATGGACAGATGCCCACCGATGTCGAGTGCTTCAGGTGCTTTGACGGTCATCTTGACTCTTCAGCCACGAGGTCCAGGAGGCGTTGTCGGCGACCAGGAGCAGGATTCGGGCTGGTACACGATGTCTGTCGAGTGCTGAGGTATCAGCGACCGGATTGAACCCAACAAGCCTTGGCAACGGCAAGTCTTGATGAAGATGTAGATCGTCGATGGTGCAGACCAGCAAGGTCTGGGGAACTCACCCAGCGAGGGTAAGTGAGGGCAGGCCTGGAGCAACCAGGATACCAAGTAAGAAAAGGATTGGCCTTCGTTACGGGCTACTAGCCAACGGGCTAGCGACCGCAAAGGAGCCTCGTGACGCCGCACGTGGAGCTGGCTTACAGGACACTCATGGAGTGGGGGCCAGTGATCTTCGGTACAGGTAGTGCGGGAGGCTAGGGCTACTCGGAGCCCAAAGCACGACTTCTTGGGAGACCCAGAAGATGGTGCACTTGCAAATGTGCTCGGTGTCCAGGGGTCACTGTCTCAAGTCACCCACGATAGCCACGGGCCTCAGCTTTACTGGGGACTCAGGGTAGCCTCGGGGAAGTCTGAGAATCCACCTCTGGTGATGCGATGACTTCAGCGTCCGACGGGAGCTTCAGAGATGCGAACCGGACAGATGCTTCTTTGGTGCCTGCCAAGCAGGGGAGTCACTCCTTGACCCCAAGGGAGATTCTTCAGTCCTCTAATCTTGTCATAGAGCGTCGAAGGTCCAGGATTCAGTTTCAGAGTTTCGTCCAGGTATAATCTAAAGTCCTAAGGACTGGGTTCCTACCTTTATTCTAAAAATAGGGGTTGGACTACTCTGTGGCCCCACCTATGGGTGGGTCAGGGCAGAGGGGTGGCTACACCCTTTCCCTTTGTCCAGTTCGCGCCAAAGCAGGGGCTGCAAGCCCCTGATCCGGTTTGAACTGGGGTATGCACAGGGACACCAAACATGCCCCCAGTGCAGGACTTCAAAGCACCCGAAAGTGCTCCCGCCCAGCCCCAATACACATTATCCTGTCTGGGGAGGTGGTCACACCTCCCTGGGACAGGAAACCTATTGTCCAGGCCTCCCCTGCCGGAGTTTCGTCCAGCAGCAGGAGGCCAGACTCGTGTCTGTGGCAGCAGCATCCATTTTGTGATGCCAGGGCTCTGGAAAGAAGTTACCGGACTCGTCAGAGTTAACATGTCTTTCCCTCTAGAAGGGTGGAATGCTACCCCCGCCACCAGGATTGGCGGGGGGGTAGTATTCCAAGATGTTTGACACCAAACACGACATGTTTAGGTGCAGCCATTCCAAAGTTAGCATTTTACCGCGAGGATATAATGCGCTTAAGAGTATATGGTCAGGCTGCACTACAAACAGCATCAGAGATGGTCTCCGAACGCTGCAGAGGGGCCCTGCTCATGCAGGGGCACCCTCTCACATAGGAACCACGCACTCTGCCTTTAGGATTGATAAGGCCTGCCTTAGGAGTGACTTATAGGTTTATATGTGTGTATGTATTTCGTGATATAGGTAACCTATATCACAGTAAGAGGTGCATGCACCACCTTACCCAGGCTGCAGTAGCAGACCTGTGGTGCCAGTTTGGATGGCCTTCCAGGGGTGGCATAATACATGCTGCAGCCCCTGGCAGGCCTCTGAGGTACCTATGCCCTTGGTACATAGTATACCATATACAAGGGACTTATAAGGGCACTCCAGATTCCAATCAGTGATGTGCCTAAGGCACATGGAAACCATTTTAGAGAGGAAGCAGCTAGGCTGGGTTCTGATTAGCAGGGCCCCAGCCAGACTAATGTCGAAAAACAGTGAAGCATCAGCAAAAAAGTGGGGGTACCCATGTGAAGCAGATCCTACTCTCCTACACAACCCCCCAAACGTAGGGACATTAAACTAACCTTGCCCAGTTAAGTCTTCATGTTCTAAGTGGAAATACCTAGAGAGTCCATCTGCATTCGCATGGTTACTCCCAGGCCTATGTTCCACTGTAAAGTCCATCCCCTGTAGGGAAATGGACCACCTAAGCAGTTTGGGGTTTTCACCCTTCATTTGTTTTAGCCATAAGAGGGGCTTATGGTCTGTCTGAACCAGGAAGTGTGT
This sequence comes from Calotriton arnoldi, assembly GCA_963921515.1. Taxonomy (NCBI): domain Eukaryota; kingdom Metazoa; phylum Chordata; class Amphibia; order Caudata; family Salamandridae; genus Calotriton; species Calotriton arnoldi. The sequence goes on along the minus strand of CAWUFW010014020.1, from coordinate 174,735 downwards.
ACCAAACAAGTATGGCCTCAACTTCTTCAGAGCCCAGACCACAGCAAAGGCCTCCCTCTCTATGGCTGACCAACGTTTCTCTCTAGGGGTCAGCCTTCTGCTAATAAAAGCTACTGGCTGATCCTGACCTTCTTCATTCAATTGTGACAGTGCAGCCCCTACCCCCAATTCAGATGCATCAGTTTGAACAATGAACTTCTTGGAGTAATCCGGCCTCTGCAGAATTGGAGCAGTGCACATGGCCTGCTTGAGGTCATCAAATGCCTTTTGACATCTAACTGTCCACTGAACCTTTTTGGGCATTTTCTTAGAAGTTAAGTCATTCAGGGGTGTCACTATTGATCCATACCCCTTGACAAATCTCCTATAGTACCCAGTCAGGCCTAAGAAGGCTCTCACCTGAGTCTGGGTAGTGGGAGCAGTCCAGTCCATGATGGTCTGAATCTTGCTCTGCAAAGGTTGAATCTGGCCTCCACCCACAAGGTGGCCCAGGTACACAACCTGACTCTGCCCTATCTGGCACTTAGTGGCCTTGATAGTCAGGCCTGCCTTTTGCAGGGCCTGTAAAACATTCCTGAGGTGGACCAGGTGATCCTCCCAGGTGGAGCTAAAGACAGCAATATCATCTAGATAAGCTGCACTATAGGCTTCCAGTCCTGTGAGAACTGTATTCACCAACCTCTGGAAAGTGGCAGGTGCATTCTTCAGACCAAAGGGCATTACCACAAATTGATAATGTCCACTAGGGGTTGAGAATGCTGTTTTGGGCTTTGCAGTATCAGCTAGTCTGATTTGCCAGTAGCCAGCTGTTAGGTCAAATGTGCTGAGATATTTGGCAGAGGCCAAAGTATCTATGAGCTCATCTGCCCTGGGTATTGGATGGGCATCAGTCCTAGTGACTGCATTGAGACCCCTGTAGTCTACACAAAACCTCATCTCTCTTTTTCCACCACTGGTGTGAGGTTTCGGTACAAGGACTACTGGACTAGCCCAAGGGCTATCTGAGGGTTCAATTACTCCCAATTCCAACATTTTCTGGACTTCAGTCCTGATACAGTCCCTGACATGGTCAGGTTGCCTATAAATCTTGTTTTTAATAGGCAGACTGTCCCCAGTGTCCACTTCATGAGTGCACCAGGTGGTCTGACTGGGTGTCAGTGAAAACATATGTCTAAACTGATTGAGGACTTGCCTGCAATCAGCTTGTTGCTGGGTAGTGAGGCTGCCTGTCAAGGCTACACCATCAACTGACCCATCGTCAGGGTTCTGTGAGAGCAGGTCAGGGAGTGGGTCACTCTCTTCCTCCTGCCCTTCATCAGTAGCCATGAGCAAGCCCATGTCTGCCCTGTTCACATATGGTTTTAACCTGTTGACATGGAGAACCCTGTGGGGACTCCTGGGTGTTCCTAGGTCCACTAAATAAGTGACCTCACCCTTCTGCTCAACAATACTGTGGGGTCCACTCCATTTATCTTGGAGAGCTGCTGGGGCCACTGGCTCCAACACCCACACCTTCTGTCCTGGCTGGTAAACAGTCAGAACAGCCTTTTGGTCATGCCAGGCCTTCTGAATTTCCTGGCTAGCCTCAAGGTTTTTGGTTGCCTTTTTCATGTACTCAGCCATCCTGGAGCGGAGACCAAGTACATAGTCCACTATATCTTGCTTTGGGGGCTTGAGAGGTAACTCCCATCCTTCCTTCACCAAGCACAGTGGACCCCTCACAGGGTGGCCAAACAGAAGTTCAAAAGGGCTGTAACCAACCCCCTTCTGAGGCACCTCCCTATATGCGAATAAGAGGCAGGGCAAGAGTATGTCCCATCTACGCCTAAGCTTTTCTGGGAGCCCTTTAATCATGCCCTTCAAGGTTTTGTTGAATCTCTCAACTAAACCATTGCATTGTGGGTGATAGGGTGTGGTGAACTTATAAGTCACTCCACACTCCTTCCACATTGCTTTTAAGTACCCAGACATGAAGTTAGCACCCCTGTCTGATACTACCTCCTTAGGAAAGCCCACTCTTGAGAAGATTCCCAGGAGGGCCCTTGCCACCACAGGTGCTGTAGTGGTCCTGAGGGGAATAGCTTCTGGGTACCTGGTGGCATGATCCACTACCACCAGGATAAACCTGTGCCCAGAGGCTGTTTGGGGATCCATGGGACCAACAATGTCAATCCCTACCCTTTCAAAGGGCACCCCCACCACAGGTAGTGGTATCAGGGGGCCTTTGTAGTGCCACCTGCCTTGCCACTGGCTTGGCAGGTTACACAGGAGCGACAAAACTCCTTGCTGTCTTCAGACATGTGGGGCCAGTGAAAGTGAGGGACAATTCTGTCCCAAGTCTTGTTCTGGCCCAGGTGACCTGCTAAGGGAATATCATGGGCTAGGGTCAATAGGAAGCCCCTGAACTTCAAAGGTATTACCAACCTCCTGGTAGCACCAGGCTTGGGGTCTCTACTCTCTGAGTACAGGAGTCCATCATCCCAATACACTGTATGGGGACCACTAGCTTTCCCAGCAGCCTCAGCAGCAGCTTGCTGTCTGAGGGGTTCAAGGAGGGGCAGCTCTGCTGCTCCTGGCTCAGATCTGCCCTAGAAGGTCCCCCTGTCCCCAAGAACTCAACCTGGTCAGGTTCAAGTTCCTCTGGGACAGTTCCTTCTTCAGGGCTGAGATCATCCCCCTCAGGGGACTGATCTTCCTCCTGAGCCAAGGGGAAGGCACTGCCTTAACCCTACTACTCCTCCTCTTGGAAGGCACTTGGTCCATTCTTCCAGAATCCAAGGCCTGTTCAGTGCTAGACATTTTGGCTTGTGACCTGGTCACAGCAACCACATCTGCAGGGATCCCCAGCATTTCTGCATGGGTCCTGAGCTCCACTTCTGCCCACGCAGAAGTCTCTAAGTCATTGCCAAGCAAGCATTCGACTGGTAGGTTGGCACTTACCACAACCTTCTTAAGGCCAGTTACCCCTCCCCAGGAGAAGTTAACAACTGCCAGAGTATGGTCTGTTCTGACATTGCTAGCATTGGTCACTTGGTACATTTCACCAAGCATAACTTGCCCAGGTAGCACAAGGTCTTGTGCCACCATTGTGACACTTGCCCCTGTGTCCCTAAATGCCAAAGCCTCACGTCCATTGATTAAAGGCTGTTGTCTGTACTTGCCCAGATTACTGGGACTCACAGTGGAGGTCACATCCATGCCTCCATCACAGACTAACACAGCCTGAGTCAGTTCTCTGACTAAGTCAGAGCCCAACTCAGTTCCCAGGGTGAACCCTACTAAACCCTTTGCTGGAGCACTTCCACCAACTGTACTAGGGGGAACAGGTGCCTTAGGGGCATTGGTGGGTGCTGGACTGGAGTCTTTGGACTTGGTGCAATCACTGGTCCAGTGGGTCTTTTGCTTACAGACCTTGCACCATGGTTTTCTTTGGCCTTTACCTTTGGTAGACTGGGAATCCCCACCAGAAGAAGATTTTTGGGGGCCTGATGAAGACTTTTGATCTTTACCCATCTCCCCACCCTTGTCAGAGTTCTTAGCATCTTGCTTCTTGGTTTCCCCACCTTGGTTCTGTACCTTCTGCTTCACCCTGGTTCTGACCCATTTGTCTGCCTTCTTTCCCAATTCTTGGGGAGAGGTCAGATCAGAGTCTACCAGGTATTGATGCAACAGCTGATTTTGACAGTTATTAAGAATCTGCTCCCTCATTATCAGATTGTATAATCCTGAGAAGTCACACACCTTACTGCCCATCAACCAGCCTTCCAGAGCCTTGGCAGAACAATCCACATAGTCTACCCAGTCTTGAGTCTGTGCTTTTTGGGTGTCTCTGAACTTCAACCTGTACTGTTCAGTGGTTAGGCCAAACCCATCAATAAGAGCACTCTTCAAGACCTTGTAATTATCAGCATCCTCCTCTCTAACAGTGAGGAGCTTATCTCTACCTTTGTCAGCAAAGGAGAGCCACAAGATTGCTGCCCACTGCTCCTGAGGGACCTTCTGTACTTTACAGGCCCTCTCTAAAGCAGTTATCCATTTGTGGATATCATCCCCACTCTGGTAGGGAGGGACAATCTTGCTCAGGTTCCTATGGTCATAGGACCTTTCCCTATCTCTAGGGACATGGCTGCCACCATGGGACTCTAGTCCCAACTTTCTTCTCTCTCTAAGGAGATCTAGGGATTCCCTATCTAAAGCCAGTTGCTTTTTTCTGATTTCCAGCTGAGTTTCCTCATACTGGACCAGTCTGGCTCTCCTCTCATGAGAGGATTCCCTCCTGTGAGAAGAGACAGAGCTCCCTATAGAGGTGCCAGAGTGGTTAGACTCCTGAGAAGGAGATCTAGACTTCCTGGGCACACTCTTAATCCTTCCTGGGGGGACAAAGAGGGCATCATCTTGATCATCCTCATCATCATCCACAGGGGGGATTGGGTTTTCCAGGTCAGGGTCATTGTCACCCTCCTGGCCAGTTTCAGAGGGGGGCTGGGGGTATTGGTACCCCTAGCGTCCTCCTCTTCTCCTGCCCCACCCTCAGCTCCTACCCCTTCAGTCCCTACAGGTCTTACTAAGGTCATAAGCCACCAACAACTCCTTGAGGTGTTGGGTGGTGGGGCTTTGGCCTGTCCTTATTTTTCTCAAGTTACATAAAGCTCTCAATTCCAAGAATGGGAGTGTATCATACTTGGAGGGTGGAAGCTCAATGGCTTCCTGCAAGGATTCTTTGGATCCTGCCCTTAAAGACATTACTAGTGTGGTGTGGTGTATGCACTACCTACTCTAGTGTGGCCTACTAAACTCTCTTGAGTTGTAGAAAGGGTTGTGCTATCCCTTAACACACAACTCTAAGTTCAGTAGAACTTACTGTTATTCTAAGCTTAAATTATATGTACCTTAGGTACCTTTAGTGGTTTTCAGTTGATCAATTCAATTGAGATTATCTGGTAAAACAATAGCAAGCTGGAATCCCACCCGCTGCACACCAATGTGAGAAGTTGGCCTGGCATATGCTGTCCACTAATTATAGTGGGCACCTTGCACCAGTCCAAACAACCCCTTATTGGAGATAGGTTAAAGACAACCTTTATTGAAAGCTATCCTAGTGGTAGCTATGGAGAGCAGCCTTCAGGCTAAGTCTTGAAGGAATGTAAAGCAGCTTGTTTTACCAGTCTATAATCTTTTGAGTGATCAAATGAAAGAGCACCACACCAGGTATATATTCAAAATATATGTATTTATTGCTAAACACACCCCTCTAGTCTCTTTATGAGGCTAGAGTTCGAAGTACATAAGTTATAAGTTATCAAATCACAGTAATAGCACAAATACACGTTTGTGCCCTAGGGGCGTACCAAACCATATACCAATAAAGTGGTATGCGAACCACGACTGAACTAGACACTAGGCCTAGAGCCTCTAGAAGTGCTTGGACCACAAGGAACCACCCAAGGTAGTGACACAGGGGACCTACGGGAGACGCGTGCAGTGTAAATACACAACCGCGATACGCCGTTGACTTCTATGGAGAAAGTCGGGATCGGGAAATTAGAGAAAAGGGACACTTAAAAGAGGACTAGGACAAAACCCTTTGAGATCTAGGACTTTGAAGAGTCTCTACCCAAGGGAGCACCGGAGTACTCGTGTTACCTCACCCAGGGAAGCCGGGTGCATAGGTGCCTTTCGGGGTCGGGTTTCGTCGTCGATTCGAATGGCGATCTGCTGCAAAGTGCTGCTGGCGGCCAAGAGAAAAGTGTCCGGGTGGATCCAAGAGTGGATCGGAGTTCTGAAGAACCTGAAAGCAGAGGGGACAGAGTCTGGGTCACTAGCCAGTGACCAGGAAGGCGATGGACAGATGCCCACCGATGTCGAGTGCTTCCGGTGCTTTGACGGTCGTCTTGACTCTTCAGCCACGAGGTCCAGGAGGCGTTGTCGGCGACCAGGAGCAGGATTCGGGCTGGTACACGATGTATGTCGAGTGCTGAGGTGTCGGCGACCGGATTGGACCCAACAAGCCTTGGCAACGGCAAGTCTTGATGAAGATGTAGATCGTCGATGGTGCAGACCAGCAAGGTCTGGGGAACTCACCCAGCAAGGGTAAGTGAGGGCAGGCCTGGAGCAACCAGGATACCAAGTAAGAAAAGGATTGGCCTTCGTTACGGGCTACTAGCCAACGGGCTAGCGACCACAAAGGAGCCTCATGACGCCGCGCGTGGAGCTGGCTTACAGGACACTCGTAGAGTAGGGGCCAGTGATCTTCGGTGCAGGTGGTGCTGGAGGCTAGGGCTACTTGGAGCCCAAAGAACGACTTCTTGGTAGACCCAGAAGATGGTGCACTTGCAAATGTGCTCGGTGTCCAGGGGTCACGGTCTCAAGTCACCCACGATAGCCACGGGCCTCAGCTTTGCTGGAGACTCAGGGTAGCCTCGGGAAAGTCTGAGAATCCACCTGTGGTGATGCGATGACTTCGGCGTCCGACGGGAGCTTCAGAGATGCGAACTGGACAGATGCTTCTTTGGTGCCTGCCAAGCAGGGGAGTCACTCCTTGACCCCAAGGGAGATTCTTCAGTCCTCTAATCTTGTCGTAGAGCGTCGAAGGTCCAGGATTCAGTTTCAGAGTTTCGTCCAGGTATAATCTAAAGTCCTAAGGACTGGGTTCCTACCTTTATTCTAAAAATAGGGGTTGGACTACTCTGTGGCCCCACCTATGGGTGGGTCAGGGCAGAGGGTGGCTACACCCCTTTCCCTTTGTCCAGTTCGCGCCAAAGCAGGGGCTGCAAGCCCCTGATCCGGTTTGAACTGGGGTATGCACAGGGACACCAAATGTGCCCCCAGTGCAGGACTTCAAAGCACCCGAAAGTGCTCCCGCCCAGCCCCAATACACATTATCCTGTCTGGGGAGGTGGTCACACCTCCCTGGGACAGGAAACCTGTTGTCCAGGCCTCCCCTGCCGGAGTTTCGTCCAGCAGCAGGAGGCCAGACTCGTGTCTGTGGCAGCAGCATCCATTTTGTGATGCCAGGGCTCTGGAAAGAAGTTACCGGACTCGTCAGAGTTAACATGTCTTTCCCTCTAGAAGGGTGGAATGCTACCCCCGCTGCCAGGATTGGCAGGGGGGGTAGTATTCCAAGATGTTTGACACCAAACACAACATGTTTAGGTGCAGCCATTCCAAAGTTAGCATTTTACCGCAAGGATATAATGCGCTTAAGAGTATATGGTCAGGCTGCACTACAAACAGCATCAGAGATGGTCTCCGAACGCTGCAGAGGGGCCCTGCTCATGCAGGGGCACCCTCTCACATAGGAACCACGCACTCTGCCTTTAGGATATTAAGGCCTGCCTTAGGAGTGACTTATAGGTTTATATGTGTGTATGTATTTCGTGATATAGGTAACCTATATCACAGTAAGGGGTGCATGCACCACCTTACCCAGGCTGCAGTAGCAGACCTGTGGTGCCAGTTTGGATGGCCTTCCAGGGGTGGCATAATACATGCTGCAGCCCCTGGCAGGCCTCTGAGGTACCTATGCCCTTGGTACATAGTATACCATATACTAGGGACTTATAAGGGCACTCCAGATTCCAATCAGAGATGTGCCTAAGGCACATGGAAACCATTTTAGAGAGGAAGCAGCTAGGCTGGGGTTCTGATTAGCAGGGCCCCAGCCAGACTAATGTCGAAAAACAGTGAAGCATCAGCAAAAAGTGGGGGTACCCATGTGAAGCAGATCCTACTCTCCTACACAGAAGGAGGCAAGAGAACTGCAGAAAGAGGCAAGAGAGCTGCAGAAACAGGCAAGAGAGGTGCAGAAAGAGGGACAGGGGTGCAAAAAGAGACAAGAGAGGTGCAGAAACAAGCAAGAGAGGTGCATAAACAGGCAAACAAGGTGCAGAAAGATGGAACAGGGGTGCAGACAGAGGAAAGAGAGGTACAGAAAAAGGGAAGAGGGATGCAGAAAGAGGCAAGAGGGGTGCAGAAATTTACAAGAGAGGTGCTGAAAGAAGCAAGAGAAGTGCAGAAAGAAGCAACAGAGGTGCAGAAAGAGGCAAGAGGGGTGCAGAAAGAGGCAAGAGAAGTGCAGAATGAGGCAAGAGAGGTGCAGAAAGAGGGATGAGGAGTGCAGAAAGAGGCAAGAGGGGTGAAGAAAAACACATGTGAAGAGCAGAAAGAAGCAACAGATGTGCAGAAAGAGGCAAGAGAACTGCAGAAAGGGGAAAGAGGCACAGAAAGAGGGAAGAGGGGTGCAGAAAGAGGCACTAGAGGTATAGAAAGAAGCAATAGAGATCCATAAAGATGGAAGAGCTCTGCAGAAAGAGGCAAGAGAAGTGCAGAAAGAAGCAACAGAGGTGCAGAAAGAGGCAACAGAAGTGCAGAAAGAGGCAAGAGAGGTACAGAAAGAGGCAACAGAAGTACAGAAAGAGGAAAGAGAGGTACAGAAAGAGACAACAGATGTGCACAAAGAGACAAGAGAGGTGCAGAAAGAGGGAAGACGAGTACAGAAAGAGGAAAGAGAGGTGCAGAAAGAGGCAAGAGAGGTGCAGAAAGAGGCAAATGAGGAACAGAAACAGGCAAGAGTGTTGCAGAAACAGGCAAGAGAGGTATAAAATGAAGCAAGAGCGGTGCAGAAAGAGGGAACAGGGGTGCAGAAAGAGGCAAGAGAAGTGCTGAAAGAGACAAGAGAGGTGCAGAAAGAGGGAATACGAGTGCAGAAAGAGGCAACAGGGGTGCAGAAAGAAGCAAGAGAGTTGCAGACAGAAGCAAGAGAAGTACAGAAAGAAGCAACAGAAATTCAGAAAGAGGCAAGAGAAGTGCAGAAAGAAGCAACAGAGGTGCAGAAAGAGGCAAGAGAAGACCAGAAAGAAGCAACAGAAATTCAGAAAGAGGTAAGAGAGGTACAGAAACAGGCAAGCGAGGGGCAGAAAGAGGCAAGAGAGGTGTAGGAACAGGCAAGAGAGGTGCAGAAAGAGGGAACAGGGGTGCAGAAACAGGCAAGAGAGGTGCAGAAAGAGGCAAGAGAAGTGCTGAAAGAAGCAACAGAGGTGCCGAAAGAAGCAAGAGAAGTGATGAAAGAGACAACAGAGATGCAGAAAGAAACAAGAGAGGTGCGGAAAGAGGTAGGTGAGGTGCAGAAACATGTAAATGAGGTGCAGAAACATGCAGGATGAGTGCAGACAGAGGCAAGAGAAGTGCAGAAAGTAGCAACAGACGTGCAGAAGGAGGCAAGAGAACTGCAGAAAGAGGCTAGAGAATTGCAGAAACAGGCACCAGAGGTGCAGGAAGAGGGAACAGGGGTGCAGAAAGAGGCAAGAGAGGTGCAGAAACAAGCAAGAGAGGTGTATAAACAGGCAAACGAGGTGCTGAAAGATGGAACAGAGGTGCAGAAAGAGGCAAGAGAGGTACAGAAAGAGATAGGAGGGGTGCAGAAAGAGGCAAGAGGGTTCAGAAATTTACAAGAGAGGTGCTGAAAGAAGCAAGAGAAGTGCAGAAAGAAGCAACAGAGGTGCAGAAAGAGGCAAGAGGGGTGCGGAAAGAGGCAAGAGAAGTGCAGAAAGAGGCAAGAGAGGTGCAGAAAGAGGGAAGAGGGGTGCAGAAAGAGGCAAGAGTGGTGCAGACAAAACACATGTGAAGAGCAGAAAGAAGCAACAGATGTGCAGAATGAGGCAAGGGAACTGCAGAAAGGGGAAAGAGGCGCAGAAAGAGGGAAGAGGGGTGCAGAAAGAGGCATTAGAGGTGTAGAAAGAAGCAATAGAGATGCAGAAAGATGGAAGAGGGCTGCAGAAAGAGGAAAGAGGGGTGCAGAAAGAAGCAACAGAAATGCAGAAAGAGGCAAGAGAAGTGCAGAAAGAAGCAACAGAGGTGCGGAAAGAGGCAACAGAAGTGCAGAAAGAGGCAAGAGAGGTACAGAAAGAAGCAAGAGAAGTGCAGAAAGAGGCAAGCGAGGTACAGAAATAGACAACAGATGTGCACAAAGAGACAAGAGAGGTGCAGAAAGGGGGAAGACGAGTACAGAAAGAGGAAAGAGAGGTGCAGAAAGAGGCAAGAGAGGTGCAGAAAGAGGCAAGTGAGGAACAGAAACAGGCAAGAGTGTTGCAGCAACAGGCAAGAGAGGTGCAGAATGAAGCAAGAGATGTGCAGAAAGAGGGAACAGGGCTGCAGAAAGAGGCAAGAGAAGTGCTGAAAGAAGTAATGGAGGTGCAGAAAGAGGCAAGAGAAGTGAAGAAAGAATGAACAGATATGCAGAAAGAGCAAGTGAAGTGCAGAAAGAAGCAACAGAAATGCAGAAAGAGGCAAGAGAAGTGCAGAAGGAAGCAAGAGAGGTGCAGAAAGAGGCAAAAAAAGTGCAGAAAGAGGCAAGAGAGGTACAGAAAGAGACAACAGAGGTACACAAAGAGACAAGAGAGGTGCACAAAGAGGGAACATGAGTGCAGAAAGAAGCAACAAGGGTGCAGAAAGAAGCAAGAGAGTTGCAGAAAGAAGCAACAGAATTACAGAAAGAAGCAACAGAATTGCAGAAAGAGGCAAGAGAAGTGCAGAAATACTCAAGAGAGGTGTAGGAACAGGCAAGAGAGGTGCAGAAAGAGGAAACAGGGGTGCAGAAACAGGCAAGAGAAGTACAGAAAGAGGCAAGAGAAGTGCTGAAACAAGCAACAAAGGTGCGGAAAGAAGCAAGAGAAGTGATGAAAGAGACAAGAGAGATGCAGAAAGAATCAAGAGAGGTGCAGAAAAAAGCAAGAGAAGTGCAGAAAGAGGTAAGAGAGGTGCAGAAAGAGGAAAGAGGGGTGCAGAGAGAGGCAAGAGAGGTGCAGAAAGAGGCAAGAGAGATGCAGAAAGATGGAAGAGGGCTGCAGAAAGAATCAAGAGGGGATCAGAAAGAAACAAGAAAGGTGCAGAAAGAAGCAAGAGAAGTGCAGAATGAAGGAACAGAGGTGCAGAGAGAGGCCGGAGAGGTGCAGAAAGAAGGAGTCGGGGTACAGAAAGAGGCAAGAGGGGTGCAGAACGAGGTAAGAGGGGTGCAGAAATGAGCAACAGAGGTGCAGAAAGAGGCAAGGGAGGTGCAGAAACAGGTAAGAGAAGTGCAGAAAGAGGCAAGATAAGTGCTGAAAGAAGCAAGAGAGGTGCAGAAAGAAGCAAGTGAAGTGATGAAAGAGACAAGAGAGTTGCAGAAAGAAACAAGAGAGGTGCAGAAAAAAACAAGAGAAGTGAAGAAAGAGGCAGGTGAGTTGCAGAAAGAGGAAAGAGAGGTGGAGAAAGAGGCAAGAGAGGTGCAAAAAGAGGCAAGTGAGGTACAGAAACAGGCAAGAGAACAGCAGAAAAAGTCAAGAGTGTTGCAGAAACAGGCAAGAGAGGTGCAGAATGAGGCGAGAGAGGAGCAGAAAGAGGCAAGAGAAGTGCTGAAAGAAGTAACAAAGGTGCAGATAGAGGCAAGAGAAGTGCAGAAAGAAGGAACAGATATAAAGGAAGAGCAAGAGAAGTGCAGAAAGAAGCAACAGAAATGCACAAAGAGGCAAGATAAGTGCAGAAGGAAGCAACAGAGGTACAGAAAGAGGCAACAGAAGTGCAGAAACAGGCAAGAGAGGTACAGAAAGAGACAAGAGAGTTGGACAAAGAGACAAGAGAGGTGCAGAAAGAGGGAATACGAGTGCAGAAAGAGGCAACAGGGGTGCAGAAAGAAGCAAGAGAGTTGCAGAAAGAAGCAAGAGAAGTACAGAAAGAAAAAACAGAAATTCAGAAAGAGGCAAGAGAAGTGCAGAAAGAAGCAACAGTGGTGCAGAAAGAGGCAAGAGAAGTGCTGAAAGAAGTAAAAAAGGTACAGAAAGAGGCAAGAGAAGTGCAGAAAGAAGGAACAGATATGCGGAAAGAGCAAGAGAAGTGCAGAAAGAAGCAACAGAAATGCAGAAAGAGGCAAGATAAGTGCAGAAGGAAGCAACAGAGGTACAGAAAGAGGCAACAGAAGTGCAGAAAGAGGCAAGGAAGGTACAGAAAGAGACAAGAGAGGTGCACAAAGAGACAAGAGAGGTGCAGAAAGAGGGAATACAAGTGCAGCAAGAGGCAACAGGGGTGCAGAAAGAAGAAAGAGAGTTGCAGAAATAAGCAACAGAAGTACAGAAAGAAGCAACAGAAATTCAGAAAGAGGCAAGAGAAGTGCAGAAAGAAGCAACAGAGGTGCAGAAAGAGGCAAGAGAAGTACGGAAAGAAGCAACAGAAATTCAGAAAGAGGCAAGAGAGGTGCAGAAACAGGCAAGAGAGGTGCAGAAAGAGGCAAGAGAGGTGTAGGAACAGGCAAGAGAGGTGCAGAAAGAGGGAACAGGGGTGCAGAAACAGGCAAGAGAAGTGCAGAAAGAGGCAAGAGAAGTGCTGAACGAAGCAACAGAGGTGCGGAAAGAAGCAAGAGAAGTGATGAAAGAGACAAGAGAGAGGCAGAAAGAAACAAGAGAGGTGGAGAAAAAAGCAAGAGAAGTGCAGAAAGAGGTAAGTCAGGTGCAGAAACATGCTAGATGAGTGCAGAAAGAGGCAAGAGAAGTGCAGAAAGAAGCAACAGACGTGCAGAAGGAGGCAAGAGAACTGCAGAAAGAGGCAAGAGAGTTGCAGAAACAGGCACCAGAGGTGAAGGAAGAGGGAACAGGGGTGCAGAAAGAGGCAAGAGAGGTGCAGAAACAAGCAAGAGAGGTGCCTAAACAGGCAAACCATGTGCAGAAAGATGGAACAGGGGTGCAGACAGAGGCAAGAGAGGTGCAGAAAGAGGGAAGAGGAGTGCAGAAAGAGGCAATAGGGGTGCAGAAAAACACATGGGAAGAGCAGAAAGAAGCAACAGATGTGCAGAAAGAGGCAAGAGAACTGCAGAAAGGGGAAAGAGAGGTACAGAAAGAGACAAGAGAGGTGCACAAAGAGACAAAAGAGTTGCACAAAGAGGGAATACGAGTGCAGAAAGAGGCAATAGGGGTGCAGAAAGAAGCAAGAGAGTTGCAGAAAGAAGCAAGAGAAGTACAGAAAGAAGCAACAGAAATTCAGAAAGAGGCAAGAGAAGTGCAGAAAGAAGCAACAGAGGTGCAGAAAGAGGCAAGAGAAGACCAGAAAGAAGCAACAGAAATTCAGAAAGAGGCAAGAGAGGTGCAGAAACAGGCAAGAGATGTGCAGAAAGAGGCAAGAGAGGTATAGGAACAGACAAGAGAGGTGCAGAAAGAGGGAACAGGGGTGCAGAAACAGACAAGAGAGGTGGAGAAAGAGGCAAGAGAAGTGCTGAAAGAAGCAACAGAGGTGCGGAAAGAAGCAAGAGAAGTGATGAAAGAGACAACAGAGATGCAGAAAGAAACAAGAGAGGTACAGAAAAAAGCAAGAAAAGTGCAGAAAGAGGTAAGTGAGGTGCAGAAACATGCAAGTGACGTGCAGAAACATGCAAGATGAGTGCAGATAGAGGCAAGAGAAGTGCAGAAAGTAGCAACTTACGTGCAGAAGGAGGCAAGAGAACTGCAGAAAGAGGCAAGAGAGTTGCAGAAACAGGCACCAGAGGTGCAGGAAGAGGGAACAGGGGTGCAGAAAGAGGCAAGAGAAGAGCAGAAACAAGCAAGAGAGGTGCATAAACAGGCAAACGAGGTACAGAAAGATGGAACAGGGGGGCAGACAGAGGCAAGAGAGGTACAGAAAGAGGGAAGAGGGGTGCAGAAAGAGGCAAGAGAGGTGCAGAAATTTACAAGAGAGGTGCTGAAAGAAGCAAGAGAAGTGCATAAAGAAGCAACAGAGGTGCAGAAAGAGGCAAGAGGGGTGCAGAAAGAGGCAAGAGAAGTGCAGAAAGAGGCAAGAGAGGTGCAGAAAGAGGGAAGAGGGGTGCAGAAAGAGGCAAGAGTGCTGCTGAAAAACACATGTGAAGAGCAGAAAGAAGCAACAGATGTGCGGAATGAGGCAAGGGAACTGCAGAAAGGGGAAAGAGGCACAGAAAGAGGGAAGAGGGGTGCAGAAAGAGGCACTAGAGGTGTAGAAAGAAGCAATAGAGATGCAGAAAGATGGAAGAGGGCTGCAGAAAGAGGCAAGAGGGGTGCGGAAAGAAGCAACAGAAATGCAGAAAGAGGCAAGAGGCAAGAGAAGTGCAGAAAGAAGCAACAGAGGTGAGGAAAGAGGCAACAAAAGTGCAGAAAGAGGCAAGAGAAGTACAGAAAGAGGCAACAGAAGTGCAGAAAGAGGCAAGAGAGGTACAGAAAGAGACAACAGATGTGCACAAAGAGACAAGAGAGGTGCAGAAAGAGGGAAGAGGAGTACAGAAAGAGGAAAGAGAGGTGCAGAAAGAGGCACGAGAGGTGCAGAAAGATGCAAGTGAGGAACAGAAACAGGCAAGAGTTGTAGGAGAGTAGGATCTGCTTCACATGGGTACCCCCACTTTTTGCTGATGCTTCACTGTTTTTCGACCTTAGTCTGGCTGGGGCCCTGCTAATCAGAACCCCAGCCTAGCTGCTTCCTCTCTAAAATGGTTTCCATGTGCCTTAGGCACATCTCTGATTGGAATCTGGAGTGCCCTTATAAGTCCCTAGTATATGGTATACTATGTACCCAGGGCATAGGTACCTCAGAGGCCTGCCAGGGGCTGAAGCATGTATTGTGCCACCCCTGGAAGGCCAGCCAAAGGACACCACAGGTCTGCTACTGCAGCCTGGGTAAGGTGGTGCATGCACCTCTTACTGTGATATAGGCTACCTATATCACTACATACATACACACATATAAACCTATAAGTCACTCCTATGGCAGGCCTTATCAATCCTGAAGGCAGAGTGCGTGGTTCCTATGTGAGAGGGTGCCCCTGCATGAGCAGGGCCTCTCTGCAGCATTCGGAGACCCTTCTCTGATGCTGTTTGTAGTGCAGCCCGACCATATACTCTTAAGCGCATTATAACCTCGTGTTAAATGCTAACTTTGGGATGGCTGCACGGAAACATGTCGTGTTTGGTGTCAAACATCTTGGAATACTACCCCCGCCAGTTCTGGCGGCGGGGGTAGCATTCCACCCTTCTAGAGGGAGAGACATGTACACACCTGTATACCCGGTACTGACTTTCCAGAGCCCTGGCATCACAAAATGGATGCCGCTGCCACAGACACGAGTCTGGCCTCCTGCTGCTGACCGAAACTCCGGCAGGGGAGGCCTGGACAATAGGTTTCCTGTCCCAGGGAGGTGTAACCACCTCCCCAGACAGGATAGTGTGTATTGGGGCTGGGCGGGAGCACTCTCTGGTGCTTTGAAGTCCTGCACTGGGGGCACATTTGGTGTCCCTGTGCATACCCCAGTTCAAACCGGCTCAGGGGCTTCTAGCCCCTGCTCTGGCGCTAAACTGGACAAAGGGAAAGGGGTGTAACCACCCCTCTGCCCTGACCCTCCCACAGGTGGGGCCACAGAGTATGTCCAACCCCCTACCTTAGTATAAGTATGGGACCCCAGTCCTTAGGACTTTAGATTTACCTGGACGAAACTCTGACACAGAATCCTGGACCTTCGATGCTCTACTTTAAGATTAGAGGACTGAAGAATCTCCCTTGGGGTCAAGGAGTGACTCCCCTGCTTGGCAGGCACCAAAAAAGCAATTGTCTGGTCTGCATCGCTGAAGCTCCTGCCGGACGCCGAAGTCTTTGCATCACCAGAGGTGGATTTCCAGACTTCCCGAGGCTGCCCTGAGTCCCCAGCAAAGCTGAGGCCCGTAGCTCTCGTGGGTAACGTGGAACCATGACCCCTGGACACCGATCGCATTTGCAAGTGCATCCTCTTCTGGGTCTCCCACAAAGTTGTGCTTTGGGCTCCGAGTAGCCCCAGCCTCCAGCACCGATTGCACCGAAGATCACTGGCCTGCACTCCACGAGTGTCCTGTGAGCCAGCTCCACGTGCGTCAACGCGAGGCTCCTTCACAGTCACTAGTCCGTTGGCTAGTAGGCCCTCCCGAAGGCCAATCTTGTTCTGCTTGGGCTCCCTGGTTGCTCCAGGCGTGCCCTGACTTACCCTTGCTGGGTGAGTCCCACAGACCTTGCTGGTCTGCAACATCGTCTTTCTTCCATTTTCATGAGACTTGCCGTTGCCAAGGCTTGTTGGGTCCAATCCGGTCGCCAACACCCCTGTAATCGACAGACGTTGTGGCGCAGCGCGAATCCAGCTCCTGGTTGTCGTCGACACCTCCTGGACCTCGTGGCTGAAGAGTCAAGACAACCGTCAACCTACCTGAAGCACTCAACATCGGTGGGCATCGGCTCATCGCCTTCCTGGTCACTGGCAAGTGACCCAGACTCTGTCCCCTCTGCTTTCAGGCTCTTCAGATCTTCGATCCACCTTTGGATCCACCCGAACACTTTCGACTTGGCCGCCAGCAGCACTTTGCAGCAGATCGCCATTGAAAGCGGCGACGAAACCCGACCCCGAAAGACACCTATGCACCCGGCTCCCTGGGTGAGGTAACTCGAGTACTCCGGTGCTCCCGTGGGTATTGACACTAGAACAGCCTAGTTCTCAAAGGGTTTGCTCCAAGTCCTCCTCTAAGTGTCCCTTTTCTTTAAATTCAAACCGCGACTTTCCCCATAGAAGTTAACGGCGATTCGCGGCTGTGTTCATACACTGCACGCGTCCCCGTGGGTCCCCTGTGTCACTACCTTGGGTGGTTCCTTGTGGTCCAAGCACTTCTACAGGCTCTAGGCCCTGGGTCTAGCTCAGTCGTGGTTCTTATACCACTTTATTGGTATATGGTTTGGTACGCCCTAGGGCTCAAACGTGTATTTGTGCTATTACTGTAGATAACTAACTTATAATTTATGTACTTCGAACTCTAGCCTCATAAAGAGACTAGAGGGGTGTGTTTAGCAATAAATACATATATTTTGAATATATACCTGGTGTGGTCCTCTTTCATTTGGTCACTCAAGAGATTATAGACTGGTAAAACAAGCTGCTTTACATTCCTTCAAGACTTAGCCTGAAGGCTGCTCTCCATAGCTACCACTAGGATAGCTTTCAATAAAGGTTGTCTTTAACCTATCTCCAATAAGGGGTTGTTTGGACTGGTGCACGGTGCCCACTACAATTAGTGGACAGCATATGCCAGGCCAACTTCTCACATTGGTGTGCAGCGTGTGGGATTCCAGCTTGCTATTGTTTTACCAGATAATCTCAATTGAATTGATCAACTGAAAACCACTAAGGGTACCTAAGGTACATATAAATCAAGCTTAGTAATACAGTAAGTTCTACTGAACTTAGAGTTGTGTGTTAAGGGATAGCACACCCTTTCTACAACTCAAGAGAGTTTAGTAGGCCACACTAGAGTAGGTAGTGCATACACCACACCTCACTAGTAATGTCTTCAAAGCCAGGACCCAGTGAGTCCTTGCCAGAAGCCAGTGGGCTTCTTCCTCCAAGTATGATAAACTCCCATTCTTGGAATTGAGAGCATTATGCAATACTATGAAGTTGAAGGCAGGCAAAAGTGCCAGCACCCAACACCTCAGGGAGGTGTTACTAGCTGATGATCTCAGCAGGCCCCTAGGGTCTGAAGGGGTAGGCAAAGAGGGTGGGGCAGAAGATGAGGAAGGGGCCAGGGGTGAAGAAACCCAGGCCCCCTCTGAAACTGGCCAGGAAGGTGAAAATGACCTTGTCCTGGAAAACCCAATTCCTCCTGTGGAAGAGGAGGAGGAGGATCAGACTGACCTCCCTTTGTCCCCCAGGAAGAGTTCTGAGTGTGCCCAGAAGGTCTAGGTCTCCTTCTCAGGAGTCTAACCACTCTGACACCTCAATAGGGACCTCTGTCTCCTCTCATAGGAGGGAATCCTCTCATGAAAGGAGAAAGAGACTGATTCAGTATGAGCAAGCCCAGCTTGAACTCAGAAAACAGCAATTGGCTATAGACAGGGAGTCCCTAGATCTCTATAGAGAGAGACAAAAGATGGGACTAGAGTCCCATGGTGGCAGCAGTTTCCCCAAAGATAGGGAAAGGTCTTATGACCATAGAAACCTGAGCAAGATTGTCCCTCCCTACCAGAGTGGGGATGATATCCACAAATGGATAACTGCTCTAGAGAGGGCCTGTAAAGTACAGAGGGTCCCTCAGGAGCAGTGGGCAGCAATCTTGTGGCTCTCCTTTGCAGACAAAGGTAGAGATAAGCTCCTCACTGTTAGAGAGGAGGATGCTGATAATTACAAAGTCTTGAAGAGTGCTCTAATTGATGGGTTTGGCCTAACCACTGAACAATACAGGTTAAAGTTCAGGGATACCCAAAAGCACAGACTCAAGACTGGGTGGACTTTGTTGATTGTTCTGCCAAGGCTCTGGAAGGTTGGTTATTGGGCAGTAAGGTATGTGACTTCACAGGATTGTACAATCTTATCATGAGGGAGCAGATTCTTAATAACTGTCAAAATCAGCTGTTGCATCAGCACCTGGTGGACTCTGATCTGACCTCTCCCCAAGAATTGGGAAAGAAGGCAGACAAATGGGTCAGAACCAGGGTGAGGCAGAAGGTACAGAACCAAGGTGGTGACCCTAAGAAGCAAGATTCGAAAACCTCTGATAAGGGTGGGGAGAAGGGTAAAGATCAAAAGTCTTCACAAGGCCCCCAAAATCTTCTTCAGGTGGGGATTCACAGTCTAACAAAGGGAAAGGCCAAAGGAAACCATGGTGCAAGGTCTGTAAGCAAAAGACCCACTGGACCAGTGATTGCACCAAGTCCAAAGACTCTACTCCAGCCCCCACCAATGCCCCTAAGGCACCTGCTCCCCTAGTGCAGTTACAGTTGGTGGTGGGACTACACAAGCCAAGGGTTTAGTAGGGTTGACCCTGGGTAAGGAGATGAGCTCTGACCTAGTCAGAGAACTCACTCAGGCTGTCCTAGTCTGTGATGGAGGCATGGATGTGACCTCCTCTGTGAGTCCCAGTAATCTGGGCAAGTACAGACAACAGCCCTTAATCAATGGAAAAGAGGCTTTGGCATTTAGGGACACAGGGGCAAGTGTCACCATGGTGACACAAGACCTTGTGAATCCTGGGCAGATTATACTTGGTGAAATGTACCAAGTGACCAATGCTAGCAACGTCAGAACAGACCATACTCTGGCAGTTGTTAACTTCTCCTGGGGAGGGGTAACTGGCCTTAAGAAGGTTGTGGTAAGTGCAGACCTACCCGTTGAATGCTTGCTTGGCAATGACTTAGAAACTTCAGCTTGGGCAGAAGTGGAGCTCAGGACCCATGCAGAAATGCTGGGCATCCCTGCAGATGTGTTTGCTGTGACCAGGTCACAGAGCCAAAATGTCTAACACTGAACAGGCCTTGGATTCTGGAATAATGGACCAAGTGCCCTCCAAGAAGAGGAGTAGTAGGGTAAAGGCAGTGCCTTCCCCTTGGCTCAGAAGGAAGATCAGTCTCTTGAGGGGGATGATCTCAGTCCTGAGGAAGGAACTGTCCCAGAGGAGCTTGAACCTGACCAGGTTGAGTTCTTGGGGACCGGGGGCCCTTCCAGGGCAGATCTGAGCCAGGAGCAGCAGAGCTGCCCCTCTCTTGAACCCCTCAGACAGCAAGCTGCTGCTGAGGCTGCTGGGAAAGCTAGTGGTCCCCATACTGTGTATTGGGATGATGGACTCTTGTACTCAGAGTGTAGAGACCCCAAGCCTGGTGCCACCAGGAGGTTGGTTATACCTCTGAAGTTCAGGGTCTTCCTATTGACCCTAGCCCATGACATTCCCTTAGCAGGTCACCTGGGCCAGAACAAGACTTGGGACAGAATTGTCCCTCACTTTCACTGGCCCCACATGTCTGAAGACACCAAGGAGTTTTGTCGCTCCTGTGTAACCTGCCAGGCCAGTGGCAAGGCAGGTGGCACTACAAAGGCCCCCTGATACCACTACCTGTGGTGGGGATTCCCTTTGAAAGGGTGGGGATTGACATTGTTGGTCCCATGGATCCCCAAACAGCATCTGGGCACAGGTTTATCCTGGTGGTAGTGGATCATGCCACCAGGTACCCAGAGGCTATTCCCCTTAGGACCACTACAGCACCTGTGGTGGCAAGGGCCCTCCTGGGAATTTTCTCAAGAGTGGGCTTCCCTAAGGAGGTTGTATCAGACAGGGGTGCTAACTTTATGTCTGGATACTTAAAAGCAATGTGGAAGGAGTGTGGAGTGACTTACAAGTTCACCACACCCTATCACCCACAATGCAATGGTTTAGTTGAGAGATTCAACAAAACCTTGAAGGGCATGATTAAAGGGCTCCCAGAAAAGCTTAGGCGAAGATGGGACATACTCTTGCCCTGCCTTTTATTTGCATACAGGGAGGTGCCTCAAAAGGGGGTTGGCTACAGCCCTTTTGAACTTTTGTTTGGTCACCCTGTCAGGGGTCCATTGTGCTTGGTGAAGGAAGGATGGGAGTTACCTCTCAAGCACTCCAAAGCAAGACATAGTGGACTATGTACTTGGTCTCCGCTCCCGGATGGCTGAGTATATGAAAAAGGCAACTAAAAACCTCGAGGCTAGCCAGGAACTTCAAAAAGCCTGGCATGACCAAAAGGCTGTACTGACTGTTTACCAGCCAGGACAGAAGGTGTGGGTGTTGGAGCCAGTGGCCCCAGCAACTCTCCAAGACAAATGGAGGGGACCCCATACCATTGTTGAACAGAAGGGTGAGGTTACCTACTTAGTAGACCTAGGAACACCCAGGAGTCCCCACAGGATTCTCCATGTCAACAGGTTAAAACCATATGTGGACAGGGCAGACATGGGCTTGCTCATACTGATGAGGGACAGGAGGAAGAGAGTGACCCACTCCCTGACCTGCTCTCACAGAACCCTGATGATGGGTCAGTGGATGGTGCAGCCTTGGCAGGCAGCCTCACTACCCAGCAGCAGACTGATTGCAGACAGGTGCTCAATCAGTTCAGACACATATTCTCACTGACACCCAGTCAGACTACCTGGTGCACTCATGAAGTGGACACTGGGGACAGTCTGCCTATTAAAAATAAGATTTATAGGCAGCCTGACCATGTCAGGGACTGTATCAGGACAGAAGTCCAGAAGATGTTGGATTTGGGAGTTATTGAACCCTCAGATAGCCCTTGGGCTAGTCCAGTGGTCCTTGTGCCAAAACCTCACACCAATGGTGGGAAAAGAGAGATGAGGTTTTGTGTGGACTACAGGGGTCTCAATGCAGTCACTAGGACTGATGCCCATCCAATACCTAGGGCAGATGAGCTAATAGACACTTTGGCCTCAGCCAAGTATCTAAGCACATTTGACCTGACAGCTGGCTACTGGCAGATCAGACTAGCTGATGATGCAAAGCCAAAGACAGCATTCTCAACCCCTAGTGGGCATTATCAATTTGTGGTGATGCCCTTTGGTCTGAAGAATGCACCTGCCACTTTTCAGAGGTTGGTGAATACAGTCCTTACAGGTCTGAAGCCTATAGTGCAGCATATCTAGATGATATTGCTGTCTTTAGCTCCACCTGGGAGGATCACCTGGTCCACCTCAGAAATGTTTTGCAGGCCCTGCAGAAAGCAGGCCTGACTATCAAGGCCACAAAGTGCCAGATAGGGCAGAATCAGGTTGTGTACCTGGGCCACCTTGTGGGTGGAGGCCAGGTTCAACCACTGCAGAGCAAGATCCAGACCATCATGGACTGGACTGCTCCAACTACCCAGACTCAGGTGAGAGCCTTTTAGGCCTGACTGGGTACTATAGGAGATTTGTCAAGGGGTATGGATCAATAGTGACACCCCTGAATGACTTAACTTCCAAGAAAATGCCCAAAAAGGTTCAGTGGACAGTTAGCTGTCAAAAGGCATTTGATGACCTGAAGCAGGCCATGTGCACTGCTCCCATTCTACAGAGTCCTGATTACTCCAAGAAGTTCATTGTCCAAACAGATGCATCTGAATTGGGGGTAGGGGCTGTACTGTCACAATTGAATGATGAAGGTCAGGATCAGCCAGTAGCTTTTATTAGCAGAAGGCTGACCCCTAGAGAGAAACGTTGGTCAGCCATTGAGAGGGAGGCCTTTGCTGTGGTCTGGGCTCTGAAGAAGTTGAGGCCATACTTGTTTGGTACTCACTTCCTTGTTCAAACAGACCATAAGCCCCTCTTATGGCTAAAACAAATGAAGGGTGAAAACCCCAAACTGCTTAGGTGGTCCATTTCCCTACAGGGGATGGACTTCACAGTGGAACATAGACCTGGGAGTAACCATGCCAATGCAGATGGACTCTCTAGGTACTTCCACTTAGAACATGAAGACTTAACTGGGCAAGGTTAGTTTAATGTCCCTATGTTTGGGGGGTTGTGTAGGAGAGTAGGATCTGCTTCACATGGGTACCCCCACTTTTTGCTGATGCTTCACTGTTTTTCGACCTTAGTCTGGCTGGGGCCCTGCTAATCAGAACCCCAGCCTCGCTGCTTCCTCTCTAAAATGGTTTCCATGTGCCTTACCGGTGTGTACATGTCTCTCCCTCTAGAAGGGTGGAATGCTACCCCCGCTGCCAGAACTGGCGGGGGGTAGTATTCCAAGATGTTTGACACCAAACACGACATGTTTCCGTGCAGCCATCCCAAAGTTAGCATTTAACGCGAGGTTATAATGCGCTTAAGAGTGTATGGTCGGGCTGCACTACAAACAGCATCAGAGAAGGGTCTCCAAACGCTGCAGAGGGGCCCTGCTCATGCAGGGGCACCCTCTCACATAAGAACCACGCACTCTGCCTTCAGGATTGATAAGGCCTGCCATAGGAGTGACTTATAGGTTTATATGTGTGCATATGCAGTGATATAGGTAACCTATATCATAGTAAGGGGTGCATGCACCACCTTACCCAGGCTGCAGTAGCAGACCTGTGGTGTCCTTTCGGCTGGCCTTCCAGGGGTGGCATAATACAAGCTTCAGCCCCTGGCAGGCCTCTGAGGTACCTATGCCCTGGGTACATAGTATACCATATACTAGGGACTTATAAGGGCACTCCAGATTCCAATCAGAGATGTGCCTAAGGCACATGGAAACCATTTTAGAGACGAAGCAGCTAGGCTGGGGTTCTGATTAGCAGGGCCCCAGCCAGACTAAAGTCGAAAAACAGTGAAGCATCAGCAAAAAGTGGGGGTACCCATGTGAAGCAGATCCTACTCTCCTACACAACCCCCCAAACGTAGGGACATTAAACTAACCTTGACCAGTTGAGTCTTCATGTTCTAAGTGGAAGTACCTAGAGAGTCCATCTGCATTGGCATGGTTACTCCCAGGTCTATGTTCCACTGTAAAGTCCATCCCCTGTAGGGAAATGGACCACCTAAGCAGTTTTGGGTTTTCACCCTTCATTTGTTTTAGCCATAGGAGGGGCTTGTGGTCTGTTTGAACAAGGAAGTGAGTACCAAACAAGTATGGCCTCAACTTCTTCAGAGCCCAAACCACAGCAAAGGCCTCCCTCTCTATGGCTGATCAACGTTTCTCTCTAGGGGTCAGCCTTGTGCTAATAAAAGCTACTGGCTGATCCTGACCTTCATCATTCAATTGTGACAGTACAGCCCCTACCCCCAATTCAGATGCATCTGTTTGGACAATGAACTTCTTGGAGTAATCAGGACTCTGTAGAATGGGAGCAGTGCACATGGCCTGCTTCAGGTCATCAAATGCCTTTTGACAGCTAACTGTCCACTGAACCTTTTAGGGCATTTTCTTGGAAGTTAAGTCATTCAGGGGTGTCACTATTGATTCATACCCCTTGACAAATCTCCTATAGTACCCAGTCAGGCCTAAAAAGACTCTCACCTGAGTCTGGGTAGTTGGAGCAGTCCAGTCCATGATGGTCTGGATCTTGCTCTGCAATGGTTGAACCTGGCCTCCACCCACAAGGTGGCCCAGGTACACAACCTGACTCTGCCCTATCTGGCACTTTGTGGCCTTGATAGTTAGGCCTGCTTTCTGCAGGGCCTGCAAAACATTTCTGAGGTGGACCAGGTGATCCTCCCAGGTGGAGCTAAAGACTGCAATATCATCTAGATATGCTGCACTATAGGCTTCCAGACCTGTAAGGACTGTATTCACCAACCTCTGAAAAGTGGCAGGTGCATTCTTCAGATCAAAGGGCATTACCACAAATTGATAATGCCCACTAGGGGTTGAGAATGCTGTCTTTGGCTTTGCATCATCAGCTAGTCTGATCTGCCAGTAGCCAGCTGTCAGGTCAAATGTGCTTAGATACTTGGCTGAGGCCAAAGTGTCTATTAGCTCATCTGCCCTAGGTATTGGATGGGCATCAGTCCTAGTGACTGCATTGAGACCCCTGTAGTCCACACAAAACCTCATCTCTCTTTTCCCACCACTGGTGTGAGGTTTTGGCACAAGGACCACTGGACTAGCCCAAGGGCTATCTGAGGGTTCAATAACTCCCAAATCCAACATTTTCTGGACTTCTGTCCTGATACAGTCCCTGACATGGTCAGGTTGCCTATAAATCTTATTTTTAATAGGCAGACTGTCCCCAGTGTCCACTTCATGAGTGCACCAGGTGGTCTGACTTGGAGTCAGAGAGAACATATGTCTGTACTGATTGAGCACTTGTCTACAATCAGTTTGCTGCTGAGCAGTGAGGCTGCCTGCCAAGGCTACACCATCCACTGACCCATCATCAGGGTTCTGTGAGAGCAGGTCAGGGAGTGGGTCACTCTCTTCCTCCTGTCCCTCATCAGTAGCCATGAGCAAGCCCATGTCTGCCCTGTCCACATATGGTTTCAGTCTGTTGACATGGAGAACCCTGTGGGGACTCCTGGGTGTTCCTAGGTCTACTAAATAGGTAACCTCACCCTTCTGTTCAACAATGGTATGGGGTCCACTCCATTTGTCTTGGAGAGCTGCTGGGGCCACTGGCTCCAACACCCACACCTTCTGTCCTGGCTGGTAAACAGTCAGTTCAGCCTTTGGTCATGCCAGGCTTTTTGCAGTTCCTGGCTAGCCTCAAGGTTTTTAGTTGCCTTTTCATGTATTCAGCCATCCTGGAGCGGAGACCAAGTACATAGTCCACTATGTCATGCTTTGGGGGCTTGAGAGGTAACTCCCATCCTTCCTTTACCAAGCACAATGGACCCCTGACAGGGTGACCAAACAAAAGTTCAAAAGGGCTGTAGCCAACCCCTTTGAGGCACCTCCCTGTATGCAAATAAAAGGCAGGGCAAGAGTATGTCCCATCTTCGCCTAAGCTTCTCTGGGAGCCCTTTAATCATGCCCTTCAAGGTTTTGTTGAATCTCTCAACTAAACCATTGCATTGTGGGTGATAGGGTGTGGTGAACTTGTAAGTCACTCCACACTCCTTCCACATTGCTTTCAAGTATCCAGACATAAAGTTTGCATCTCTGTCTGATACAACCTCCTTAGGGAAGCCCACTCTTGAGAAAATTCCCAGGAGGGCCCTTGCCACCACAGGTGCTGTAGTGGTCCTAAGGGGAATAGCCTCTGGGTACCTGGTGGCATGATCCACTACCACCAGGATAAACCTGTGCCCAGATGCTGTTTGGGGATCCATGGGACCAACAATGTCAATCCCCACCCTTTCAAAGGGAACCCCACCACAGGTAGTGGTATCAGGGGGCCTTTGTAGTGCCACCTGCCTTGCCACTGGCCTGGCAGGTTACACAGGAGCGACAAAACTCCTTGGTGTCTTCAGACATGTGGGGCCAGTGAAAGTGAGGGACAATTCTGTCCCAAGTCTTGTTCTGGCCCAGGTGACCTGCTAAGGGAATGTCATGGGCTAGGGTCAATAGGAAGCCCCTGAACTTCAGAGGTATAACCAACCTCCTGGTGGCACCAGGCTTGGGGTCTCTACACTCTGAGTACAAGAGTCCATCATCCCAATACACTGTATGGGGACCACTAGCTTTCCCAGCAGCCTCAGCAGCAGCTTGCTGTCTGAGGGGTTCAAGAGAGGGGCAGCTCTGCTGCTCCTGGCTCAGATCTGCCCTGGAAGGGCCCCTGTCCCCAAGAACTCAACCTGGTCAGGTTCAAGCTCCTCTGGGACAGTTCCTTCCTCAGGACTGAGATCATCCCCTCAAGAGACTGATCTTCCTTCTGAGCCAAGGGGGAAGGCACTGCCTTTACCCTACTACTCCTCCTCTTGGATGGCACTTGGTCCATTATTTCAGAATCCAAGGCCTGTTCAGTGTTAGACATTTTGCTCTGTGACCTGGTCACAGCAAACACATCTGCAGGGATCCCCAGCATTTCTGCATGGGTCCTGAGCTCCACTTCTGCCCAAGCTGAAGTTTCAAGATCATTGCCAAGCAAGCATTCCACTGGTAGGTTTGCACTCACCACAACCTTCTTAAGGCCAGTTACCCCTCCCCAGGAGAAGTTAACAACTGCCAGAGTATGGTCTGTTCTGACATTGCTAGCATTGGTCACTTGGTACATTTCACCAAGTATAATCTGCCCAGGATCCACAAGGTCTTGTGTCACCATGGTGACACTTGCCCCTGTGTCCCTAAATGCCAAAGCCTCTTTTCCATTGATTAAGGGCTGTTGTCTGTACTTGCCCAGATTACTGGGACTCACAGAGGAGGTCACATCCATGCCTCCATCACAGACTAGGACAGCCTGAGTGAGTTCTCTGACTAGGTCAGAGCTCATCTCTTTACCCAGGGTCAACCCTACTAAACCCTTGGCCTGTGTACTCCCACCACCAATTGTAACTGCACTAGGGGGAACAGGTGCCTTAGGGGCATTGGTGGGGGCTGGAATAGAGTCTTTGGACTTGGTGCAGTCACTGGTCCAGTGTGTCTTTTGCTTACAGACTTTGCACCATGGTTTCTTTTGGCCTTTTCCCTTGTTAGACTGTGAATCCCCACCTGAAGAAGATTTTTGGGGGCCTTGTGAAGACTTCTGGTCTTTACCCTTCTCCCCACCCTTATCAGAGTTCTTAGAATCTTGCTTCTTTGGGTCACCACCTTGGTTCTGTACCTTCTGCCTCACCCTGGTTCTGACCCATTTGTCTGCCTTCTTTCCCAATTCTTGGGGAGAGGTCAGATCAGAGTCAACCAGGTACTGATGCAACAGCTGATTTTGACAGTTATTAAGAATCTGCTCCCTCATGATAAGATTGTACAATCCTGTGAAGTCACATACCTTACTGCCCAATAACCAACCTTCCAGAGCCTTAGCAGAACAATCCACATAGTCCACCCAGTCTTGAGTCTGTGCTTTTGGGTATCTCTGAACTTTAACCTGTATTGTTCAGTTGTTAGGCCAAACCCATCAATCAGAGCACTCTTCAAGACTTTGTAATTGTCAGCATCCTCTTCTCTAACAGTGAGGAGCTTGTCTCTACCTTTGTCTGCAAAGGAGAGCCACAAGATTGCTGCCCACTGCTCCTGAGGGACCCTCTGTACTTTACAGGCCCTCTCCAGTGCAGTTATCCATTTGTGGATGTCATCCCCACTCTGGTAGGGAGGGACAATCTTGCTCAGGTTTCTATGGTCATAAGACCTTTCCCTATCTCTGGGGAAATTGCTGCCACCATGGGACTCTAGTCCCATCTTTTGTCTTTGCTCTTTCAGAGCTCTAGGGACTCCTGTCTATAGCCAACTGCTCTCTTCTGAGTCTCAACTGAGCTTCTCCATATCTGAGCAGTCTCTCTTTCCTCTCACTTGAGGATTCCCTCCTATGAGAGGAAACAGAGGTCCCTACTGAGGTGTCAGAGTGGTTAGACTCCTGAGAAGGAGATCTAGGCCTTCTGGGCACACTCACAACTCTTCCTGGGGGACAAAGGGGAGGTCATTCTGATCCTCCTCCTCATCCACAGGAGGAGCTGGATTTTCCAGGTCAAGGTCATTGTCACCTTCCTGGCCAGTTTCAGAGGTTGGGTCCTGGGTGATTTCACCCCTGGCCCCTTCCTCATCTTCTGCCCCACCCTCTCTGCCTACCCCTTCAGACCCTAGGGGTCTGCTGAGATCATCTGACAGTAGCACCTCCCTGAGGTGTTGGGTGCTGGCACTTTTGCCTGTCTTCAGCTTCCTAGTATTGCACAATGCTCTCAATTCCAAGAATGGGAGATTATCATACTTGGAGGGAAGAAGCCCACTGGCTTCTGGCAAGGACTCACTGGGTCCTGGCCTTGAAGACATTACTAGTGAGGTGTGGTGTATGCACTACCTACTCTAGTGTGGCCTACTAAACTCTCTTGAGTTGTAGAAAGGGTGTGCTATCCCTTAACACACAACTCTAAGTTCAGTAGAACTTACTGTATCCTAAGCTTGATTTATATGTACCTAAGGTACCCTTAGTGGTTTTCAGTTGATCAATTCAATTGAGATTATCTGGTAAAACAATAGCAAGCTGGAATCCCACACGCTGCACACCAATGTGAGAAGTTGGCCTGGTATATGCTGTCCACTAATTATAGTGGGCACCGTGTACCAGTCCAAACAACCCCTTATTGGAGATAGGTTAAAGACAACCTTTATTGAAAGCTATCCTAGTGGTAGCTATGGAGAGCAGCCTTCAGGCTAAGTCTTGAAGGAATGTAAAGCAGCTTGTTTTACCAGTCTATAATCTCTTGAGTGACCAAATGAAAGAGGACCACACCAGGTATATATTCAAAATATATGTATTTATTGCTAAACACACCCTCTAGTCTCTTTATGAGGCTAGAGTTCGAAGTACATAAGTTATAAGTTAGTTATCAACAGTAATAGCACAAATACACGTTTGAGCCCTAGGGGCGTACCAAACCATATACCAATAAAGTGGTATAAGAACCACGACTGAGCTAGACACAAGGCCTAGAGCCTGTAGAAGTGCTTGGCCCTCAAGGAACCACCCAAGGTAGTGACACAGGGGACCCACGGGGGACGCGTGCAGTGTGAGAACACAGCCGCGAGCCGCCGTTGACTTCTATGGGGAATGTCACGGTTGGAGTTTTAAAGAAAAGGCACACATAGAGGAGGACTTGGAGCAAACCCCTTTAGAACTAGGTTGTTCTAAAGTCTATACCCACGGGAGCACCGGAGTACTCGAGTTACCTCACCCAGGAAGCCGGGTGCATAGGTGTCTTTCGGGGTCGGGTTTCGTCGTCGTTTTCAATGGCGATCTGCTGCAAAGTGCTGCTGGCGGCCAAGTCGAAAGTGTTCGGGTGGATCCAAAGGTGGATCGAAGATCTGAAGAACCTGAAAGCAGAGGGGACAGAGTCTGGGTCACTAGCCAGTGACCAGGAAGGCGATGAGCGGATGCCCACCGATGTCGGGTGCTTCAGGTAGGTTGACAGTCGTCTTGACTCTTCAGCCACGAGGTCCAGGAGGTGTCGACGACAACCAGGAGCTGGATTCGAGCTGTCCCATGACGTTTGTCGATTACAGGGGTGTCGGCGACCGGATTGGACCCAACAAGCCCTGGCAACGGCAACTCTCGTGGAAATAGAAGAAGGATGGTGGTGCAGACCAGCAAGGTCTGAGGGACTCACCCAGCAAGGGTAAGTCAGGGCACGTCTGGAGCAACCAGGGAAGCCCAAGTAGAAGAAGAGTTGCCTTTGGGAGGGCCCACTAGCCAACGGACTAGCAACCGCAAAGGAGCCTCAAGTGGACGCACTTGGAGCTGGCTCACAGGACACTCGTGGAGTGGAGGCCAGTGATCTTCGGTGCAGTCGGTGCTGGAGGCTGGGGCTACTCGGAGCCCAAAGCACAACTTCGGGGGAGACCCAGAAGAGGATGCACTTGCAAAAGTACTCAGTGTCCAGGGGTCACGGTTCCACATTACCCACGACAGCTACGGGCCTCAGCTTTGCTGGGGACTCAGGGCAACCTTGGAAAAGTCTGGAAATCTACCTCTGGTGTTGCAAAGACTTCGGCGTCCGGCGGGAGCTTCAGCGATGCAGACCAGACAATTGCTTCTTACGTGCCTGCCAAGCAGGGGAGTCACTCCTTGACCCCAAGGGAGATTCTTCAGTCCTCTAATCTTAAAGTAGAACGTCGAAGGTCCAGGATTCTGTATCAGAGTTTCGTCCAGGTAAATCTAAAGTCCTAAGGACTGGGGTTCCATACTTATACCAAGTTAGGGGGTTGGACATACTCTGGGGACCCACCTATGGGAGGGTCAGGGCAGAGGGGTGGTTACACCCCTTTCCCTTTGTCCAGTTTCGCGCCAGAGCAGGGGCTTCCAGCCCCGAGCCGGTTTGAACTGGGGTATGCACAGGGACACCAAATGTGCCCCCAGTGCAGGACTTCAAAGCACCAGAGAGTGCTCCCGCCCAGCCCCAATACACATTATCCTGTCTGGGGAGGTGGTTACACCTCCCTGGGACAGGAAACCTATTGTCCAGGCCTCCCCTGCCGGAGTTTCAGTCAGCAGCAGGAGGCCAGACCCGTGTCTGTGGCAGCGGCATCCATTTTGTGATGCCAGGGCTCTGGAAAGAAGTTACCGGGTATGACGGTGAGTACATGTCTCTCCCTCTAGAAGGGTGGAATGCTACCCCCGCTGCCAGAACTGGCGGGGGGGTAGTATTCCAAGATGTTTGACACCAAACACGACATGTTTTGGTGCAGCCAGTCCAAAGTTAGCATTCTACCGCGAGGATATAATGCACTTAAGAGTATATGGTCAGGCTGCACTACAAACAGCATCAGAGAAGGGTCTCCGACCGCTGCAGAGGGGCTCTGCTCATGCAGGGGCACCCTCTCACATAAGAACCAAGCACTCTGCCTTCAGGATT
Source organism: Calotriton arnoldi (assembly GCA_963921515.1). Taxonomy (NCBI): domain Eukaryota; kingdom Metazoa; phylum Chordata; class Amphibia; order Caudata; family Salamandridae; genus Calotriton; species Calotriton arnoldi. The sequence continues at coordinate 144,050 of CAWUFW010014020.1, read as the reverse complement.
GATAAGGCCTACCATAGGAGTGACTTATAGGTTTATATGTGTGCATATGCAGTGATATAGGTAACCTATATCACAGTAAGGGGTGCATGCACCACCTTACCCAGGCTGCAGTAGCAGACCTGTGGTGTCCTTTTGGCTGGCCTTCCAGGGGTGGCATAATGGATGTATGACGATACCACGCATGCATTACATCGCATGCCATTAGATCGCGGTTTTAACAACGCAAGTCGTTACAACGACTTGCGTTGGAGGGCGTGGACTTAGGAGTAGTTTAATTTACTATTCCAACTCCAGCCTACGTACAGTAGGGAAGGTGTTGGATAGTAATTTAAACTACTCCTTGTCCTATAGCGCCCTCCAGTGCAAGTCGTTGTAACGACTTTCGTTGTAAAAACCGCAATCTAATGGCATGCGATGTAATGCATGCGTTCTAAACGTTGTTTCCCGGCATAATACATGCTTCAGCCCCTGGCAGGCCTCTGAGGTACCTATGCCCTGGGTACATAGTATACCATATACTAGGGACTTATAAGGGCACTCCAGATTCCAATCAGAGATGTGCCTAAGGCACATGGAAACCATTTTAGAGAGGAAGCAGCTAGGCTGGGGTTCTGATTAGCAGGGCCCCAGCCAGACTAAAGTCGAAAAACAGTGAAGCATCAGCAAAAAGTGGGGGTACCCATGTGAAGCAGATCCTACTCTCCTACAGGCCCTCCCGAAGACAACTCTTCTTCTGCTTGGGCTATCCTGGTTGCTCCAGATGGGCCCTGACTTACCCTTGCTGGGTGAGTCCCCCAGACCTTGCTGGTCTGCATCAACGTCCTTTCTTTGTTTCCACGTGACTTGCCGTTGCCAAGGCTTGTTGGGTCCAATCCAGTCGCCAATACCCCAGCAATCGACAGACGTTGTGGGACAGCTCGAATCCAGCTCCTGGTTGTCGTCGACGCCTCCTGGACCTCGTGGCTGAAGAGTCAAGACGACCGTCAACCCACCTGAAGCATCCGACATCGGTGGGCATCTGCTCATCGCCTTCCTGGTCACTGGCTAGTGACCCAGACTCTGTCCCCTCTGCTTTCAGGTTCTTCAGATCTTCGATCCACTCTTGGATCCACCCGGACACTTTCGACTTGGTCGCCAGCAGCCTGCTGCAGCAGATCGCCATTGAAAACGACGACGAAACCTGACGCCAAAAGACACCTATGCACCCGGCTTCCCTGGGTGAGGTAACTTGAGTACTCTGGTGCTCCCATGGGTATTGACTCTATAACTGCCTAGTTCTAAAGGGGTTTGCACCAAGTCCTCCTCTAAGTGTCCTTTTCTTCTAAAAATCCAACCGCGACTTTCCCCATAGAAGTTAACGGTGGCTCGCGGCTGTGTTCTCACACTGCACCGCGTCCCCGTGGGTCCCCTGTGTCACTACCTTGGGTGGTTCCTTGGGGTCCAAGCACTTCTACAGGCTCTAGGCCTTGTGTCTAGCTCAGTCGTGGTTCTTATACCACTTTTTGGTATATGGTTTGGTACGCCCTAGGGCTCAAACGTGTATTTGTGCTATTACTGTTGATAACTGACTTGTAACGTATGTACTTCGAACTCTAGCCTCATAAAGAGACTAGAGGGGTGTGTTTAAGACTAAATACATATATTTTATATATATACCTGGTGTGGTCCTCTTTCATTTGGTCACTCAAGAGATTATAGACTGGTAAAACAAGCTGCTTTACATTCCTTCAAGACTTAGCCTGAAGGCTGCTCTCCATAGCTACCACTAGGATAGCTTTCACTAAAGGTTGTCTTTAACCTATCTCCATAAGGGGTTGTTTGGACTGGTACAAGGTGCCCACTTCAAATAGTGGACAGCATATACCAGGCCAACTTCTCACATTGGTGTGCAGCGTGTGGGATTACAGCTTGCTATTGTTTTACCAGATAATCTCAATTGAATTGATCAACTGAAAACCACTAAGGGTACCTTAGGTACATATAATAACAAGCTTAGTATACAGTAAGTTCTACTGAACTTAGAGTTGTGTGTTAAGGGCTAGCACACCCTTTCTACAACTCAAGAGAGTTTAGTAGGCCACACTAGAGTAGGTAGTGCATACACCACACCTCACTAGTAATGTCTCCACTACCAGGAACCAGTGGGCTCCTGCCATCCAAATATGACAACCTCCCATTCTTGGAATTGAGAGAGTTGTGCAATATTAGGAAGTTGAAGACAGGCAAGAGTGCCAACACCCAACGTCTCCTGGAGATGCTTCTGCTAGATGATCTTAGAAGACCCATAGTGTCTGAAAGGGTAGGCAGAGAGGGTGGGGCAGAAGATGAGGGAGGGGCCAGGGATGAAAATACCCAGGACCTGACCTCTGAAACTGGCCAGGAGGATGACAATGATCCTGACCTGGATAATGCAGCTACTCCTGAGGATGAGGAGGAGGATCAGAATGACCTCCCCTTTGTCCCCCCAGGAAGAGTTGTGAGTGTGCCCAGAAGGTCTAGATCGCCTTCTCAGGAGTCTAACCACTCTGACACCTCAGTAGGGACCTCTGTTTTCTTCTCATAAGAGGGAATCCTCTCATGAGAGGAAAGAAAGACTGCTCAAGTATGAGGAAGCTCAGTTGAGAATCAGAAGAGAGAGCAGTTGGCTATAGACAGGGAGTCCCTAGAGCTTCAAAGGCAAAGAAGAAAGTTGGGACTAGAGTCCCATGGTGGCAGCAATTTCCCTAGTGGTAGGGAAGGTCTTATGACCATAGAAACCTGAGCAAGATTGTCCCTCCCTACCAGAGTGGGGATGACATCCACAAATGGATAACTGCCCTGGAGAGGGCCTGTAAAGTACAGAGGGTCCCTCAGGAGCAGTGGGCAGCAATCTTGTGGCTCTCCTTTGCAGACAAAGGTAGAGACAAGCTCCTCACTGTTAGAGAAGAGGAAGCTGGCAATTACAAAGTCTTGAAGAGTGCATTGATTGATGGGTTTGGCCTAACAACTGAACAATACAGGTTAAAGTTCAGAGATACCCAAAAAGCACAGAATCAAGACTGGGTGGACTTTGTTGATTGTTCTGCTAAGGCTCTGGAAGGTTGGTTAGTGGGCAGTAAGGTATGTGACTTCAAAGGATTGTACAATCTTATCATGAGGGAGCAGATTCTTAATAACTGTCAAAATCAGCTGTTGCATCAGTACCTGGTGGACTCTGATCTGACCTCTCCCCAAGAATTGGGAAAGAAGGCAGACAAATGGGTCAGAACCAGGGTGAGGCAGAAGGTACAGAACCAAGGTGGTGACCCAAAGAAGCAAGATTCTAAGAACTCTGACAAGGGTGGGGAGAAGGGTAAAGACCAGAAGTCTTCACAAGGCCCCCAAAAATCTTCTTCAGGTGGGGATTCACAGTCTAACAAAGGGAAAGGCCAAAAGAAACCATGGTGCAAAGTCTGTAAGCAAAAGACACACTGGACCAGTGATTGCACCAAGTCCAAAGACTCTATTCCAGCCACCACCTATGCCCCTAAGGCACCTGTTCCCCCTAGTGCAGTTACAAATGGTGGTGGGAGTACACAAGCCAAGGGTTTAGTAGGGTTGGCCCTGGGTAATGAGATGGGCTCTGGCTTAGTCAGAGAACTCACTCAGGCTGTCCTAGTCTGTGATGGAGGCATGGATGTGACCTCCTCTGTGAGTCCCAGTAACCTGGGCAAGTACAGACAACAGCCATTAATCAATGGAAAAGAGGCTTTGGCATTCAGGGACACAGGAGCAAGTGTCACCATGGTGACACAAGATCTTGTGGATCCTGGGCAGATTATACTTGGTGAAATGTACCAAGTGACCAATGCTAGCAATGTCAGAACAGACCATACTCTGGCAGTTGTTAACTTCTCCTGGGGAGGGGTAACTGGCCTTAAGAAGGTTGTGGTGAGTGCAAACCTACCAGTTGAATGCTTGCTTGGCAATGATCTAGAAACTTCAGCTTGGGCAGAAGTGGAGCTCAGGACCCATGCAGAAATGCTGGGCATCCCTGCAGATGTGTTTGCTGTGACCAGGTCACAGAGCAAAATGTCTAACACTGAACAGGCCTTGGATCCTGGAACAATGGACCAAGTGCCATCCAAGAAGAGGAGTAGTAGGGTAAAGGCAGTGCCTTCCCCCTTGGCTGAGAAGGAAGATCAGTATCTTGAGGGGGATGATCTCAGTCCTGAGGAAGGAACTGTCCCAGAGGAGCTTGAGCCTGACCAGGTTGAGTTCTTAGGGACAGGGGGCCCTTCCAGGGCAGATCTGAGCTAGGAGCAGCAGAGCTGCCCCTCTCTTGGACCCCTCAGACAGCAAGCTGCTGCTGAGGCTGCTGGGAATGCTAGTGGTCCCCATAAAGTGTATTGGGATGATGGACTCTTGTAGTCAGAGTGTAGAGACCCCAAGCCTGGTGCCACCAGGAGGTTGGTTATACCTCTAAAGTTCAGGGGCTTCCTATTGACCCTAGCCCATGACATTCCTCTAGCAGGTCACCTGGGCCAGAACAAGACTTGAGGCAGAATTGTCCCTCACTTTCACTGGCCCCACATGTCTGAAGACAGCAAGGAGTTTTGTCGCTCCTGTGTAACCTGCCAGGCCAGTGGCAAGGCAGGTGGCACCACAAAGGCCCCCTGATACCACTACCTGTGGTGGGGGTTCCCTTTGAAAGGGTGGGGATTGACATTGTTGGTCCCATGGATCCCCAAACAGCATCTGGGCACAGGTTTATCCTGGTGGTGGTGGACCATGCCACCAGGTACCCAGAGGCTATTCCCTTAGGACCACTACAGCACCTGTGGTGGCAAGAGCCCTCCTGGGAATTTTCTCAAGAGTGGGCTTCCCTAAGGAGGTTGTATCAGACAGGGGTGCAAACTTTATGTCTGGATACTTGAAGGCAATGTGGAAGGAGTGTGGAGTGACTTACAAATTCACCACACCCTATCACCCACAATGCAATGGTTTAGTTGAGAGATTCAACAAAACCTTAAAGGGCATGATTAAAGGGCTCCCAGAAAAGCTTAGGCGAAGATGGGACATACTCTTGCCCTGCCTTTTGTTTGCATACAGGGAGGTGCCTCAAAAGGGGTTGGCTACAGCCCTTTTGAACTTTTGTTTGGTCACCCTGTCACGGGTCCATTGTGCCTGGTGAAGGAAGGATGGGAGTTACCTCTCAAGCCCCCAAAGCAGGACATAGTGGACTACGTACTTGGTCTCCGCTCCAGGATGGCTGAGTACATGAAAAAGGCAACTAAAAACCTTGAGGCTAGCCAGGAATTACAAAAGCCTGGCATGACCAAAGGCTGTACTGACTGTTTACCAGCCAGGACAGAAGGTGTGGGTGTTGGAGCCAGTGGCCCCAGCAGCTCTCCAAGACAAATGGAGTGGACCCCATACCATTGTTGAACAGAAGGGTGAGGTTACCTATTTGGTAGACCTAGGAACACCCAGGAGTCCCCACAGGGTTCTCCATGTCAACAGATTGAAACCATATGTGGACAGGGCAGACATGGGCTTGCTCATGGCTACTGATGAGGGACAGGAGGAAGAGAGTGACCCACTCCTGACCTGCTCTCACAGAACCCTGATGATGGGTCAGTGGATGGTGTAGCCTTGGCAGGCAGCCTCACTGCTCAGCAGCAAACTGATTGCAGACAAGTGCTCAATCAGTTCAGACATATGTTCTCTCTGACTCCAAGTCAGACCACCTGGTGCACTCATGAAGTGGACACTGGGGACAGTCTGCCTATTAAAAATAAGATTTATAGGCAACCTGACCATGTCAGGGACTGTATCAGGACAGAAGTCCAGAAAATGTTGGATTTGGGAGTTATTGAACCCTCAGATAGCCCTTGGGCTAGTCCAGTGGTCCTTGTGCCAAAACCTCACACCAGTGGTGGGAAAAGAGAGATGAGGTTTTGTGTGGACTACAGGGGTCTCAATGCAGTCACTAGGACTGATGCCCATCCAATACCCAGAGCAGATTTGCTAATAGACTCTTTGGCCTCAGCCAAGTATCTAAGCACATTTGACCTAACAGCTGGCTACTGGCAGATCAGACTAGCTGATGATGCAAAGACAAAAACAGCATTCTCAACCCCTAGTGGGCATTATCAATTTGTGGTAATGCCCTTTGGTTTGAAGAATGCACCTGCCACTTTCCAAAGGTTGGTGAATACAGTTTAACCCTGGGCAAAGCACTACGCTACGCTCGCGTAGTTTGCGAAGTTTGCGCTACTTCGCACTACGCGAATTGCACGTAGCACAGTGCAAACACGCGTAGCGTAGTGCAGCGGTCATTTTCGCTTGCTCGCGGTCCTCAACATCAAGTTGGCGACCGCAAGCAAGCAAAATGACATCCCGGCGAGACTTTCCTCGTTCGCGATCAGCAACATCAAGTTGCCGATCGCGAGCGTGGAAAATAAACCTCCGGCGAGATTCTCAACGCGGGGAGGTCAGGTTTCTCATTGCGAGTGGTCGCGTAAGCTCGCGACCGCTCGCGATGAGAAACTACCAGTCCGCGTTGAAAGCTGCCGCTCGAGTAAAAATCTACTCGAGCGGCAGTAAAGCACAGCTCACACTGTGCAAGATGCCGTTTTCAACGATTGCACAGTGCGGACAAGCATCCGGCACTGTGCAATCATCGCGAACAGCGCACTACGCAGTTCGCGTAGTGCTACGCGTAGCTCGCGTAGTGCGAAGTGCACTTCGCGTAGCTTCGTGTAGCGCTACTTCGCGAACTACGCCCAGGGTTACAGTTCTCACAGGTCTGGAAGCCTACAGTGCAGCTTATCTTGATGATATTGCTGTCTTTAGCTCCACCTGGGAGGATCACCTGGTCCACCTAAGGAATGTTTTAGAGGCCCTGCAAAAGGCAGGCCTCACTATCAAGGCCACCAAGTGCCAGATAGGGCAGAGTCAGGTTGTGTACCTGGGCCACATTGTGGGTGGAGGCCAGGTTCAACCACTGCAGAGCAAAATCCAGACCATCATGGACTGGGTTGCTCAAACTACCCAGACTCAGGTGAGAGCCTTCTTAGGCCTGACTGGGTACTATAGGAGATTTGTCAAGGGGTATGGATCAATAGTGACACCCCTGAATGACTTAACTTCCAAGAAAATGCCCAAAAAGGTTCAGTGGACAGCTAGCTGTCAAAAGGCATTTGATGACCTGAAGCAGGCCATGTGCACTGCTCCCATTCTCCCATTGTGACAGTACAGCCCCTACCCCCAATTCAGATGCATCAGTTTGAAAAATGAACTTCTTGGAGTAATCAGGACTCTGTAGAATGGGAGCAGTGCACATGGCCTGCTTCAGGTCATCAAATGCCTTTTGACAGCTAACTGTCCACTGAACCTTTTGGGCATTTTCTTGGAAGTTAAGTCATTCAGGGGTGTCACTATTGATCCATACCCCTTGACAAATCTCCTATAGTACCCAGTCAGGCCTAAGAAGGCTCTCACCTGAGTCTGGGTAGTTGGAGCAGTCCAGTCCATGATGGTCTGGATCTTGCTCTGCAAGGGTTGAACCTGGCCTCCACCCACAAGGTGGCCCAGGTACACAACCTGACTCTGCCCTATCTGGCACTTGGTGGCCTTGATAGTCAGGCCTGCCTTTTGCAGGGCCTGTAAAACATTTCTGAGGTGGACCAGGTGATCCTCCCAGGTGGAGCTAAAGACAGCAATATCATCTAGATATGCTGCACTATAGGCTTCCAGACCTGTAAGGACTGTATTCACCAACCTCTGAAAAGTGGCAGGTGCATTCTTCAGACCAAAGGGCATCACCACAAATTGATAATGCCCACTAGGGGTTGAGAATGCTGTTTTTGGCTTTGCATCATCAGCTAGTCTGATCTGCCAGTAGCCAGCTGTCAGGTCAAATGTGCTTAGATACTTGGCTGATGCCAAAGTGTCTATTAGCTCATCTGCCCTAGGTATTGGATGGGCATCAGTCCTAGTGACTGCATTGAGACCCCTGTAGTCCACACAAAACCTCATCTCTCTTTCCCACCACTGGTGTGAGGTTTTGGCACAAGGACCACTGGACTAGCCCAAGGGCTATCTGAGGGTTCAATAACTCCCAAATCCAACATTTTCTGGACTTCTGTCCTGATACAGTCCCTGACATGGTCAGGTTGCCTATAAATCTTATTTTTAATAGGCAGACTGTCCCCAGTGTCCACTTCATGAGTGCACCAGGTGGTCTGACTTGGAGTCAGTGAGAACATGTGTCTGAACTGATTGAGCACCTGTCTACAATCAGTTTGCTGCTGGGTAGTGAGGCTGCCTGCCAAGGCTACACCATCCACTGACCCATCATCAGGGTTCTGTGAGAGCAGGTCAGGGAGTGGGTCACTCTCTTCCTCCTGTCCCTCATCAGTAGCCATGAGCAAGCCCATGTCTGCCCTGTCCACATATGGTTTTAACCTGTTGACATGGAGAACCCTGTGGGGACTCCTGGGTGTTCCTAGGTCTACTAAGTAGGTAACCTCACCCTTCTGTTCAACAATGGTATGGGGTCCACTCCATTTGTCTTGGAGAGCTGCTGGGGCCACTGGCTCCAACACCCACACCTTCTGTCCTGGCTGATAAACAGTCAGTACAGCCTTTTGGTCATGCCAGGCCTTTTGAAGTTCCTGGCTAGCCTCAAGGTTTTTAGTTGCCTTTTTCATATACTCAGCCATCCGGGAGCGGAGACCAAGTACGTAGTCCACTATGTCTTGCTTTGGGGGCTTGAGAGGTAACTCCCATCCTTCCTTCACCAAGCACAGTGGACCCCTGACAGGGTGACCAAACAAAAGTTCAAAAGGGCTGTAGCCAACCCCTTTTGAGGCACCTCCCTGTATGCAAATAAAAGGCAGGGCAAGAGTATGTCCCATCTTCGCCTAAGCTTTTCTGGGAGCCCTTTAATCATGCCCTTCAAGGTTTTGTTGAATCTCTCAACTAAACCATTGCATTGTGGGTGATAGGGTGTGGTGAACTTGTAAGTCACTCCACACTCCTTCCACATTGCTTTTAAGTATCCAGACATAAAGTTAGCACCCCTGTCTGATACAACCTCCTTAGGGAAGCCCACTCTTGAGAAAATTCCCAGGAGGGCCCTTGCCACCACAGGTGCTGTAGTGGTCCTAAGGGGAATAGCCTCTGGGTACCTGGTGGCATGATCCACTACCACCAGGATAAACCTGTGCCCAGATGCTGTTTGGGGATCCATGGGACCAACAATGTCAATCCCCACCCTTTCAAAGGGAACCCCACCACAGGTAGTGGTATCAGGGGGCCTTTGTAGTGCCACCTGCCTTGCCACTGGCCTGGCAGGTTACACAGGAGCGACAAAACTCCTTGGTGTCTTCAGACATGTGGGGCCAGTGAAAGTGAGGGACAATTCTGTCCCAAGTCTTGTTCTGGCCCAGGTGACCTGCTAAGGGAATATCATGGGCTAGGGTCAATAGGAAGCCCCTGAACTTCAGAGGTATAACCAACCTCCTGGTAGCACCAGGCTTGGGGTCTCTACACTCTGAGTACAAGAGTCCATCATCCCAATACACAGTATGGGGACCACTAGCTTTCCCAGCAGCCTCAGCAGCAGCTTGCTGTCTGAGGGGTTCAAGAGAGGGGCAGCTCTGCTGCTCCTGGCTCAGATCTGCCCTGGAAGGTCCCCCTGTCCCCAAGAACTCAACCTGTTCAGGTTCAAGCTCCTCTGGGACAGTTCCTTCCTCAGGACTGAGATCATCCCCCTCAAGGGACTGATCTTCCTTCTGAGCCAAGGGGAAGGCACTGCCTTTACCCTACTACTCCTCCTCTTGGAAGGCACTTGGTCCATTATTCCAGAATCCAAGGCCTGTTCAGTGCTAGACATTTTGGCTTGTGACCTGGTCACAGCAAACACATCTGCAGGGATCCCCAGCATTTCTGCATGGGTCCTGAGCTCCACTTCTGCCCAAGCTGAAGTTTCTAAGTCATTGCCAAGCAAGCATTCAACTGGTAGGTCTGCACTTACCACAACCTTCTTAAGGCCAGTTACCCCTCCCCAGGAGAAGTTAACAACTGCCAGAGTATGGTCTGTTCTGACATTGCTAGCATTGGTCACTTGGTACATCTCACCAAGTATAACTTGCCCAGGATTCACAAGGTCTTGTGTCACCATGGTGACACTTGCCCCTGTGTCCCTAAATGCCAAAGCCTCTCGTCCATTGATTAAAGGCTGTTGTCTGTACTTGCCCAGATTACTGGGACTCATAGAGGAGGTCATATCCATGCCTCCATCACAGACTAGGACAGCCTGAGTGAGTTCTCTGACTAGGTCAGAGCCCATCTCAGTACCCAGGGTCAACCCTACTAAACCCTTGGCTGTAGTACTCCCACCACCAACTGTAACTGTACTAGGGGGAACAGGTGCCTTAGGGGCATTGGTGGGGGCTGGAGTCGAGTCTTTGGACTTGGTGCAATCACTGGTCCAGTGGGTCTTTTGCTTACAGACCTTGCACCATGGTTTTCTTTGGCCTTTCCCTTTGGTAGACTGTGAATCCCCACCTGAAGAAGATTTTTGGGGGCCTTGTGAAGACTTTTGATCTTTACCCTTCTCCCCACCCTTATCAGAGGTTTTCGAATCTTGCTTCTTAGGGTCACCACCTTGGTTCTGTACCTTCTGCTTCACCCTGGTTCTGACCCATTTGTCTGCCTTCTTTCCCAATTCTTGGGGAGAGGTCAGATCAGAGTCTACCAGGTGCTGATGCAACAGCTGATTTTGACAGTTATTAAGAATCTGCTCCCTCATTATCAGATTGTACAATCCTGTGAAGTCACATACCTTACTGCCCAATAACCAACCTTCCAGAGCCTTGGCAGAACAATCAACAAAGTCCACCCAGTCTTGAGTCTGTGCTTTTGGGTATCCCTGAACTTTAACCTGTATTGTTCAGTGGTTAGGCCAAACCCATCAATTAGAGCACTCTTCAAGACTTTGTAATTATCAGCATCCTCCTCTCTAACAGTGAGGAGCTTGTCTCTACCTTTGTCTGCAAAGGAGAGCCACAAGATTGCTGCCCACTGCTCCTGAGGGACCCTCTGTACTTTACAGGCCCTCTCTAGAGCAGTTATCCATTTGTGGATGTCATCCCCACTCTGGTAGGGAGGGACAATCTTGCTCAGGTTTCTATGGTCATAAGACCTTTCCCTATCTTTGGGGAAACTGCTGCCACCATGGGACTCTAGTCCCAACTTTTGTCTCTCTCTATAGAGATCTAGGGACTCCCTGTCTATAGCCAATTGCTGTTTCCTGAGTTCAAGCTGAGTTTGCTCATATTGAATCAGTCTCTTTCTTCTCTCATGAGAGGATTCCCTCCTATGAGAGGAGACAGAGGACCCTATTGAGGTGTCAGAGTGGTTAGACTCCTGAGAAGGAGACCTAGACCTTCTGGGCACACTCAGAACTCTTCCTGGGGGACAAAGGGAGGTCAGTCTGATCCTCTCCTCCTCCTCCTCCACAGGAGGAATTGGATTCTCCAGGACAAGGTCATTTTCACCTTCCTGGCCAGTTTCAGAGGGGGTCCTGGGTTTCTTCACCCCTGGCCCCTCCCTCATCTTCTGCCCCACCCTCTTTGCCTACCCCTTCAGACCCTAGGGGCCTGCTGAGATCATCAGCTAGTAACACCTCCCTGAGGTGTTGGGTGCTGGCACTTTTGCCTGCCTTCAACTTCCTAGTATTGCATAATGCTCTCAATTCCAAGAATGGGAGTTTATCATACTTGGAGGGAAGAAGCCCACTGGCTTCTGGCAAGGACTCACTGGGTCCTGGCTTTGAAGACATTACTAGTGAGGTGTGGTGTATGCACTACCTACTCTAGTGTGGCCTACTAAACTCTCTTGAGTTGTAGAAAGGGTGTGCTGTCCCTTAACACACAACTCTAAGTTCAGTAGAACTTACTGTATACTAAGCTTAATTTATATGTACCTTAGGTACCTTTAGTGGTTTTCAGTTGATCAATTCAATTGAGATTATCTGGTAAAACAATAGCAAGCTGGAATCCCACACGCTGCACACCAATGTGAGAAGTTGGCCTGGCATATGCTGTCCACTAATTATAGTGGGCACCTTGCACCAGTCCAAACAACCCCTTATTGGAGATAGGTTAAAGACAACCTTTATTGAAAGCTATCCTAGTGGTAGCTATGGAGAGCAGCCTTCAGGCTAAGTCTTGAAGGAATGTAAAGCAGCTTGTTTTACCAGTCTATAATCTCTTGAGTGACCAAATGAAAGAGCACCACACCAGGTATATATTCAAAATATATGTATTTATTACTAAACACACCCCTCTAGTCTCTTTATGAGGCTAGAGTTCGAAGTACATAAGTTATAAGTTATTTAAACACAGTAATAGCACAAATACACGTTTGGGCCCTAGGGGCGTACCAAACCATATACCAATAAAGTGGTATAAGAACCACGACTGAGCTAGACACTAGGCCTAGAGCCTCTAGAAGTGCTTGGACCACAAGGAACCACCCAAGGTAGTGACACAGGGGACCCACGGGGGACGCGTGCAGTGTAGTAACACAGCCGCGAATCGCCGTTAACTTCTATGGAGAAAGTCGCGGTTTGGAATTTAAAGAAAAGGGACACTTAAAGAAGGACTTGGAGCAAACCCTTTGAGAACTAGGTCGTTCTAGAGTCTCTACCCACGGGAGCACCGGAGTACTCTTGTTACCTCACCCAGGAAGCCGGGTGCATAGGTGCCTTTCGGGGTCGGGTTTCGTCGTCGATTTGAATGGCGATCTGCTGCAAAGTGCTGCTGGAGACCAAGTGAAAAGTGTCCGGGTGGATCCAAGGGTGGATCAGAGATCTGAAGAACCTGAAAGCAGAGGGGACAGAGTCTGGGTCACTAGCCAGTGACCAGGAAGGCGATGAGCAGATGCCCACCGATGTCGAGTGCTTCAGGTAGGTTGATGGTCATCTTGACTCTTCAGCCACGAGGTCCAGGAGGCGTTGTCGGCGACCAGGAGCAGGATTCCAGCTGGTACACAATGTCTGTCGAGTGCTGAGGTGTCGGCGACCGCATTGGACCCAACAAGCCTTGGCAACGGCAAGTCTTGATGAAGATGAAGATTGACGATGGTGCAGACCAGCAAGGTCTGAGGAACTCACCCAGCAAGGGTAAGTGAGGGCAAGCCTGGAGCAACCAGGGAGCCCAAGTAGAAAAAGATTGGCCTTCGTGAAGGGCTACTAGCCAACGGGCTAGCGACCGCGAAGGAGCCTCGAGATGGTGCACGTGGAGCTGGCTCACAGGACACTCGTGGAGTGGAGGCCAGTGATCTTCGGTGCAGTTGGTGCTGGAGGCTGGGGCTACTCGGAGCCCAAAGCACGACTTCGTGGGAGACCCAGAAGAGGATGCACTTGCAAATGCGTGCGGTGTCCAGGGGTCACGGTTCCACGTTACCCACGACAGCTACGGGCCTCAGCTTTGCTGGGGACTCAGGGCAGCCTCGGGAAGTCTGGAAATCCACCTCTGGTGATGCAAAGACTTCGGCGTCCGACGGGAGCTTCAGCGATGCAGACCGGACAATTGCTTCTTTGGTGCCTGCCAAGCAGGGAGTCACTCCTTGACCCCAAGGGAGATTCTTCTGTCCTCTAATCTTTAAGTAGAGCGTCGAAGGTCCAGGATTCTGTGTCAGAGTTTCGTCCAGGGATAATCTAAAGTCCTAAGGACTGGGGTCCCATACTTATACTAAGTTTAGGGGTTGGACTTACTCTGTGGTCCCACCTATGGGTGGGTCAGGGCAGAGGGTGGCTACACCCCTTTCCCTTTGTCCAGTTCGCGCCAAAGCAGGGGCTGGAAGCCCCTGATCCGGTTTGAACTGGGGTATGCACAGGGACACCAAATGTGCCCCCAGTGCAGGACTTCAAAGCACCCGAGAGTGCTCCCGCCCAGCCCCAATACACACTATCCTGTCTGGGGAGGTGGTCACACCTCCCTGGGACAGGAAACCTATTGTCCAGGCCTCCCCTGCCGGAGTTTCGGTCAGCAGCAGGAGGCCAGACTCGTGTCTGTGGCAGCGGCATCCATTTTGTGATGCCAGGGCTTGGAAAGTCAGTACCGGGCATACCGGTGTGTACATGTCTTTCCCTCTAGAAGGGTGGAATGCTACCCCCGCCGCCAGAACTGGCGGGGGGTAGTATTCCAAGATGTTTGACACCAAACACGACATGTTTCCGTGCAGCCATCCCAAAGTTAGCATTTAACGCGAGGTTATAATGCGCTTAAGAGTATATGGTCAGGCTGCACTACAAACAGCATCAGAGAAGGGTCTCCGAACGCTGCAGAGGGGCCCTGCTCATGCAGGGGCACCCTCTCACATAGGAACCACGCACTCTGCCTTCAGGATTGATAAGGCCTGCCATAGGAGTGACTTATAGGTTTATATGTGTGTATGTATATAGTGATATAGGTAGCCTATATCACAGTAAGGAGTGCATGCACCACCTTACCCAGGCTGCAGTAGCAGACCTGTGGTGTCAGTTTGGATGGCCTTCCAGGGGTGGCACAATACATGCTGCAGCCCCTGGTAGGCCTCTGAGGTACCTATGCCCTGGGTACATAGTATACCATATACTAGGGACTTATAAGGGCACTCCAGATTCCAATCAGAGATGTGCCTAAGGCACATGGAAACCCTTTTAGAGAGGAAGCAGCTAGGCTGGGGTTCTGATTAGCAGGGCCCCAGCCAGACTAAGGTCAAAAAACAGTGAAGCATCAGCAAAAAGTGGGGGTACCCATGTGAAGCAGATCCTACTCTCCTACAAGAGGGTGCCCCTGCATGAGCAGAGCCCCTCTGCAGCGTTCAGAGTCCATTCTCTGATGCTGTTTGTGGTACAGCCTGACCATATACTCTTAAGTGCATTATATCCTCGCGGTAGAATGCTAACTTTGGACTGGCTGCACCAAAACATGTCGTGTTTGGTGTCAAACACCTTGGAATACTACCCCCCTGCCAGTCCTGGCGGCGGGTGTAGCATTCCACCCTTCTACACATGTACACACCGGCATACCCGGTATCATCCTTTCAGAGCCCTGGCATCAGAAAATGGATGCCGCTGCCACAGACACGGGTCTGGCCTCCTGCTGCTGACCGAAACTCCGGCAGGGGAGGCCTGGACAATAGGTTTCTTGTCGCAGGGAGGTGTAACCACCTCCCCAGACAGGATAATGTGCATTGGGGCTGGGCGGGAGCACTCCCTGGTGCTTTGAAGACCAGCACTGGGGCACATTTGGTGTCCCTGTGCATAATCCAGTTCAAACCGGTTGCAGGGGCTACCTGCCCCTGCTCTGGTGTGAAACTGGACAAAGGGAATGGGTGTAACCACCCCTCTTCCCTGAGCCTCCCATAGGTGGGTCCCCAGAGTATGTCCAACCCCCTAACTTAGTATAAGTATGGGACCCCAGTCCTTAGGACTTTAGATTACCCTGGACGAAACTCTGAAGCCGAATCCTGGGCCTTCGACGCTCTACTTGAAGACTAGAGGACTGAAGAATCTCCCTTGGGGTCAAGGAGTGACTCCCCTGCTTGGCAGGCACCTAAGAAGCAATTGTCCGTTCTGCATCGCTGAAGCTCCCGCTGGACGCCGAAGTCTTTGCAACACCAGAGGTGGATTTCCAAACTTCCCCGAGGCTGCCCTGAGACACCAGTGAAGCTGAGGCACGTAGCTGTCGTGGGTAATGTGGAACCGTGACCCCTGGACACCGACAACGTTTGCAAGTGCATCCTCTTCTTGGTCTCCCACGAAGTTGTGCTTTGGGCTCCGAGTAGCCCCCGCCTCCAGCACCAACTGCACCGAAGATCACTGGCCTCCACTCTACGAGTGTCCTGTGAGCCAGCTCCAAGTGCATCAACTCGAGGCTCCTTCACGGTCGCTAGTCCGTTGGCTAGTGGGCCCTCCCGAAGGCAACTCTTCTTCTGCTTGAGCGTTCCTAGTTGCTCCAGACAGGCCCTGACTTACCCTTGCTGGGTGAGTCCCCCAGACCTTGCTGGTCTGCATCAACATCCTTTCTTTGTTTCCACGTGACTTGCTGTTGCCAAGGCTTGTTGGGTCCAATCCAGTCGCCGACACCCCAGCAATCGACAGATGTTGTGGGACAGCTCGAATCCAGATCCTGGTTGTCGTCGACGCCTCCTGGACCTCGTGGCTGAAGAGTCAAGATGACTGTCAACCTACCTGAAGCATCCGACATCGGTGGGCATCTGCTCATCGCCTTCCTGGTCACTGGCTAGTGACCCAGACTCTGTCCCCTCTGCTTTCAGGTTCTTCAGATCTTTGATCCACTCTTGGATCCACCCGAACACTTTCGACTTGGTCGCCAGCAGCCTGCTGCAGCAGATCACCATTGAAAGCGACGACGAAACCCGACGGCAAAGACACCTATGCACCCGGCTTCCTGGGTGAGGTAACTCGAGTACTCCGGTGCTCCCGTGGGTATTGACTCTAGAACTGCCTAGTTCTAATGGGGTTTGCTCCAAGTCCTCCTCTAAGTGTCCTTTTCTTCTAAAAATCCAACCGCGACTTTCCCCATAGAAGTCAACGGTGGCTCGCTGCTGTGTTCTCACACTGACCGCGTCCCCCGTGGGTCCCCTGTGTCACTACCTTGGGTGGTTCCTTTGGGGTCCAAGCACTTCTACAGGCTCTAGGCCTTGTGTCTAGCTCAGTCGTAGTTCTTATACCACTTTTTGGTATATGGTTTGGTACGCCCCTAGGGCTCAAACGTGTATTTGTGCTATTACTTTTGATAACTGACTTGTAACGTATGTACTTCGAACTCTAGCCTCATAAAGAGACTAGAGGGGTGTGTTTAAGACTAAATACATATATTTTATATATACCTGGTGTGGTCCTCTTTCATTTGGTCACTCAAGAGATTATAGACTGGTAAAACAAGCTGCTTTACATTCCTTCAAGACTTAGCCTGAAGGCTGCTCTCCATAGCTACCACTAGGATAGCTTTCACTAAAGGTTGTCTTTAACCTATCTCCATAAGTGGTTGTTTGGACTGGTACAAGGTGCCCACTTCAAATAGTGGACAGCATATACCAGGCCAACTTCTCACAAGAGTGTTGCAGAAACAGGCAAGAGAGTTACAGAATGAAGCAAGAGAGGTGCAGAAAGAGGGAACAGGGGTGCAGAAAGAGGCAAGAGAAGTGCTGAAAGAAGTAATGGAGGTGCATAAAGAGGCAAGAGAAGTGCAGAGAGAAGGAACAGAT
Source organism: Calotriton arnoldi (assembly GCA_963921515.1). Taxonomy (NCBI): domain Eukaryota; kingdom Metazoa; phylum Chordata; class Amphibia; order Caudata; family Salamandridae; genus Calotriton; species Calotriton arnoldi. Next base: position 126,797 of record CAWUFW010014020.1, on the reverse strand, counting down.
ATGCAGAAAGAGCAAGTGAAGTGCAGAAAGAAGCAACAGAAATGCAGAAAGAGGCAAGAGAAGTGCAGAAGGAAGCAACAGAGGTGCAGAAAGAGGCAACAGAAGTGCAGAAAGAGGCAAGAGAGGTACAGAGAGAGACAACAGAGGTGCACAAAGAGACAAGAGAGGTGCAGAAAGAGGGAACACGAGTGCAGAAAGAGGCAACAGGGGTGCAGAAAGAAGCAAGAGAGTTGCAGAAAGAAGCAAGAGAAGCACAGAAAGAAGCAACAGAATTACAGAAAGAGACAAGAGAATTGCAGAAAGAAGCAACAGAGGTGCAGAAAGAGGCAAGAGAAGTGCAGAAAGACTCAAGAGAGGTGTAGGAACAGCTAAGAGAGGTGCAGAAAGAGGAAACAAGGGTGCAGAAACAGGCAAGAGAAGTACACAAAGAGGCAAGAGAAGTGCTGAAACAAGCAACAAAGGTGCGGAAAGAAGCAAGAGAAGTGATGTAAGGGACAAGAGAGATGCAGAAAGAAACAAGAGAGATGCGTATAAAAGCAAGAGTACTGCAGAAAGAGGTAAGAGAGGTGCAAAAAGAGGCAAGAGAGGTGCAGAAAGAGGCAAGAGAGATGCAGAAAGATGGAGGAGGGCTGCATAAAGAAGCAAGAGGGGTCCAGAAAGAAGCAAGAAAGGTGCAGAAAGAAGCAAGAGAAGTGCAGAATAAAGGAACAGGGGTGCAGAGAGAGGCCGGAGAGGTGAGAAAGAAGGAGTCGGGGTAAAGAAAGAGGCAAGAGGGGTGAAGAAAGAGGTAAGAGGGGTACAGAAAGAAGCAAAAGAGGTGCAGAAAGATGCAAGGGAGGGTCAGAAACAGGTAAGAGAAGTGCAGAAAGAGGCAAGAGAAGTGCTGAAAGAAGCAAGAGAGGTGCAGAAAGAAGCAAGTGAAGTGATGAAAGAGACAAGAGAGTTGCAGAAAGAAATAAGAGAGGTGCAGAAAAAAACAAGAGAAGTGAAGAAAGAGGCAGGTGAGGTGCAGAAAGAGGAACGAGAGGTGCAGAATGAGGCAAGAGAGGTGCAGAAAGAGGCAAGTGAGGTACAGAAACAGGCAAGAGAACTGCAGAAAAAGGCAAGAGTGTTACAGAAACAGGCAAGAGAGGTGCAGAATGAGGCGAAAGAGGTGCAGAAAGAGGGAAAAGCGGTGCAGAAAGAGGCAAGGGAAGTGCTGAAAGAAGTAACAAAGGTGCAGAAAGAGGCAAGAGAAGTGCAGAAAGAAGGAACAGATATGCAGAGAGAGCAAGAGAAGTGCAGAAAGAAGCAACAGAAATGCAGAAAGAGGCAAGATAAGTGCAGTAGGAAGCAACAGAGGTACAGAAAGAGACAAGAGAGATGCACAAAGAGACAAGAGAGGTGCAGAAAGAGGGAATATGAGTGCAGAAAGAGGCAACAGGGGTGCAGAAAGAAGCAAGAGAATTGCAGAAAGAAGCAAGAGAAGTGCAGAAAGAAGCAACAGAAATTTAGAAAGAGATAAGAGAAGCGCAGAAAGAAGCAACAGAGGTGCAGAAACAGGCAAGAGAAGTGCAGAAAGAGGCAAGAGAAGTGCTGAAAAAAGCAACAGAGGTGCGGAAAGAAGCAAGAGAAGTGATGAAAGAGACAAGAGAGATGCAGAAAGAAACAAGAGAGGTGCAGAAAAAAGCAAGAGAAGTGCAGAAAGAGGTAAGTGAGGTGCAGAAACATGCAAGATGAGTGCAGATAGAGGCAAGAAAAGTGCAGAAAGAAGCAACAGACGTGCAGAAGGAGGGAAGAGAACTGCAGAAAGAGGCAAGAGAGTTGCAGAAACAGGCATTAGAGGTGCAGGAATAGGGAACAGGGGTGCAGAAAGAGGCAAGAGAGGTGCAGAAACAAGCAAGAGAGGTGCATAAACAGGCAAACGAGGAGCAGAAAGATGGAAAAGGGGTGCTGACAGAGGCAAGAGAGGTACAGAAAGAGGGAAGAGGGGTGCAGAAAGAGGCAAGAGGAGTGCAGAAATTTACAAGAGAAGTGCAGAAAGAAGCAACAGAGGTGCAGAAAGAGGCAAGAGGGGTGCAGAAAGAGATAAGAGAAGTGCAGAAAGAGGCAAGAGAGGTGCAGAAAGAGGGAAGAGGGGTGCAGAAAGAGGCAAGAGGGGTGCAGAAAAACACATTTGAAGAGCAGAAAGAAGCAACAGATGTGCAGAAAGAGGCAAGAGAACTGCAGGAAGGGGAAAGAGGCGCGGGAAGAGGGGTGCAGAAAGAGGCACTAGAGGTGCAGAAAGAGGCAAGTGAGGAACAGAAACAGGCAAGAGTGTTGCAGAAACAGGCACAAGAGGTGCAGAATGAGGCAAGAGAGGTGCAGAAAGAAGCAACAGAGGTGCAAAAAGAGGCAAGAGAAGAGCAGAAAGAAGCAACAGAGGTGCAGAAAGACGCAAGAGAAGTACAGAAAGACGCAAGCGAGGTGCAGAAACAGGCAAGAGAGGTGCAGAAAGAGGCAAGAGAGGTGTAGGAACTGGCAAGAGAGGTGCAGAAAGAAGAAACAGGGGTGCAGAAACAGGCAAGAGCAGTACAGAAAGAGGCAATAAAAGTGCTGAAAAAAGCAACAAATGTGCGGATAGAAGCAAGAGAAGTGATGAAAGAGACAAGAGAGATGCAGAAAGAAACTAGAGAGGTGCAGAAAAAAGCAAGAGAAGTGCAGAAAAAGGCAGGTGATGTGCAGAAATAGGTAAGAGAGGTGCAGAAAGAGGCAAGAGAGGTGCAGAAAGAAGCAAGAAAGGTGCAGAAAGAAGCAAGAGAAGTGCAGAATGAAGGAACAGAGGTGCAGAGAGAGGCCAGAGAGGTGCAGAAAGAAGGAGTCGGGGTACAGAAAGAGGCAAGAGGGGTGCAGAAAGATGTAAGAGGGGTGCAGAAAGAAGCAACAGAGGTGCAGAAAGAGGCAAGGAAGGTGCAGAAACAGGTAAGAGAAGTGAAGAAAGAGGCAAGAGAAGTGCTGAAAGAAGCAAGAGAGGTGCCGAAAGAAGCAGGTGAAGTGATGAAAGAGAAAAGAGAGTTTCAGAAAGAAACAAGAGAGGTGCAGAAAAAAACAAGAGAAGTGAAGAAAGAGGCAAGTGAGGTGCAGAAAGAGGAAAGAGAGGTGCAGAGAGAGGTAAGAGAGGTGCAGAAAGAGGCAAGTGAGGTACAGAAACAGGCAAGAGAAGTGCTGAAAGAAGCAATAGTGGTGTGGAAAGAAGCAAGAGAAGTGATGAAAGAGACAAGAGAGTTGCAGAAAGAAACAAGCGAGGTGCAGAAAAAAACAAGAGAAGTGAAGAAAGAGGCAAGAGAGGTACAGAGAGAGACAACAGAGGTGCACAAAGAGACAAGAGAGGTGCAGAAAGAGGGAACACGAGTGCAGAAAGAGGCAACAGGGGTGCAGAAAGAAGCAAGAGAGTTGCAGAAAGAAGCAAGAGAAGTACAGAAAGAAGCAACAGAATTACAGAAAGAGGCAAGAGAATTGCAGAAAGAAGCAACAGAGGTGCAGAAAGAGGCAAGAGAAGTGCAGAAAGACTCAAGAGAGGTGTAGGAACAGCTAAGAGAGGTGCAGAAAGAGGAAACAAGGGTGCAGAAACAGGCAAGAGAAGTACACAAAGAGGCAAGAGAAGTGCTGAAACAAGCAACAAAGGTGCGGAGAGAAGCAAGAGAAGTGATGTAAGGGACAAGAGAGATGGAGAAAGAAACAAGAGAGGTGCATAAAAAAGCAAGAGTAGTGCAGAAAGAGGTAAGAGAGGTGCAGAAAGAGGCAAGAGAGGTGCAGAAAGAGGCAAGAGAGATGCAGAAAGATGGAGGAGGGCTGCATAAAGAAGCAAGAGGGGTGCAGAAAGAAGCAAGAAAGGTGCAGAAAGAAGCAAGAGAAGTGCAGAATAAAGGAACAGGGGTGCAGAAAGAGGCCGGAGAGGTGAAAAAGAAGGAGTCGGGGTAAAGAAAGAGGCAAGAGGGGTGCAGAAAGAGGTAAGAGGGGTACAGAAAGAAGCAAAAGAGGTGCAGAAAGAGGCAAGGGAGGTGCAGAAACAGGGAAGAGAAGTGCAGAAAGAGGCAAGAGAAGTGCTGAAAGAAGCAAGAGAGGTGCAGAAAGAAGCAAGTGAAGTGATGAAAGAGACAAGAGAGTTGCAGAAAGAAATAACAGAGGTGCAGAAAAAAACAAGAGAAGTGAAGAAAGAGGCAGGTGAGGTGCAGAAAGAGGAACGAGAGGTGCAGAATGAGGCAAGAGAGGTGCAGAAAGAGGCAAGTGAGGTACAGAAACAGGCAAGAGAACTGCAGAAAAAGGCAAGAGTGTTACAGAAACAGGCAAGAGAGGTGCAGAATGAGGCGAGAGAGGTGCAGAAAGAGGGAAAAGCGGTGCAGAAAGAGGCAAGGGAAGTGCTGAAAGAAGTAACAAAGGTGCAGAAAGAGGCAAGAGAAGTGCAGAAAGAAGGAACAGATATGCAGAAAGAGCAAGAGAAGTGTAGAAAGAAGCAACAGAAATGCAGAAAGAGGCAAGATAAGTGCAGAAGGAAGCAACAGAGGTACAGAAAGAGACAAGAGAGATGCACAAAGAGACAAGAGAGGTGCAGAAAGAGGGAATATGAGTGCAGAAAGAGGCAACAGGGGTGCAGAAAGAAGCGAGAATTGCAGAAAGAAGCAAGAGAAGTGCAGAAAGAAGCAACAGAAATTCAGAAAGAGATAAGAGAAGTGCAGAAAGAAGCAACAGAGGTGCAGAAAGAGGCAAGAGAAGTACAGAAAGAAGCAACAGAAATTCAGAAAGAGGCAAGAATGAAGGAACAGAGGTGCAGAGAGAGGCCGGAGAGGTGCAGAAAGAGGGAACAGGGGTGCAGAAACAGGCAAGAGAAGTGCAGAAAGAGGCAAGAGAAGTGCTGAAAGAAGCAACAGAGGTGCGGAAAGAAGCAAGAGAAGTGATGAAAGAGACAAGAGAGATGCAGAAAGAAACAAGAGAGGTGCAGAAAAAAGCAAGAGAAGTGCAGAAAGAGGTAAGTGAGGTGCAGAAACATGCAAGATGAGTGCAGATAGAGGCAAGAAAGTGCAGAAAGAAGCAACAGACGTGCAGAAGGAGGGAAGAGAACTGCAGAAAGAGGCAAGAGAGTTGCAGAAACAGGCATTAGAGGTGCAGGAATAGGGAACAGGGGTGCAGAAAGAGGCAAGAGAGGTGCAGAAACAAGCAAGAGAGGTGCATAAACAGGCAAGCGAGGAGCAGAAAGACGGAAAAGGGGTGCTGACAGAGGCAAGAGAGGTACAGAAAGAGGGAAAAGGGGTGCAGAAAGAGGCAAGAGGAGTGCAGAAATGTACAAGAGAAGTGCAGAAAGAAGCAACAGAGGTGCAGAAAGAGGCAAGAGGGGTGCAGAAAGAGGCAAGAGAAGTGCAGAAAGAGGCAAGAGAGGTGCAGAAAGAGGGAAGAGGGGTGCAGAAAGAGGCAAGAGGGGTGCAGAAAAACACATTTGAAGAGCAGAAAGAAGCAACAGATGTGCAGAAAGAGGCAAGAGAACTGCAGGAAGGGGAAAGAGGCGCGGGAAGAGGGTGCAGAAAGAGGCACTAGAGGTGCAGAAAAAGGCAAGTGAGGAACAGAAACAGGCAAGAGTGTTGCAGAAACAGGCACAAGAGGTGCAGAATGAGGCAAGAGAGGTGCAGAAAGAAGCAACAGAGGTGCAAAAAGAGGCAAGAGAAGAGCAGAAAGAAGCAACAGAGGTGCAGAAAGACGCAAGAGAAGTACAGAAAGACGCAAGAGAAGTGCAGAAACAGGCAAGAGAGGTGCAGAAAAAAGCAAGAGAAGTGCAGAAAGAGGCAGGTGATGTGCAGAAATAGGTAAGAGAGGTGCAGAAAGAGGGAAGAGAGGTGCAGAAAAGAAGCAAGAAAGGTGCAGAAAGAAGCAAGAGAAGTGCAGAATGAAGGAACAGAGGTGCAGAGAGAGGCCGGAGAGGTGCAGAAAGAAGGAGTCGGGGTACAGAAAGAGGCAAGAGGGGTGCAGAAAGATGTAAGAGGGGTGCAGAAAGAAGCAACAGAGGTGCAGAAAGAGGCAAGGGAGGTGCAGAAACAGGTAAGAGAAGTGAAGAAAGAGGCAAGAGAAGTGCTGAAAGAAGTAAGAGAGGTGCCGAAAGAAGGAGGTGAAGTGATGAAAGAGACAAGAGAGTTTCAGAAAGAAACAAGAGAGGTGCAGAAAAAAACAAGAGCAGTGAAGAAAGAGGCAAGTGAGGTGCAGAAAGAGGAAAGAGAGGTGCAGAAAGAGGTAAGAGAGGTGCAGAAAGAGGCAAGTGAGGTACAGAAACAGGCAAGAGAGGTGCAGAAAGAAGCAAGTGAAGTGATGAAAGAGACAAGAGAGTTGCAGAAAGAAACAAGCGAGGTGCAGAAAAAAACAAGAGAAGTGAAGAAAGAGGCAAGAGAGGTATAGAGAGAGACAACAGAGGTGCAGAAAGAGACAAGAGAGGTGCAGAAAGAGGGAACACGAGTGCAGAAAGAGGCAACAGGGATGCAGAAAGAAGCAAGAGAGTTGCAGAAAGAAGCAAGAGAAGTACAGAAAGAAGCAACAGAATTACAGAAAGAGTCAAGAGAATTACAGAAAGAAGCAACAGAGGTGCAGAAAGAGGCAAGAGAAGTGCAGAAAGACTCAAGAGAGGTGTAGGAACAGCAAAGAGAGGTGCAGAAAGAGGAAACAAGGGTGCAGAAACAGGCAAGAGAAGTTCACAAAGAGGCAAGAGAAGTGCTGAAACAAGCAACAAAGGTGCGGAGAGAAGCAAGAGAAGTGATGTAAGGGACAAGAGAGATGCAGAAAGAAACAAGAGAGGTGCATAAAAAAGCAAGAGTAGTGCAGAAAGAGGTAAGAGAGGTGCAGAAAGAGGCAAGAGAGGTGCAGAAAGAGGCAAGAGAGATGCAGAAAGATGGAGGAGGGCTGCATAAAGAAGCAAGAGGGGTGCAGAAAGAAGCAAGAAAGGTGCAGAAAGAAGCAAGAGAAGTGCAGAATAAAGGAACAGGGGTGCAGAAAGAGGCCGGAGAGGCGAAAAAGAAGGAGTCGGGGTAAAGAAAGAGGCAAGAGGGGTGCAGAAAGAGGTAAGAGAAGTACAGAAAGAAGCAAAAGAGGTGCAGAAAGAGGCAAGGGAGGTGCAGAAACAGGGAAGAGAAGTGCAGAAAGAGGCAAGAGAAGTGCTGAAAGAAGCAAGAGAGGTGCAGAAAGAAGCAAGTGAAGTGATGAAAGAGACAAGAGAGTTGCAGAAAGAAATAAGAGAGGTGCAGAAAAAAACAAGAGAAGTAAAGAAAGAGGCAGGTCAGGTGCAGAAAGAGGAACGAGAGGTGAAGAATGAGGCAAGAGAGGTGCAGAAAGAGGCAAGTGAGGTACAGAAACAGGCAAGAGAACTGCAGAAAAAGGCAAGAGTGTTACAGAAACAGGCAAGAGAGGTGCAGAATGAGGCGAGAGAGGTGCAGAAAGAGGGAAAAGCGGTGCAGAAAGAGGCAAGGGAAGTGCTAAAAGAAGTAACAAAGGTGCAGAAAGAGGCAAGAGAAGTGCAGAAAGAAGGAACAGATATGCAGAAAGAGCAAGAGAAGTGCAGAAAGAAGCAACAGAAATGCAGAAAGAGGCAAGAGAGGTGCAGAAAGAGGGAACAGGGGTGCAGAAACAGGCAAGAGAAGTGCAGAAAGAGGCAAGAGAAGTGCTGAAAGAAGCAACAGAGGTGCGGAAAGAAGCAAGAGAAGTGATGAAAGAGACAAGAGAGATGCAGAAAGAAACAAGAGAGGTGCAGAAAAAGCAAGAGAAGTGCAGAAAGAGGTAAGTGAGGTGCAGAAACATGCAAGATGAGTGCAGATAGAGGCAAGAAAAGTGCAGAAAGAAGCAACAGACGTGCAGAAGGAGGGAAGAGAACTGCAGAAAGAGGCAAGAGAGTTGCAGAAACAGGCATTAGAGGTGCAGGAATAGGGAACAGGGGTGCAGAAAGAGGCAAGAGAGGTGCAGAAACAAGCAAGAGAGGTGCATAAACAGGCAAACGAGGAGCAGAAAGACGGAAAAGGGGTGCTGACAGAGGCAAGAGAGGTACAGAAAGAGGGAAGAGGGGTGCAGAAAGAGGCAAGAGGAGTGCAGAAATTTACAAGAGAAGTGCAGAAAGAAGCAACAGAGGTGCAGAAAGAGGCAAGAGGGGTGCAGAAAGAGGCAAGAGAAGTGCAGAAAGAGGCAAGAGAGGTGCAGAAAGAGGGAAGAGGGGTGCAGAAAGAGGCAAGAGGGTGCAGAAAAACACATTTGAAGAGCAGAAAGAAGCAACAGATGTGCAGAAAGAGGCAAGAGAACTGCAGGAAGGGGAAAGAGGCGCGGGAAGAGGGGTGCAGAAAGAGGCACTAGAGGTGCAGAAAGAGGCAAGTGAGGAACAGAAACAGGCAAGAGTGTTGCAGAAACAGGCACAAGAGGTGCAGAATGAGGCAAGAGAGGTGCAGAAAGAAGCAACAGAGGTGCAAAAAGAGGCAAGAGAAGAGCAGAAAGAAGCAACAGAGGTGCAGAAAGACGCAAGAGAAGTGCAGAAAGACGCAAGAGAAGTACAGAAAGACACAAGAGAGGTGCAGAAACAGGCAAGAGAGGTGCAGAAAAAAGCAAGAGAAGTGCAGAAAGAGGCAGGTGATGTGCAGAAATAGGTAAGAGAGGTGCAGAAAGAGGCAAGAGAGGTGCAGAAAAGAAGCAAGAAAGGTGCAGAAAGAAGCAAGAGAAGTGCAGAATGAAGGATCAGAGGTGCAGAGAGAGGCCGGAGAGGTGCAGAAAGAAACAAGAGAGGTGCAGAAAAAAGCAATAGAAGTGCAGAAAGAGGCAGGTGAAGTGCAGAAATAGGTAAGAGGGGTGCAGAAAGAGGCAAGAGAGGTGCAGAAAGAAGCAAGAAAGGTGCAGAAAGAAGCAAGAGAAGTGCAGAATGAAGGAACAGAGGTGCAGAGAGAGGCCGGAGAGGTGCAGAAAGAAGGAGTCGGGGTACAGAAAGAGGCAAGAGGGGTGCAGAAAGATGTAAGAGGGGTGCAGAAAGAAGCAACAGAGGTGCAGAAAGAGGCAAGGGAGGTGCAGAAACAGGTAAGAGAAGAGCAGAAAGAGGCAAGAGAAGTGCTGAAAGAAGCAAGAGAGGTGCCGAAAGAAGCAGGTGAAGTGATGAAAGAGACAAGAGAGTTGCAGAAAGAAACAAGAGAGGTGCAGAAAAAAACAAGAGAAGTGAAGAAAGAGGCAAGTGAGATGCAGAAAGAGGAAAGAGAGGTGCATAAAGAGGTAAGAGAGGTGCAGAAAGAAGCAAGTGAGGTACAGAAACAGGCAAGAGAGGTGCAGAAAGAAGCAAGTGAAGTGATGAAAGAGACAAGAGAGTTGCAGAAAGAAACAAGCGAGATGCAGAAAAAAAAGAGAAGTGAAGAAAGAGGTGCAGAAAGAGAGGTGCAGAATGAGGCAAGAGAGGTACAGAAAGAGGGAACAGGGGTACAGAAAGAGGCAAGAAAAGTGCTGAAAGAAGTAACAAAGGTGCAGAAAGAGGCAAGAGAAGTGCAGAAAGAAGCAACAGAAATGCAGAAAGAGGCAAGATAAATGCAGAAGGAAGCATCAGAGGTGCAGAAAGAGGCAACAGAAGTGCAGAAAGAGGCAAGAGAGGTACAGAAAGAGACAAGAGAGGTGCAGAAAGAGGGAATACGCATGCAGAAAAAGGCAACAGGGGTGCAGAAAGAAGCAAGAGAGTTGCAGAAAGAAGCAAGAGAAGTACAGAAAGAAGCAACAGAAATTCAGAAAGAGGCAAGAGAAGTGCAGAAAGAAGCAACAGAGGTGTAGAAAGAGGCAAGAGAAGTACAGAAAGAAGCAACAGAAATTCAGAAAGAGGCAAGGGAGGTGCAGAAACAGGCAAGAGAGGTGCAGAAAGAGGCAAGAGAGGTGTAGGAACAGGCAAGAGAGGTGCAGAAAGAGGGAACAGGGATGCTGAAAGAGGCAAGAGAAGTGCAGAAAGAGGCAAGAGAAGTGCTGAAAGAAGCAACAGAGGTGCGGAAAGAAGCAAGAGAAGTGAAGAAAGAGGCAAGTGAGGTGCAGAAAGAGGAAAGAGAGGTGCAGAAAGAGGCAAGAGAAGTGCAGAAAGGCAAGAGAAGTGCTGAAAGAAGCAAGAGAGGTGCGGAAAGAAGCAAGTGAAGTAATGAAAGAAACAAGAGAGGTGCAGAAAGAGGCAAGAGAGGTGTAGGAACAGGCAAGAGAGGTGCAGAAAGAGGGAACAGGGATGCAGAAACAGGCAAGAGAAGTGCAGAAAGAGGCAAGAGAAGTGCTGAAAGAAACAACAGATGTGCGGAAAGAAGCAAGAGAAGTGAAGAAAGAGGCAAGTGAGGTGCAGAAAGAGGAAAGAGAGGTGCAGAAAGAGGCAAGAGAAGTGCAGAAAGGCAAGAGAAGTGCTGAAAGAAGCAAGAGAGGTGCAGAAAGAAGCAAGTAAAGTAATGAAAGAAACAAGAGAGGTGCAGAAAAAAACAAGAGCAGTGAAGAAAGAGGCAAGTGAGGTGCAGAAAGAGGAAAGAGAAGTGCAGAATGAGGAGAGAGAGGTGCAGAAAGAGGGAACAGGGGTGCAGAAAGAGGCAAGAAAAGTGCTGAAAGAAGAAACAACGGTGACGAAAGAGGCAAGAGTGGTGCAGAAAGAAGGAACAGATATGCAGAAAGAGCAAGAGAAGTGCAGAAAGAAGCAACAGAAATGCAGAAAGAGGCAAGATAAGTGCAGAAGAAAGCAACACAGGTGCAGAAAGAGGCAACAGAAGTGAAGAAAGAGGCAAGAGAGGTACAGAAAGAGGCAAGAGAGGTGCAGAAAGAGGCAAGAGAGGTGTAGGAACAGGCAAGAGAGGTGCAGAAAGAGGAAAAAGTGGTGCAGAAACAGGCAAGAGAGGTACAGAAAGAGGCAAGAAAAGTGCTGAAACAAGCAACAAAGGTGCATACAGAAGCAAGAGAAGTGATGAAAGAGACAAGAGAGATGCAGAAAGATACAAGAGAGGTGCAGAAAAAAGCAAGAGTAGTGCAGAAAGAGGCAGGTGAAGTGCAGAAATAGGTAAGAGAGGTGCAGAAAGAGGCAAGAGAGGTGCAGAAAGAAGCAAGAAAGGTGCAGAAAGAAGCAAGAGAAGTGCAGAATGAAGGAACAGAGGTGCAGAGAGAGGCCGGAGAGGTGGAGAAAGAAGGAGTCGGGGTATAGAAAGAGGCAAGAGGGGTGCAGAAAGATGTAAGAGGGGTGCAGAAAGAAGCAACAGAGGTGCAGAAAGAGGCAAGGGAGGTGCAGTAACAGGTAAGAGAAGTGCAGAAAGAGGCAAGAGAAGTGCTGAAAGAAGCAAGAGAGGTGCAGAAAGAAGCAAGTGAAGTGATGAAAGAGACAAGAGAGTTGCAGAAAGAAACAAGAGAGGTGCAGAAAAAAACAAGAGAAGTGAAGAAAGAGGCAAGTGAGGTGCAGAAAGAGGAAAGAGAGGTGCAGAATGAGGCAAGAGAGGTGCAGAAAGAGGGAACAGGGGTGCAGAAAGAGGCAAGAAAAGTGCTGAAAGAAGTAACAAGGGTGCAGAAAGAGGCAAGAGAGGTGCAGAAAGAAGGAACAGATATGCAGAAAGAGCAAGAGAAGTGCAGAAAGAAGCAACAGAAATGCAGAATGAGGCAAGATAAGTGCAGAAGGAAGCATCAGAGGTGCAGAAAGAGGCAACAGAAGTGCAGAAAGAGGCAAGAGAGGTACAGAAAGAGACAAGAGAGGTGCACAAAGAGACAAGAGGGGTGCAGAAAGAGGGAATACGAGTGCAGAAAGAGGCAACAGGGGTGCAGAAGGAAGCAAGAGAGTTGCAGAAAAAAGCAAGAGAAGTACAGAAAGAAGCAACATAAATTCAGAAAGAGGCAAGAGAAGTGCAGAAAGAAGCAAAAGAGGTGCAGAAAGAGGCTAGAGAAGTACAGAAAGAAGCAACAGAAATTCAGAAAGAGGCAAGAGAGGTGCAGAAACAGGCAAGAGAGGTGCATAAAGAGGCAGGTTAGGTGTAGGAACAGGCAAGAGGGGTGCAGAAAGAGGGAACAGGGGTGCAGAAACAGGCAAGAGAAGTGCAGAAAGAGGCAAGAGAAGTGCTGAAAGAAGCAACAGAGGTGCGGAAAGAAGCAAGAGAAGTGAAGAAAGAGGCAAGTGAGGTGCAGAAAGAGGAAAGAGAGGTGCAGAAAGAGGCAAAAGAAGTGCAGAAAGAGGCAAGAGAAGTGCTGAAAGAAGCAAAGAGAGGTGCAGAAAGAAGCAAGTGAAGTGATGAAAGAGACAAGAGAGTTGCAGAAAGAAACAAGAGAGGTGCAGAAAAAAACAAGAGAAGTGAAGAAAGAGGCAAGTGAGGTGCAGAAAAAGGAAAGAGAGGTGCAGAATGAGGCAAGAGACGAACAGAAACAGGGAACAAGGATGCAGAAAGAGGCAATAAAAGTGCTGAAAGAAGTAACAAAGGTACAGAAAGAGGCAAGAGAGGTGCAGAAAGAAGGAACAGATATGCAGAAAGAGCAAGAGAAGTGCAGAAAGAAGCAACAGAAATGCAGAAAGAGGCAACAGAAGTGCAGAAAGAGGCAAGAGAGGTACAGAAAGAGGCAACAGAAGTGCAGAAAGAGGCAAGAGAGGTGCAGAAAGAGGGAATACGAGTACAGAAAGAGGCAAGAGAGGTGCAGAAAAAATCAAGAGAAGTGAAGAAAGAGGCAAGTGAGGTGCAGAAAGAGGAAAGAGTGGTGCAGAAAGAGGCAAGAGAAGTGCAGAAAGAGGCAAGAGAAGTGCTGAAAGAAGCAAAAGAGGTACAGAAAGAAGCAAGTGAAGTGACGAAAGAGACAAGAGAGTTGCAGAAAGAAACAAAAGAGGTGCAGAAAAAAACAAGAGCAGTGAAGAAAGAGGCAAGTGAGGTGCAGAAAGAGGAAAGAGAGGTACAGAATGAGGTGAGAGAGGTGCAGAAAGAGGGAACAGGGGTGCAGAAAGAGGCAAGAAAAGTGCTGAAAGAAGTAACAAAGGTGACGAAAGAGGCAAGAGAGGTGCAGAAAGAAGGAACAGAAATGCAGAAAGAGCAAGAGATGTGCAGAAAGAAGCAACAGAAATGCAGAAAGAGGCGAAATAAGTGCAGAAGGAAGCAACACAGGTGCAGAAAGAGGCAACAGAAGTGCAGAAAGAGGCAAGAGAGGTACAGAAAGAGACAAGAGAGGTGCACAAAGAGAAAAGAGAGGTGCAGAAAGAGGGAATAGGGGTGCAGAAAGAGGCAACAGGGGTGCAGAAAGAAGCAAGAGAGTTGCAGAAAGAAGCAAGAGAATTACAGAAAGATGCAACAGAAATACAGAAAGAGGCAAGAGAAGTGCAGAAAGAAGCAACAGAGGTGCAGAAAGAGGCAAGAGAAGTACAGAAAGAAGCAACAGAAATTCAGAAAGAGGCAAGAGAGGTGCAGAAAGAGGCAAGAGAGGTGCAGAAAGAGGCAAGAGAGGTGTAGGAACAGGCAAGAGAGGTGCATAAAGAGGCAAGAGAAGTGCTGAAAGAAGCAACAGAGGTGCGGAAAGAAGCAAGAGAAGTGATGAAAGAGACAAGAGAGATGCAGAAAGAAACAAGAGAGGTGCAGAAAAAAGCAAGAGAAGTGCAGAAAGAGGTAAGTGAGGTGCAGAAACATGCAAGATAAGTGAGGAAAGAGGCAAGAGAAGTGCAGAAGGAGGCAAGAGAACTGCAGAAAGAGGCAAAAGAGTTGCAGAAACAGGCACCAGAGGTGCAGGAAGAGAGAACAGGGGTGCAGAAAGAGGCAAGAGAGGTGCAGAAGCAAGCAAGAGAGGTACATAAACAGGCAAACGAGGTGCAGAAAGATGGAACAAGGGTGCAGACATAGGCAAGAGAGGTACAGAAAGAGGGAAGAGGGGTGCAGAAAGAGGCAAGAGGGGTGCAGAAATTTACAAGAGAGGTGCTGAAAGAAGCACGAGAAGTGCAGAAAGAAGCAACAGAGGTGCAGAAAGAGGCAAGAGGGGTGCAGAAAGAGTCAAGAGAAGTGTAGAAAGAGGCAAGAGAGGTGCAGAAAGAGGGAAGAGGGGTGCAGAAAGAGGCAAGAGCGGTGCAGATAAAAACATGTGAAGAGCAGAAAGAAGCAACAGATGTACAGAAAGAGGCAAGAGAATTGCATAAAGGGAAAAGAGGCGCAGAAAGAGGGAAGAGGGGAACAGAAACAGGCAAGAGTGTTGCAGAAACAGGCAAGAGAGGTGCAGAATGAGGCAAGAGAGGTGCAGAAAGAAGCAACAGAGTGCCAGAAAGAGGCAAGAGGGGTGCAGAAAGAGTCAAGAGAAGTGTAGAAAGAGGCAAGAGAGGTGCAGAATGAGGCAAGAGAGGTGCAGAAAGAAGCAACAGAGTGCCAGAAAGAGGCAAGAGAAGTGCAGAAAGAGGCAACAGAAAGACTCAAGAGAAGTGCAGAAAGACGCAAGAGAGGTGCAGAAAGAGGCAAGAGAGGTGCAGAAAGAGGCAAGAGAGGTGTAGGAACAGGCAAGAGAGGTGCAGAAAGAGGAAACAGGGGTGCAGAAACAGGCAAGAGAAGTACAGAAAGAGGCAAGAGAAGTTCTGAAACAAGCAACAAAGGTGCGGAAAGAAGCAAGAGAAGTGATGAAAGAGATAAGAGAGATGCAGAAAGAAACAATAGAGGTGCAGAAAAAAGCAAGAGAAGTGCAGAAAGAGGCAAGTGAAGTGCAGAAAGAGGTAAGAGAGGTGCAGAAAGAGGCAAGAGAGGAGCACAAAGAGGCAAGTGAGGTGCAGAAACATGCAAGATGATTGCAGAAAGAGGCAAGATAAGTACAGAAAGAAGCAAGAGATGTGCAGAAGGAGGCACGAGAACTGCAGAAAGAGATAAGAGAGTTGCAGAAACCGGAAACAGAGGTGCAGAAAAGAGGGAACAGGGGTGCAGAAAGAGGCAAGAGACGTGCAGAAAGAGAGAATAGGGGTGCGGAAAGAGGCAAGAGAGGTGCAGAAACAGGCAAGAGAGGTGCATAAACAGGCAAACGAGGTGCAGAAAGATGGAACAGGGGTGAAGACAGAGGCAATAGAGGTACAGAAAGAGGGAAGAGGGGTGCAGAAAGAGGCAAGAGGGGTGCAGAAATTTGCAAGAGATGTGCTGAACGAACGAAGAGAAGTGCAGAAAGAAGCAACAGAGTTGCAGAAAGATGCAAGAGGGGTGCAGAAAGAGGCAAGAGGGGTGCAGAAAAATGCAAGTGAAGTGCATAAAGAAGCAACAGATTTGCAGAAAGAGGCAAGAGAACTGCAGAAAGGGGAAAGAGGCGCAGAAAGAGGGAAGAGGGGTGCAGAAATAGACACTAGAGGTCCAGAAAGAGGCAAGAGAGGTGCAGAAAGATGGAAGAGGGCTGCAGAAAGAGGCAAGAGAGGTACAGAAAGAAGCAACAGAAATGCAGAAAGAGGCAGGAGTAGTGCAGAAAGAAGCAACAGAGGTGCAGAAAGAGGCAAGAGAAGTGCAGAAAGACACAAGAGAGGTACAGAAACAGGCAAGAGAGGTACAGAAAGAGGCAAGAGAGGTGTAGGAACAGGCAAGAGAGCTTCAGATAGAGGGAACAGGGGTGCAGAAAGAGGCAAGAGAAGTGCAGAAAGAGGGAAGAGCTGTGCGAAAAGAGGCAAGAGAGGTGCAGAAACAGGCAAGGAATACGAGTGCAGAAAGAGGCAACAGGGGTGCAGAAAGAAGCAAGAGAGTTGCAGAAAGAAGCAAGAGAAGTACAGAAAGAAGCAACAGAAATTCAGAAAGAGGCAAGAGAGGTGCAGAAACAGGCAAGAGAGGTGCAGAAAGAGGCAAGTTAGGTGTAGGAACAGGCAAGAGAGGTGCAGAAAGAGGGAACAGGGGTGCAGAAACAGGCAAGAGAAGTGCAGAAAGAGGCAAGAGAAGTGCTGAAAGAAGCAACAGAGGTGCGGAAAGAAGCAAGAGAAGTGAAGAAAGAGGCAAGTGAGGTGCAGAAAGAGGAAAGAGAGGTGCAGAAAGAGGCAAAAGAAATGCAGAAAGAGGCAAGAGAAGTGCTGAAAGAAGCAAGAGAGGTGCAGAAAGAAGCAAGTGAAGTGATGAAAGAGACAAGAGAGTTGCAGAAATAAACAAGAGAGGTGCAGAAAAAAACAAGAGAAGTGAAGAAAGAGGCAAGTGAGGTGCAGAAAAAGGAAAGAGAGGTGCAGAATGAGGCAAGAGAGGTACAGAAACAGGGAACAGGGATGCAGAAAGAGGCAAGAAAAGTGCTGAAAGAAGTAACAAAGGTGCAGAAAGAGGCAAGAGAGGTGCAGAAAGAAGGAACAGATATGCAGAAAGAGCAAGAGAAGTGCAGAAAGAAGCAACAGAAATGCAGAAAGAGGCAACAGAAGTGCAGAAAGAGGCAAGAGAGGTACAGAAAGAAACAACAGAAGTGCAGAAAAAGGCAAGAGAGGTACAGAAAGAGACAAGAGAGGTGCACAAAGAGACAAGAGAGGTGCAGAAAGAGGAATACAAGTACAGAAAGAGGCAAGAGAGGTGCAGAAAAAAACAAGAGAAGTGAAGAAAGAGGCAAGTGAGGTGCAGAAAGAGGAAAGAGTGGTGCAGAAAGAGGCAAGAGAAGTGCAGAAAGAGGCAAGAGAAGTGCTGAAAGAAGCAAGATAGGTACAGAAAGAAGCAAGTGAAGTGATGAAAGAGACAAGAGAGTTGCAGAAAGAAACAAGAGAGGTGCAGAAAAAAACAAGAACAGTGAAGAAAGAGGCAAGTGAGGTGCAGAAAGAGGAAAAAGAGGTACAGAATGAGGTGAGAGAGGTGCAGAAAGAGGGAACAGGGGTGCAGAAAGAGGCAAGAAAAGTGCTGAAAGAAGTAACAAAGGTGACGAAAGAGGCAAGAGTGGTGCAGAAAGAAGGAACAGATATGCAGAAAGAGCAAGAGATGTGCAGAAAGAAGCAACAGAAATGCAGAAAGAGGCAAGATAAGTGCAGAAGGAAGCAACACAGGTGCAGAAAGAGGCAAAAGAAGTGCAGAAAGAGGCAAGAGAGGTACAGAAAGAGACAAGAGAGGTGCACAGAGAGACAAGAGAGGTGCAGAAAGAGGGAATACGAGTGCAGAAAGAGGGAACAGGGGTGCAGAAAGAAGCAAGAGAGTTGCAGAAAGAATCAAGAGAATTACAGAAAGATGCAACAGAAATACAGAAAGAGGCAAGAGAAGTGCAGAAAGAAGCAACAGAGGTGCAGAAAGAGGCAAGAGAAGTACAGAAAGAAGCAACAGAAATTCAGAAAGAGGCAAGAGAGGTGCAGAAACAGGCAAGAGAGGTGCAGAAAGAGGCAAGAGAGGTGTAGGAACAGGCAAGAGAGGTGCAGAAAGAGGGAACAGGGGTGCAGAAACAGGCAAGAGAAGTGCATAAAGAGGCAAGAGAAGTGCTGAAAGAAGCAACAGAGGTGCGGAAAGAAGCAAGAGAAGTGATGAAAGAGACAAGAAAGATGCAGAAAGAAACAAGAGAGGTGCAGAAAAAAGCAAGAGAAGTGCAGAAAGAGGTAAGTGAGGTGCAGAAACATGCAAGATAAGTGCAGAAAGAGGCAAGAGAAGCGCAGAAAGAAGCAACAGAAGTGCAGAAGGAGGCAAGAGAACTGCAGAAAGAGGCAGGAGAGTTGTAGAAACAGGCACCAGAGGTGCAGGAAGAGAGAACAGGGTGCAGAAAGAGGCAAGAGGGTGCAGAAGCAAGCAAGAGAGGTGCATAAACAGGCAAGCGAGGTGCAGAAAGATGGAACAAGGGTGCAGACAGAGGCAAGAGAGGTACAGAAAGAGGGAAGAGGGGTGCAGAAAGAGGCAAGAGGGGTGCAGAAAGAAGCAACAGAGGTGCAGAAAGAGGCAAGAGGGGTACAGAAAGAGTCAAGAGAAGTGTAGAAAGAGGCAAGAGAGGTGCAGAAAGAGGGAAGAGGGGTGCAGAAAGAGGCAAGAGCGGTGCAGATAAAAACATGTGAAGAGCAGAAAGAAGCAACAGATGTACAGAAAGAGGCAAGAGAATTGCATAAAGGGGAAAGAGGCGCAGAAAGAGGGAAGAGGAGAACAGAAACAGGCAAGAGTGTTGCAGAAACAGGCAAGAGAGGTGCAGAATGAGGCAAGAGAGGTGCAGAAAGAAGCAACAGAGTGCCAGAAAGAGGCAAGAGAAGTGCAGAAAGAGGCAACAGAATGACTCAAGAGAAGTGCAGAAAGACGCAAGAGAGGTGCAGAAAGAGGCAAGAGAGTTGCAGAAAGAGGCAAGAGAGGTGTAGGAACAGGCAAGAGAGGTGCAGAAAGAGGAAACAGGGGTGCAGAAACAGGCAAGAGAAGTACAGAAAGAGGCAAGAGAAGTTCTGAAACAAGCAACAAAGGTGCGGAAAGAAGCAAGAGAAGTGATGAAAGAGATAAGAGAGATGCAGAAAGAAACAATAGAGGTGCAGAAAAAAGCAAGAGAGAGTGCAGAAAGAGGCAAGTGAAGTGCAGAAAGAGGTAAGAGAGGTGCAGAAAAAGGCAAGAGAGGAGCACAAAGAGGCAAGTGAGGTGCAGAAACATGCAAGATGATTGCAGAAAGAGGCAAGATAAGTACAGAAAGAAGCAAGAGATGTGCAGAAGGAGGCACGAGAACTGCAGAAAGAGATAAGAGAGTTGCAGAAACCGGAAACAGAGGTGCAGAAAAGAGGGAACAGGGGTGCAGAAAGAGGCAAGAGACGTGCAGAAAGAGAGAATAGGGGTGCGGAAAGAGGCAAGAGAGGTGCAGAAACAGGCAAGAGAGGTGCATAAACAGGCAAACGAGGTGCAGAAAGATGGAACAGGGGTGAAGACAGAGGCAATAGAGGTACAGAAAGAGGGAAGAGGGGTGCAGAAAGAGGCAAGAGGGGTGCAGAAAGAGGCAAGAGATGTGCTGAAAGAAGGAAGAGAAGTGCAGAAAGAAGCAACAGAGGTGCTGAAAGATGCAAGAGGGGTGCAGAAAGAGGCAAGAGGGGTGCAGAAAAACGCAAGTGAAGTGCAGAAAGAAGCAACAGATTTGCAGAAAGAGGCAAGAGAACTGCAGAAAGGGGAAAGAGTCGCAGAAAGAGGGAAGAGGGGTGCAGAAATAGACACTAGAGGTCCAGATAGAGGCAAGAGAGGTGCAGAAAGATGGAAGAGGGCTGCAGAAAGAGGCAAGAGAAGTACAGAAAGAAGCAACAGAAATGCAGAAAGAGGCAAGAGTGAGTGCAGAAAGAAGCAACAGAGGTGCAGAAAGAGGCAAGAGAAGTGCAGAAAGACACAAGAGAGGTACAGAAACAGGCAAGAGAGGTACAGAAAGAGGCAAGAGAGGTGTAGGAACAGGCAAGAGAGCTTCAGATAGAGGGAACAGGGGTGCAGAAAGAGGCAAGAGAAGTGCAGAAAGAGGGAAGAGCTGTGCGAAAGAGGCAAGAGAGGTGCAGAAACAGGCAAGGAATACGAGTGCAGAAAGAGGCAACAGGGGTGCAGAAAGAAGCAAGAGAGTTGCAGAAAGAAGCAAGAGAAGTACAGAAAGAAGCAACAGAAGTTCAGAAAGAGGCAAGAGAGGTGCAGAAACAGGCAAGAGAGGTGCAGAAAGAGGCAAGTTAGGTGTAGGAACAGGCAAGAGAGGTGCAGAAAGAGGGAACAGGGGTGCAGAAACAGGCAAGAGAAGTGCAGAAAGAGGCAAGAGAAGTGCTGAAAGAAGCAACAGAGGTGCGGAAAGAAGCAAGAGAAGTGAAGAAAGAGGCAAGTGAGGTGCAGAAAGAGGAAAGAGAGGTGCAGAAAGAGGCAAAAGAAATGCAGAAAGAGGCAAGAGAAGTGCTGAAAGATCAAGAGAGGTGCAGAAAGAAGCAAGTGAAGTGATGAAAGAGACAAGAGAGTTGCAGAAATAAACAAGAGAGGTGCAGAAAAAAACAAGAGAAGTGAAGAAAGAGGCAAGTGAGGTGCAGAAAAAGGAAAGAGAGGTGCAGAATGAGGCAAGAGAGGTACAGAAACAGGGAACAGGGATGCAGAAGAGGCAAGAGAGGTGCAGAAAGAAGGAACAGATATGCAGAAAGAGCAAGAGAAGTGCAGAAAGAAGCAACAGAAATGCAGAAAGAGGCAACAGAAGTACAGAAAGAGGCAAGAGAGGTACAGAAAGAAACAACAGAAGTGCAGAAAAAGGCAAGAGAGGTACAGAAAGAGACAAGAGAGGTGCACAAAGAGACAAGAGAGGTGCAGAAAGAGGGAATACGAGTACAGAAAGAGGCAAGAGAGGTGCAGAAAAAAACAAGAGAAGTGAAGAAAGAGGCAAGTGAGGTGCAGAAAGAGGAAAGAGTGGTGCAGAAAGAGGCAAGAGAAGTGCAGAAAGAGGCAAGAGAAGTGCTGAAAGAAGCAAGATAGGTACAGAAAGAAGCAAGTGAAGTGATGAAAGAGACAAGAGAGTTGCAGAAAGAAACAAGAGAGGTGCAGAAAAAAACAAGAACAGTGAAGAAAGAGGCAAGTGAGGTGCAGAAAGAGGAAAAAGAGGTACAGAATGAGGTGAGAGAGGTGCAGAAAGAGGGAACAGGGGTGCAGAAAGAGGCAAGAAAAGTGCTGAAAGAAGTAACAAACGTGACGAAAGAGGCAAGAGAGGTGCAGAAAGAAGGAACAGATATGCAGAAAGAGCAAGAGATGTGCAGAAAGAAGCAACAGAAATGCAGAACGAGGCAAGATAAGTGCAGAAGGAAGCAACACAGGTGCAGAAAGAGGCAAAAGAAGTGCAGAAAGAGTCAAGAGAGGTACAGAAAGAGACAAGAGAGGTGCACAGAGAGACAAGAGAGGTGCAGAAAGAGGGAATACGAGTGCAGAAAGAGGGAACAGGGGTGCAGAAAGAAGCAAGAGAGTTGCAGAAAGAAGCAAGAGAATTACAGAAAGATGCAACAGAAATACAGAAAGAGGCAAGAGAAGTGCAGAAAGAAGCAACAGAGGTGCAGAAAGAGGCAAGAGAAGTACAGAAAGAAGCAACAGAAATTCAGAAAGAGGCAAGAGAGGTGCAGAAACAGGCAAGAGAGGTGCAGAAAGAGGCAAGAGAGGTGTAGTAACAGGCAAGAGAGGTGCAGAAAGAGGGAACAGGGGTGCAGAAACAGGCAAGAGAAGTGCATAAAGAGGCAAGAGAAGTGCTGAAAGAAGCAACAGAGGTGCGGAAAGAAGCAAGAGAAGTGATGAAAGAGACAAGAAAGATGCAGAAAGAAACAAGAGAGGTGCAGAAAAAAGCAAGAGAAGTGCAGAAAGAGGTAAGTGAGGTGCAGAAACATGCAAGATAAGTGCAGAAAGAGGCAAGAGAAGCGCAGAAAGAAGCAACAGAAGTGCAGAAGGAGGCAAGAGAACTGCAGAAAGAGGCAGGAGAGTTGCAGAAACAGGCACCAGAGGTGCAGGAAGAGAGAACAGGGGTGCAGAAAGAGGCAAGAGAGGTGCAGAAGCAAGCAAGAGAGGTGCATAAACAGGCAAACGAGGTGCAGAAAGATGGAACAAGGGTGCAGACAGAGGCAAGAGAGGTACAGAAAGAGGGAAGAGGGGTGCAGAAAGAGGCAAGAGGGGTGCAGAAAGAAGCAACAGAGGTGCAGAAAGAGGCAAGAGGGGTACAGAAAGAGTCAAGAGAAGTGTAGAAAGAGGCAAGAGAGGTGCAGAAAGAGGGAAGAGGGGTGCAGAAAGAGGCAAGAGCGGTGCAGATAAAAACATGTGAAGAGCAGAAAGAAGCAACAGATGTACAGAAAGAGGCAAGAGAATTGCATAAAGGGGAAAGAGGCGCAGAAAGAGGGAAGAGGAGAACAGAAACAGGCAAGAGTGTTGCAGAAACAGGCAAGAGAGGTGCAGAATGAGGCAAGAGAGGTGCAGAAAGAAGCAACAGAGTGCCAGAAAGAGGCAAGAGGGGTGCAGAAAGAGTCAAGAGAAGTGTAGAAAGAGGCAAGAGAGGTGCAGAAAGAGGGAAGAGGGGTGCAGAAAGAGGCAAGAGCGGTGCAGATAAAAACATGTGAAGAGCAGAAAGAAGCAACAGATGTACAGAAAGAGGCAAGAGAATTGCATAAAGGGGAAAGAGGCGCAGAAAGAGGGAAAAGGGGAACAGAAACACGCAAGAGTGTTGCAGAAACAGGCAAGAGAGGTGCAGAATGAGGCAAGAGAGGTGCAGAAAGAAGCAACAGAGTGCCAGAATGAGGCAAGAGAAGTGCAGAAAGAGGCAACAGAAAGACTCAAGAGAAGTGCAGAAAGACGCAAGAGAGGTGCAGAAAGAGGCAAGAGAGGTGCAGAAAGAGGCAAGAGAGGTGTAGGAACAGGCAAGAGAGGTGCAGAAAGAGGAAACAGGGGTGCAGAAACAGGTAAGAGAAGTACAGAAAGAGGCAAGAGAAGTTCTGAAACAAGCAACAAAGGTGCAGAAAGAAGCAAGAGAAGTGATGAAAGAGATAAGAGAGATGCAGAAAGAAACAATAGAGGTGCAGAAAAAAGCAAGAGAAGTGCAGAAAGAGGCAAGTGAAGTGCAGAAAGAGGTAAGAGAGGTGCAGAAAGAGGCAAGATGATTGCAGAAAGAGGCAAGATAAGTACAGAAAGAAGCAAGAGATGTGCAGAAGGAGGCACGAGAACTGCAGAAAGAGATAAGAGAGTTGCAGAAACCGGAAACAGAGGTGCAGAAAAGAGGGAACAGGGGTGCAGAAAGAGGCAAGAGACGTGCAGAAAGAGAGAATAGTGGTGCGGAAAGAGGCAAGAGAGGTGCAGAAACAGGCAAGAGAGGTGCATAAACAGGCAAACGAGGTGCAGAAAGATGGAACAGGGGTGAAGACAGAGGCAATAGAGGTACAGAAAGAGGGAAGAGGGGTGCAGAAAGAGGCAAGAGGGGTGCAGAAAGAGGCAAGAGATGTGCTGAAAGAAGGAAGAGAAGTGCAGAAAGAAGCAACAGAGGTGCAGAAAGATGCAAGAGGGGTGCAGAAAGAGGCAAGAAGGGTGCAGAAAAACGCAAGTGAAGTGCAGAAAGAAGCAACAGATTTGCAGAAAGTGGCAAGAGAACTGCAGAAAGGGGAAAGAGGCGCAGAAAGAGGGAAGAGGGGTGCAGAAATAGACACTAGAGGTCCAGAAAGAGGCAAGAGAGGTGCAGAAAGATGGAAGAGGGCTGCAGAAAGAGGCAAGAGAAGTACAGAAAGAAGCAACAGAAATGCAGAAAGAGGCAAGAGTAGTGCAGAAAAAAGCAACAGAGGTGCAGAAAGAGGCAAGAGAAGTGCAGAAAGACACAAGAGAGGTACAGAAACAGGCAAGAGAGGTACAGAAAGAGGCAAGAGAGGTGTAGGAACAGGCAAGAGAGCTTCAGATAGAGGGAACAGGGGTGCAGAAAGAGGCAAGAGAAGTGCAGAAAGAGGGAAGAGCGGTGCAAAAAGAGGCAAGAGAGGTGCAGAAACAGGCAAGAGAAGTGCAGAAACAGGCAAGAGAAGTGCTGAAAGAAGCAATAGTGGTGTGGAAAGAAGCAAGAGAAGTGACGAAAGAGACAAGAGAGTTGCAGAAAGAAACAAGAGAGGTGCAGAAAGAGACAAGATAGGTGCACAAAGAGACAAGAGAGGTGCAGAAAGAAGGAATACGAGTGCAGAAAGAGGCAACAGGGGTGCAGAAAGAAGCAAGAGAGTTGCAGAAAGAAGCAAGAGAAGTACAGAAAGAAGTAACAGAAATTCAGAAAGAGGCAAGAGAAGTGCAGAAAGAAGCAAAAGAGGGGCAGAAAGAGGCTAGAGAAGTACAGAAAGAAGCAACAGAAATTCAGAAAGAGGCAAGAGAGGTGCAGAAACAGGCAAGAGAGGTGCAGAAAGAGGCAAGTTAGGTGTAGGAACAGGCAAGAGAGGTGCAGAAAGAGGGAACAGGGGTGCAGAAACAGGCAAGAGAAGTGCAGAAACAGGCAAGAGAAGTGCTGAAAGAAGCAACAGAGGTGCGGAAAGAAGCAAGAGAAGTGAAGAAAGAGGCAAGTGAGGTGCAGAAAGAGGAAAGAGAGGTGCAGAAAGAGACAAGAGAGGTGCACAAAGAGACAAGAGAGGTGCAGAAAGAGGGAATACGAGTGCAGAAAGAGGCAACAGGGGTGCAGAAAGAAGCAAGAGAGTTGCAGAAAGAAGCAAGAGAATTACAGAAATATGCAACAGAAATACAGAAAGAGGCAAGAGAAGTGCAGAAAGAAGCAACAGAGGTGCAGAAAGAGGCAAGAGAAGTACAGAAAGAAGCAACAGAAATTCAGAAAGAGGCAAGAGAGGTGCAGAAACAGGCAAGAGAGGTGCAGAAAGAGGCAAGAGAGGTGTAGGAACAGGCAAGAGAGGTGCAGAAAGAGGGAACAGGGGTGCAGAAACAGGCAAGAGAAGTGCATAAAGAGACAAGAGAAGTGCTGAAAGAAGCAACAGAGGTGCGGAAAGAAGCAAGAGAAGTGATGAAAGAGACAAGAGAGATGCAGAAAGAAACAAGAGAGGTGCAGAAAAAAGCAAGAGAAGTGCAGAAAGAGGTAAGTGAGGTGCAGAAACATGCAAGATAAGTGCAGAAAGAGGCAAGAGAAGTGCAGAAAGAAGCAACAGACGTGCAGAAGGAGGCAAGAGAACTGCAGAAAGAGGCAAGAGAGTTGCAGAAACAGGCACCAGAGGTGCAGGAAGAGAGAACAGGGGTGCAGAAAGAGGCAAGAGAGGTGCAGAAGCAAGCAAGAGAGGTGCATAAACAGGCAAACCAGGTGCAGAAAGATGGAACAAGGGTGCAGACAGAGGCAAGAGAGGTACAGAAAGAGGGAAGAGGGGTGCAGAAAGAGGCAAGAGGGGTGCAGAAATTTACAAGAGAGGTGCTGAAAGAAGCAAGAGAAGTGCAGAAAGAAGCAACAGAGGTGCAGAAAGAGGCAAGAGGGGTGCAGAAAGAGTCAAGAGAAGTGTAGAAAGAGGCAAGAGTGGTGCAGAAAGAGGGAAGAGGGGTGCAGAAAGAGGCAAGAGCGGTGCAGATAAAAACATGTGAAGAGCAGAAAGAAGCAACAGAT
Source organism: Calotriton arnoldi (assembly GCA_963921515.1). Lineage (NCBI taxonomy): Eukaryota > Metazoa > Chordata > Amphibia > Caudata > Salamandridae > Calotriton > Calotriton arnoldi. Next base: position 101,915 of record CAWUFW010014020.1, on the reverse strand, counting down.
GTACAGAAAGAGGCAAGAGAATTGCATAAAGGGGAAAGAGGCGCAGAAAGAGGGAAGAGGGGATCAGAAACAGGCAAGAGTGTTGCAGAAACAGGCAAGAGAGGTGCAGAATGAGGCAAGAGAGGTGCAGAAAGAAGCAACAGAGTGCCAGAAAGAGGCAAGAGGGGTGCAGAAAGAGTCAAGAGAAGTGTAGAAAGAGGCAAAAGAGGTGCAGAAAGAGGGAAGAGGGGTGCAGAAAGAGGCAAGAGCGGTGCAGATAAAAACATGTGAAGAGCAGAAAGAAGCAACAGATGTACAGAAAGAGGCAAGAGAATTGCATAAAGGGGAAAGAGGCGCAGAAATAGGGAAGAGGGGAACAGAAACAGGCAAGAGTGTTGCAGAAACAGGCAAGAGAGGTGCAGAATGAGGCAAGAGAGGTGCAGAAAGAAGCAACAGAGTGCCAGAAAGAGGCAAGAGAAGTGCAGAAAGAGGCAACAGAAAGACTCAAGAGAAGTGCACAAAGACGCAAGAGAGGTGCAGAAAGAGGCAAGAGAGGTGCAGAAAGAGGCAAGAGAGGTGTAGGAACAGGCAAGAGAGGTGCAGAAAGAGGAAACAGGGGTGCAGAAACAGGTAAGAGAAGTACAGAAAGAGGCAAGAGAAGTTCTGAAACAAGCAACAAAGGTGCGGAAAGAAGCAAGAGAAGTGATGAAAGAGATAAGAGAGATGCAGAAAGGAACAATAGAGGTGCAGAAAAAAGCAAGAGAAGTGCAGAAAGAGGCAAGTGAAGTGCAGAAAGAGGTAAGAGAGGTGCAGAAAGAGGCAAGAGAGGAGCACAAAGAGGCAAGTGAGGTGCAGAAACATGCAAGATGATTTCAGAAAGAGGCAAGATAAGTACAGAAAGAAGCAAGAGATGTGCAGAAGGAGGCACGAGAACTGCAGAAAGAGATAAGAGAGTTGCAGAAACCGGAAACAGAGGTGCAGAAAAGAGGGAACAGGGGTGCAGAAAGAGGCAAGAGACGTGCAGAAAGAGAGAATAGTGGTGCGGAAAGAGGCAAGAGAGGTGCAGAAACAGGCAAACGAGGTGCAGAAAGATGGAACAGGGGTGAAGACAGAGGCAATAGAGGTACAGAAACAGGCAAGAGAGGTGCAGAAAGAGGCAAGAGAGGTGTAGGAACAGGCAAGAGAGGTGCAGAAAGAGGGAACAGGGGTGCAGAAACAGGCAAGAGAAGTGCATAAAGAGACAAGAGAAGTGCTGAAAGAAGCAACAGAGGTGCGGAAAGAAGCAAGAGAAGTGATGAAAGAGACAAGAGAGATGCAGAAAGAAACAAGAGAGGTGCAGAAAAAAGCAAGAGAAGTGCAGAAAGAGGTAAGTGAGGTGCAGAAACATGCAAGATAAGTGCAGAAAGAGGCAAGAGAAGTGCAGAAAGAAGCAACAGACGTGCAGAAGGAGGCAAGAGAACTGCAGAAAGAGGCAAGAGAGTTGCAGAAACAGGCACCAGAGGTGCAGGAAGAGAGAACAGGGGTGCAGAAAGAGGCAAGAGAGGTGCAGAAGCAAGCAAGAGAGGTGCATAAACAGGCAAACCAGGTGCAGAAAGATGGAACAAGGGTGCAGACAGAGGCAAGAGAGGTACAGAAAGAGGTAAGAGGGGTGCAGAAAGAGGCAAGAGGGGTGCAGAAATTTACAAGAGAGGTGCTGAAAGAAGCAAGAGAAGTGCAGAAAGAAGCAACAGAGGTGCAGAAAGAGGCAAGAGGGGTGCAGAAAGAGTCAAGAGAAGTGTAGAAAGAGGCAAGAGTGGTGCAGAAAGAGGGAAGAGGGGTGCAGAAAGAGGCAAGAGCGGTGCAGATAAAAACATGTGAAGAGCAGAAAGAAGCAACGGATGTACAGAAAGAGGCAAGAGAATTGCATAAAGGGGAAAGAGGCGCAGAAATAGGGAAGAGGGGAACAGAAACAGGCAAGAGTGTTGCAGAAACAGGCAAGAGAGGTGCAGAATGAGGCAAGAGAGGTGCAGAAAGAAGCAACAGAGTGCCAGAAAGAGGCAAGAGAAGTGCAGAAAGAGGCAACAGAAAGACTCAAGAGAAGTGCACAAAGACGCAAGAGAGGTGCAGAAAGAGGCAAGAGAGGTGCAGAAAGAGGCAAGAGAGGTGTAGGAACAGGCAAGAGAGGTGCAGAAAGAGGAAACAGGGGTGCAGAAACAGGTAAGAGAAGTACAGAAAGAGGCAAGAGAAGTTCTGAAACAAGCAACAAAGGTGCGGAAAGAAGCAAGAGAAGTGATGAAAGAGATAAGAGAGATGCAGAAAGGAACAATAGAGGTGCAGAAAAAGCAAGAGAAGTGCAGAAAGAGGCAAGTGAAGTGCAGAAAGAGGTAAGAGAGGTGCAGAAAGAGGCAAGAGAGGAGCACAAAGAGGCAAGAGAGGTGCAGAAACATGCAAGATGATTTCAGAAAGAGGCAAGATAAGTACAGAAAGAAGCAAGAGATGTGCAGAAGGAGGCACGAGAACTGCAGAAAGAGATAAGAGAGTTGCAGAAACCGGAAACAGAGGTGCAGAAAAGAGGGAACAGGGGTGCAGAAAGAGGCAAGAGACGTGCAGAAAGAGAGAATAGTGGTGCGGAAAGAGGCAAGAGAGGTGCAGAAACAGGCAAACGAGGTGCAGAAAGATGGAACAGGGGTGAAGACAGAGGCAATAGAGGTACAGAAAGAGGGAAGAGGGGTGCAGAAAGAGGCAAGAGGGGTGCAGAAATTTGCAAGAGATGTGCTGAAAGAAGGAAGAGAAGTGCAGAAAGAAGCAACAGAGGTGCAGAAAGATGCAAGAGGGGTGCAGAAAGAGGCAAGAGGGGTGCAGAAAAATGCAAGTGAAGTGCAGAAAGAAGCAACAGATTTGCAGAAAGAGGCAAGAGAACTGCAGAAAGGGGAAAGAGGCGCAGAAAGAGGGAAGAGGGGTGCAGAAATAGACACTAGAGGTCCAGAAAGAGGCAAGAGAGGTGCAGAAAGATGGAAGAGGGCTGCAGAAAGAGGCAAGAGAAGTACAGAAAGAAGCAACAGAAATGCAGAAAGAGGCAAGAGTAGTGCAGAAAGAAGCAACAGAGGTGCAGAAAGAGGCAAGAGAAGTGCAGAAAGACACAAGAGAGGTACAGAAACAGGCAAGAGAGGTACAGAAAGAGGCAAGAGAGGTGTAGGAACAGGCAAGAGAGCTTCAGATAGAGGGAACAGGGGTGCAGAAAGAGGCAAGAGAAGTGCAGAAAGAGGGAAGAGCGGTGCAGAAAGAGGCAAGAGAGGTGCAGAAACAGGCAAGAGAGGTGCAGAAACAGGCAAGAGAAGTGCTGAAAGAAGCAAAAGTGGTGTGGAAAGAAGCAAGAGAAGTGACGAAAGAGACAAGAGAGTTGCAGAAAGAAACAAGAGAGGTGCAGAAAGAGACAAGATAGGTGCACAAAGAGACAAGAGAGGTGCAGAAAGAAGGAATACGAGTGCAGAAAGAGGCAACAGGGGTGCAGAAAGAAGCAAGAGAGTTGCAGAAAGAAGCAAGAGAAGTACAGAAAGAAGCAACAGAAATTCAGAAAGAGGCAAGAGAAGTGCAGAAAGAAGCAAAAGAGGGGCAGAAAGAGGCTAGAGAAGTACAGAAAGAAGCAACAGAAATTCAGAAAGAGGCAAGAGAGGTGCAGAAACAGGCAAGAGAGGTGCAGAAAGAGGCAAGTTAGGTGTAGGAACAGGCAAGAGAGGTGCAGAAAGAGGGAACAGGGGTGCAGAAACAGGGGAGAGAAGTGCAGAAAGAGGCAAGAGAAGTGCTGAAAGAAGCAACAGAGGTGCGGAAAGAAGCAAGAGAAGTGAAGAAAGAGGCAAGTGAGGTGCAGAAAGAGGAAAGAGAGGTGCAGAAAGAGGCAAAAGAAATGCAGAAAGAGGCAAGAGAAGTGCTGAAAGAAGCAAGAGAGGTGCAGAAAGAAGCAAGTGAAGTGATGAAAGAGACAAGAGAGTTGCAGAAAGAAACAAGAGAGGTGCAGAAAGAAACAAGAGAAGTGAAGAAAGAGGCAAGTGAGGTGCAGAAAAAGGAAAGAGAGGTGCAGAATGAGGCAAGAGAGGTACAGAAACAGGGAACAGGGATGCAGAAAGAGGCAAGAAAAGTGCTGAAAGAAGTAACAAAGGTGCAGAAAGAGGCAAGAGAGGTGCAGAAAGAAGGAACAGATATGCAGAAAGAGCAAGAGAAGTGCAGAAAGAAGCAACAGAAATGCAGAAAGAGGCAACAGAAGTGCAGAAAGAGGCAAGAGAGGTACAGAAAGAAGCAACAGAAGTGCAGAAAGAGGCAAGAGAGGTACAGAAAGAGACAAGAGAGGTGCACAAAGAGACAAGAGAGGTGCAGAAAGAGAGAATACGAGTACAGAAAGAGGCAAGAGAGGTGCAGAAAAAAACAAGAGAAGTGAAGAAAGAGGCAAGTGAGGTGCAGAAAGAGGAAAGAGTGGTGCAGAAAGAGGCAAGAGAAGTGCAGAAAGAGGCAAGAGAAGTGCTGAAAGAAGCAAGAGAGGTACAGAAAGAAGCAAGTGAAGTGATGAAAGAGACAAGAGAGTTGCAGAAAGAAACAAGAGAGGTGCAGAAGAAAACAAGAGCAGTGAAGAAAGAGGCAAGTGAGGTGCAGAAAGAGGAAAGAGAGGTACAGAATGAGGTGAGAGAGGTGCAGAAAGAGGGAACAGGGGTGCAGAAAGAGGCAAGAAAAGTGCTGAAAGAAGTAACAAAGGTGAGGAAAGAGGCAAGAGAGGTGCAGAAAGAAGGAACAGATATGCAGAAAGAGCAAGAGATGTGCAGAAAGAAGCAACAGAAATGCAGAAAGAGGCAAGATAAGTGCAGAAGGAAGCAACACAGGTGCAGAAAGAGGCAACAGAATGAGGCAAGAGAGGTACAGAAAGAGAAAAGAGAGGTGCACAAAGAGACAAGAGAGGTGCAGAAAGAGGTGCGACGAGTGCAGAAAGAGGCAACAGGGGTGCAGAAAGAAGCAAGAGAGTTGCAGAAAGAAGCAAGAGAATTACAGAAAGAAGCAACAGAAATTCAGAAAGAGGCAAGAGAAGTGCAGAAAGAAGCAACAGAGGTGCAGAAAGAGGCAAGAGAAGTACAGAAAGAAGCAACAGAAATTCAGAAAGAGGCAAGAGAGGTGCAGAAACAGGCAAGAGAGGTGCAGAAAGAGGCAAGAGAGGTGTAGGAACAGGCAAGAGAAGTGCAGAAAGAAGGAACAGGGGTGCAGAAACAGGCAAGAGAAGTGCATAAAGAGGCAAGAGAATTGCTGAAATAAGCAAGAGAGGTGCGGAAAGAAGCAAGAGAAGTGATGAAAGAGACAAGAGAGATGCAGAAAGAAACAAGAGCGGTTCAGAAAAAAGCAAGAGAAGTGCAGAAAGAGGTAAGTGAGGTGCAGAAACATGCAAGATAAGTGCAGAAAGAGGCAAGAGAAGTGCAGAAAGAAGCAACAGAGGTGCAGAAAGAGGCAAGAGGGGTGCAGAAAGAGTCAAGCGAAGTGTAGAAAGAGGCAAGAGAGGTGCAGAAAGAGGGAAGAGGGGTGCAGAAAGAGGCAAGAGAGGTGCAGATAAACACATGTGAAGAGCAGAAAGAAGCAACAGATGTGCAGAAAGAGGCAAGAGAACTGCATAAAGGGGAAAGAGGCGCAGAAAGAGGGAAGAGGGGAACAGAAACAGGCAAGTGTGTTGCAGAAACAGGCAAGAGAGGTGCAGAATGAGGCAAGAGAGGTGCAGAAAGAAGTAACAGAGTGGCAGAAAGAGGCAAGAGAAGTGCAGAAAGAAGCAACAGAGGTACAGAAAGACTCAAGAGAGGTGCAGAAAGAGGCAAGAGAGGTGCAGAAAGAGGCAAGAGAGGTGTAGGAACAGGCAAGAGAGGTGCGGAAAGAGGCAAACAGGGTGCAGAAACAGGCAAGAGAAGTAGAGAAAGAGGCAAGAGAAGTTCTGAAACAAGCAACAAAGGTGCGGAAAGAAGCAAGAGAAGTGATGAAAGAGATAAGAGAGCTGCAGAAAGAAACAATAGAGGTGGTGAAAAAAGCAAGAGAAGTGCAGAAAGAGGCAAGTGAAGTGCAGAAAGAGGTAAGAGAGGTGCAGAAAGAGGCAAGAGAGGAGCACAAAGAGGCAAGTGAGGTGCAGAAACATGCAAGATGATTGCAGAAAGAGGCAAGATAAGTACAGAAAGAAGCAACAGAAATTCAGAAAGAGGCAAGAGAAGTGCAGAAAGAAGCAACAGAGGTGCAGAAAGAGGCAAGAGAAGTACAGAAAGAAGCAACAGAAATTCAGGAAGAGGCAAGAGAAGTGCAGAAAGAAGCAACAGAGGTGCAGAAAGAGGCAAGAGAAGTACAGAAAGAAGCAACAGAAATTCAGAAAGAGGCAAGAGAGGTGCAGAAACAGGCAAGAGAGGTGCAGAAAGAGGCAAGAGAGGTGTAGGAACAGGCAAGAGAAGTGCAGAAAGAAGGAACAGGGGTGCAGAAACAGGCAAGAGAAGTGCATAAAGAGGCAAGAGAAGTGCTGAAAGAAGCAAGAGAGGTGCGGAAAGAAGCAAGAGAAGTGATGAAAGAGACAAGAGAGATGCAGAAAGAAACAAGTGAGGTGCAGAAAAAAGCAAGAGAAGTGCAGAAAGAGGTAAGTGAGGTGCAGAAACATGCAAGTTAAGTGCAGAAAGAGGCAAGAGAAGTGCAGAAAGAAGCAACAGAAATGCAGAAGGAGGAAAGAGAACTGCAGAAAGAGGCAAGAGAGTTGCAGAAACAGGCACCAGAGGTGCAGGAAGAGAGAACAGGGGTGCAGAAAGAGGCAAGAGAGGTGCAGAAGCAAGCAAGAGAGGTGCATAAACAGGCAAACGAGATGCAGAAAGATGGAACAGGGGTGCAGACAGAGGCAAGAGAGGTACAGAAAGAGGGAAGAGGGGTGCAGAAGGGGTGCAGAAATTTACAAGAGAGGTGCTGAAAGAAGCAAGAGAAGTACAGAAAGAAGCAACAGAGGTGCAGAAAGAGGCAAGAGGGGTGCATTAAGAGTCAAGAGAAGTGTAGAAAGAGGCAAGAGAGGTGCAGAAAGAGGGAAGAGGGGTGCAGAAAGAGGCAAGAGAGGTGCAGATAAACACATGTGAAGAGCAGAAAGAAGCAACAGATGTGCAGAAAGAGGCAAGAGAACTGCATAAAGGGGAAAGAGGCGCAGAAAAAGGGAAGAGGGGAACAGAAACAGGCAAGAGTGTTGCAGAAACAGGCAAGAGAGGTGCAGAATGAGGCAAGAGAGGTGCAGAAAGAAGTAACAGAGTGGCAGAAAGAGGCAAGAGAAGTGCAGAAAGAAGCAACAGAGGTACAGAAAGACTCAAGAGAAGTGCAGAAAGACGCAAGAGAGGTGCAGAAAGAGGCAAGAGAGGTGCAGAAAGAGGCAAGAGAGGTGTAGGAACAGGCAAGAGAGGCGCAGAAAGAGGAAACAGGGGTGCAGAAACAGGCAAGAGAAGTACAGAAAGAGGCAAGAGAAGTTCTGAAACAAGCAACAAAGGTGCGGAAAGAAGCAAGAGAAGTGATGAAAGAGATAAGAGAGCTGCAGAAAGAAACAATAGAGGTGGTGAAAGAAGCAAGAGAAGTGCAGAAAGAGGCAAGTGAAGTGCAGAAAGAGGTAAGAGAGGTGCAGAAAGAGGCAAGAGAGGAGCACAAAGAGGCAAGTGAGGTGCAGAAACATGCAAGATGATTGCAGAAAGAGGCAAGATAAGTACAGAAAGAAGCAACAGAAATTCAGAAAGAGGCAAGAGAAGTGCAGAAAGAAGCAACAGAGGTGCAGAAAGAGGCAAGAGAAGTACAGAAAGAAGCAACAGAAATTCAGGATGAGGCAAGAGAAGTGCAGAAAGAAGCAACAGAGGTGCAGAAAGAGGCAAGAGAAGTACAGAAAGAAGCAACAGAAATTCAGAAAGAGGCAAGAGAGGTGCAGAAACAGGCAAGAGAGGTGCAGAAAGAGGCAAGAGAGGTGTAGGAACAGGCAAGAGAAGTGCAGAAAGAAGGAACAGGGGTGCAGAAACAGGCAAGAGAAGTGCATAAAGAGGCAAGAGAAGTGCTGAAAGAAGCAAGAGAGGTGCGGAAAGAAGCAAGAGAAGTGATGAAAGAGGCAAGAGAGATGCAGAAAGAAACAAGTGAGGTGCAGAAAAAAGCAAGAGAAGTGCAGAAAGAGGTAAGTGAGGTGCAGAAACATGCAAGTTAAGTGCAGAAAGAGGCAAGAGAAGTGCAGAAAGAAGCAACAGAAATGCAGAAGGAGGAAAGAGAACTGCAGAAAGAGGCAAGAGAGTTGCAGAAACAGGCACCAGAGGTGCAGGAAGAGAGAACAGGGTGCAGAAAGAGGCAAGAGAGGTGCAGAAGCAAGCAAGAGAGGTGCATAAACAGGCAAACGAGATGCAGAAAGATGGAACAGGGGTGCAGACAGAGGCAAGAGAGGTACAGAAAGAGGGAAGAGGGGTGCAGAAGGGGTGCAGAAATTTACAAGAGAGGTGCTGAAAGAAGCAAGAGAAGTACAGAAAGAAGCAACAGAGGTGCAGAAAGAGGCAAGAGGGGTGCAGAAAGAGTCAAGAGAAGTGTAGAAAGAGGCAAGAGAGGTGCAGAAAGAGGGAAGAGGGGTGCAGAAAGAGGCAAGAGAGGTGCAGATAAACACATGTGAAGAGCAGAAAGAAGCAACAGATGTGCAGAAAGAGGCAAGAGAACTGCATAAAGGGGAAAGAGGCGCAGAAAAAGGGAAGAGGGGAACAGAAACAGGCAAGAGTGTTGCAGAAACAGGCAAGAGAGGTGCAGAATGAGGCAAGAGAGGTGCAGAAAGAAGTAACAGAGTGGCAGAAAGAGGCAAGAGAAGTGCAGAAAGAAGCAACAGAGGTACAGAAAGACTCAAGAGAAGTGCAGAAAGACGCAAGAGAGGTGCAGAAAGAGGCAAGAGAGGTGCAGAAAGAGGCAAGAGAGGTGTAGGAACAGGCAAGAGAGGTGCAGAAAGAGGAAACAGGGGTGCAGAAACAGGCAAGAGAAGTACAGAAAGAGGCAAGAGAAGTTCTGAACAAGCAACAAAGGTGCGGAAAGAAGCATGAGAAGTGATGAAAGAGATAAGAGAGATGCAGAAAGAAACAATAGAGGTGCAGAAGAAAGCAAGAGAAGTGCAGAAAGAGGCAAGTGAAGTGCAGAAAGAGGTAAGAGAGGTGCAGAAAGAGGCAAGAGAGGAGCACAAAGAGGCAAGTGAGGTGCAGAAACATGCAAGATGATTGCAGAAAGAGGCAAGATAAGTACAGAAAGAAGCAAGAGACGTGCAGAAGGAGGCACGAGAACTGCAGAAAGAGACAAGAGAGTTGCAGAAACCGGAAACAGAGGTGCAGAAAAGAGGGAACAGGGGTGCAGAAAGAGGCAAGAGACGTGCAGAAAGAGGGAATAGGGGTGCGGAAAGAGGCAAGAGAGGTGCAGAAACAGGCAAGAGAGATGCATAAACAGGCAAACGAGGTGCAAAAAGATGGAACAGGGGTGAAGACAGAGGCAATAGAGGTACAGAAAGAGGGAAGAGGGTGCAGAAAGAGGCAAGAGGGGTGCAGAAATTTGCAAGAGATGTGCTGAAAGAAGCAAGAGAAGTGCAGTAAGAAGCAACAGAGGTGCATAAAGATGCAAGAGGGGTGCAGAAAGAGGCAGGAGGGGTGCAGAAAAATGCAAGTGAAGTGCAGAAAGAAGCAACAGATTTGCAGAAAGCGGCAAGAGAACTGCAGAAAGGGGAAAGAGGCGCAGAAAGAGGGAAGAGGGGTGCAGAAAGAAGCAACAGAAATGCAGAAAGAGGCAACAGGAGTGCAGAAAGAAGCAACAGAGGTACGGCAAGAGGCAACAGATGTGCAGAAAGAGGCAAGAGAGGTGCATAAAGAGGCAACAGAAGTGCAGAAGGAGGCAAGAGAGGTACAGAAAGAGACAACAGAGGTACACTAAGAGACAAGAGAGGTGCAGAAAGAGGGAAGATGAGTGTGAGAAGTTGGCCTGGTATATGCTGTTCACTAATTAAAGTGGACACCTTGCACCAGAACAATTCGACTCTTATGGTAGATAGGTTTAAGACAACCTTTATAGAAAGCTATCCTAGTGGTAGCTGTGGAGAGCAGCCTTCAGGCTAAGTCTTGAAGGAATGTAAAGCAGCTTGTTTTACCACACAATCTCTTGAATCACCAAATGAAAAGACACCACACAGGTATATATATCAAATATATATGTATTTATTAATAAACACTCTCTACTAATCTCTTTATGAGATTAGAGGTCAGGAACATATGTACAAGTCAAATATTATCAAAATAAGTTTAGCACAATCGAATATCACAATCTTAGTTTGCTAGACCTAGGTCTAGGGCATCTAGAATCGAGGGACCCCCAAGAACCACCCCAGGTAGTTGTAGGAGACCCACAGGGGACGGACGCGGTGACCTGGCACCGGTGCGAGTCCTGTGCGAGTCTATGCACTCAGACGCGATTGAGATTTCAATGTTAAAGGTCCCTTGCGTGTTCGAGGCGAACACACCGATCGGTCCTTGTACGAGTCGAAGGACGCGGTTACAGATAGTATTGCAAGGGAGTTGGACGCGGTGTGTCTAACACAGACGCGAACCATGTACGAGTCAGTGCAATTGTCGCACTGAGAAAGTTAGAGTTTTAGGACACTTCTAGGGAAGCTACAAGCAAGTCACTTACAGGGTAAGTAGTTCTAGGGCCCACACCCACAGGAGCACCGTAGTGCTGAAGTTACCTCACCCAGGGGAGCCGGGTGCATAGGTGTTCTTTGGTGTCGGGTCGCGGCGTCGTTTTCAATGGGAGCCAGTGAAGACTTGCTGCTTGCGGCGACAGGAGAAGTGTCCGGAGGAATCCAAGCCTGGATTCGGAAGATGGAAGACCTGAAAGCAGAGGGGACAGTGTTCAAAGTCACTTGGCAGTGACTCGGGGCAAGGAAGATGGATGCCCACCGTCGTCGCAAGATTCAGGTCGTTCGCAGTTGCCTTGACTCTTCAGTCACGAGGTCCAGGAGGTGTCGACGATGACCAGGAGCTGGATTCGGCGTGCACCACGATGTCTGCAGCTTACTGCGGTGTTGGCGACTCGATCGGAGCCAACAAGCCTTGGTAACAGCAAGTCTTGGGGAAAGTGTGAAGAGGCAATGGCGCAGACCAGCAAGGTCTGTGGGACTCACCCAGCGAGGGTAAGTCAGGGCAGGCCTGGAGCAACCAGGGGAGCCCTTTGGTTTCTTTAGAAAGTCTTCTGGGGACCCACAAGCCGGCTGGCAAGGGATCGCAAAGACGCCTCGGGAGGATTCACTCACAGGGGCCCACGGTCACTCGGGACGTGGTAGGCCTCTGATCTTAGGAGGGATTCCTGCTGGAGGCTGGGACCACACGTGATCCAAAGCACAAGTTCGTGGAACGTTGTGAAGGGGTTGCACTTGACAATAGTGCACGGTACCCAGGGGTCGCGGTTCCTCATTACTCTTGGGGTCCACTGGCCTCAGCTTCGCTGGGGACTCACGATGGCCTTTGAGAAGTCAGGAAATCCACTTCTTGGGCTGCAGGGACTTCGGACTCCAGCGGGAGCGGCGTAGTTTGCGACCGTCGTTTGTAGTTTTTGGTGCCTGCCAAGCAGGGGAGTCACTCCTTGACTCCAAGGGAGATTCTTCAGTCTTCCAAAGGTAGTGGAACGTCGAAGGTCCGGGATTCTTCTTGTAGAGCGTCGTCCAGGGAAATCTAGGGTGCAATGCACAGGTTCCCCCTCTTATACTGAAAGAAGGGGAGGGACTAGCTCTATGACCCTACCTATGGGAGGGTCAGGGGAGTGGGTGGCTACACCCACTTCCCTTTGTCCAGTTTCACGCCAGAGCAGGGGCAGGTAGCCCCTGAGCCGGTTTGAACTGGCATATGCACAGAGGAGCCTTCTGCTCCCCCAGTGCAGGACTTCAAAGCACTCTAAGAGTGCACCCACCCAGCCCCAATACACTAAACCCTGTCTGGAAGGTGGTCACACCCCTTGGGACAGGATATCTATTGTTGGGCTTCCTCCACTGCGAGTGTTGGTCATCAGCAGGAGGGCAGCCCAGTGTCTGTGACTGGTGGCATCCATTTTGTGATGCCAGGGCTCTGCAGGATTCTACCGCGTTTCCACAGTAGGTACATGTCTATCCCTCTAGAAGGGTGGAATGCTACCCCCGCCGCCAGGACTGGCGGGGGGGTAGTATTCCAAGGTGTTTGACACCAAACACGACATGTTTCGATGCAGCCATTCCAAAGTTAGCATTTTACCGCGAGGATATAATGCACTTAAAAGTATATGGTTTAACCGCATCCACAAACAGCACCAGAGAATGGACTCTGAGAGCTGCAGAGGGGCCCTGCTCAGGCAGAGGCACCCCCTCACATAGAAGCCAAGCACCCTGCCCTCAGGATTGATAGGGCCTGCCTTAGGGGTGACTGATAGGGTTATATGTGTGTGTAGGAGAGATATAGGGAACCTATATCTCAGTGAGGGGTGCTAGCACTTCCTCACTCAGGCTGCAGTAGCAGGCCTGTGGTGTCAGATTTAGTCTGCTTCCCAGGGGTGGCATAATACATGCTGCAGCCCCTGGTAGGCCTGTGAAGTACCTATGCCCTTGGTACCTAAGGTACCATATACTAGGGACTCATAAGGTGCCACAGTATCCAATCACTAGTGCACCTAGAGTGCACTCCAAATCGTTTAGAGAGAACAGAGAGGCTGGGGCCCTGATTAGCAGGGTCCCAGCCTGACTATAGCCAGAAACCAGTGTAAACATCAGAAAAAAAGTGGGGGCAACATAAGAGGCAGATCCTACTCTCCTACACAACCCCCCCAAACGCAGGGACACTAAACTAACCTTGACCAGTTGAGTCTTCGTGTTCAAAGTGGAAATACCTTGAGAGTCCATCTGCATTGGCATGTTGGGTCCCAGGTCTATGTTCCACTGTATAGTCCATCCCCTGTAGGGAAATGGACCACCTCAAAAGTTTTGGGTTTTCTCCTTTCATTTGTTTAAGCCATAGGAGGGGCTTGTGGTCGGTCTGAACTATGAAGTGAGTACCAAACAAGTATGGCCTCAGCTTCTTCAGGGCCCATACCACAGCAAAGGCCTCCCTCTCTATAGCTGACCAACGTTTCTCTCTAGGGGTCAGCCTTCTGCTAATAAAAGCTACTGGCTGGTCTTGACCTTCATCATTCAGTTGAGACAGTACAGCTCCCACACCCAGCTCAGAAGCATCTGTTTGGACAATGAACTTTTTGGTGTAGTCTGGACTCTGTAAGATGGGGGCAGTGCACATGGCCTGCTTTAGGTCTTCAAATGCCTTTTGACAGCTAGCTGTCCACTGAACCTTTTTTGGCATTTTCTTTGAGGTCAGATCATTCAAGGGGGTCACTATAGATCCATATCCCTTGACAAACCTCCTATAGTACCCAGACAGGCCTAAGAAGGCTCTCACCTGTGTCTGGGTGGTTGGAGCAACCCATTCCATTATGGTTTGGATTTTGCTCTGTAAAGGCTGAACCTGGCCTCCACCTACAAGGTGGCCCAGGTACACAACCTGACTCTGCCCTATCTGGCACTTAGTGGCCTTGATAGTGAGGCCTGCTTTCTGCAGGGCCTCCAAAACATTCCTGAGGTGGACCAGGTGATCCTGCCAGGAGGAACTAAAGACAGCAATATCATCTAGATAAGCTGAGCAATAAGTTTCCATCCCTGTCAGAACTTTATTCACCAACCTCTGAAAAGTGGCAGGTGCATTTTTCAATCCAAAGGGCATCACCACAAAGTGGTAGTGCCCACCAGGGGTCGAAAATGCTGTCTTGGCTTTTGCATCATCAGCTAATCTGATCTGCCAGTAGCCAGCTGTTAGGTCAAACGTGCTTAGATACTTGGCTGAGGCCAAAGTATCAATCAGCTCATCTGCCCTTGGTATGGGATAGGCATCAGTCCTAGTGACTGCATTGAGGCCTCTGTAGTCTACACAAAACCTCATTTCTTTCTTACCACCCTGGGTATGAGGCTTGGGTACCAGGACTACTGGACTAGCCCAAGGGCTATCTGAAGGCTCAATTACACCTAGCTCCAACATTTTCTGGACTTCAGTCCTGATACAGTCCCTGACATGGTCAGGTTGCCTGTAGATCTTATTCTTGACAGGCAGACTGTCTCCAGTGTCCACCTCATGGGTGCACCAGGAAGTCTGACTAGGGGTCAGGCTAAACATATGTCTAAACTGTTGCAGAACTTGTCTGCACTCAGTTTGCTGATGGTCAGTGAGGCTGCTTGCCAAAGCAACACCATCTACTGACCCATCATCAGGGTTCTGAGAGAGCAGGTCAGGGAGAGGGTCACTCTCCTCCTCCTGGTCCTCATCAGTTGCCATGAGCAAGCCCATGTCAGCCCTGTCAACATATGGCTTTAATCTGTTGACATGGAGCACCCTCAGGGGGCTCCTGGGAGTTCCAAGATTCACCAGGTAGGTGACTTCTCCCTTCTGTTCAACTATTGTATGGGGGCCACTCCACTTGTCCTGGAGGGCTGCTGGGGCCACAGGCTCCAACACCCACACTTTCTGTCCTGGCTGGTATACAGTCAGTACAGCCTTTTGGTCATGCCAAGCTTTTTGTAATTCTTGGCTGGCCTCCAGGTTTTTGGTTGCCTTTTTCATGTACTCTGCCATCCGGGAGCGGAGACCAAGTACATAGTCCATCACATCTTGTTTGGGGGGCTTGAGAGGTAACTCCCAGCCCTCTTTTACCAAACACAGTGGACCTCTCACAGGATGCCCAAACAGAAGCTCAAATGGGCTGTAACCAACCCCCTTCTGTGGAACCTCTCTGTATGCAAACAACAGGCAAGGAAGAAGAAGGTCCCATTTCCGCCTAAGCTTCTCTGGGAGACCTTTAATCATTCCTTTCAAGGTTTTGTTGAAGCGTTCAACTAAACCATTGCATTGTGGGTGATAGGGGTGGTGAACTTGTAAGTTACACCACACTCCTTCCACATTGCTTTTAGATATCCTGACATGAAGTTGGTACCTCTGTCAGAAATGACCTCCTTTGGGAAACCCACTCTGGAGAAGACTCCAATGAGGGCTCTTGCCACCACAGGGGCTGTGGTGGTCCTCAGGGGAATTGCTTCTGGGTACCTGGTGGCATGATCCACTACCACCAGGATAAACCTGTGCCCAGATGCAGTTTGAGGGTCAAGGGGACCAACAATGTCAATCCCTACCCTTTCAAAGGGTACCCCCACCACCGGTAGTGGTATCAGGGGGCCTTTGTTGTGCCACCTGCCTTACCACTGGCTTGGCATGTGACACAGGAGCGACAAAACTCCTTTGTGTCCTCTGACATATGTGGCCAATGAAAATGTGGAACAAGCCTGTCCCAGGTCTTGTTTTGGCCCAAGTGTCCTGCTAAAGGTATGTCATGTGCTAGGGTCAAGAGGAACCCCCTAAACTTCTGAGGTATTACCAGCCTCCTGGTGGCTCCAGGGGCTGGGTCTCTACTCTCAGAATATAGGAGTCCCTCATCCCAATAAACTTTATGGGACCCACTAGCACTCCCAGCAGCCTCAGCAGCAGCCTGCTGTCTGAGGGGTTCAAGAGAGGGGCAGCACTGTTGCTCCTTACTCAGATCTTCCCTAGAAGGGCCCCCTGCCCCCAAGAACTCAACCTGATCAGGCTCAAGTCCCTCTGGGGCAGTTCCTTCTTCAGGATCTGCTTCACCTCCCTCTGGGGGTGAATCTGTGATCTGAGACAGAGGGGAAGGCACTGCCTTTACCCTACTGCTCCTCCTCTTGGGAAGCATCTGGTCCATTGTTCCAGGATCCAGAGCTGGTTCAGTGTCATGCATTCTTGCTTGTGACCTGGTCACAGCAAATACCTCTGCAGGGATGCCCAACATCTCAGCATGAGTCCATAACTCTACTTCAGACCAGGCTGAAGTCTCTAGATCATTGCCCAATAGACATTCGACAGGGAGGTCTGCACTGACTACAACCTTCTTGAGGCCAGTTACCCCTCCCCAGGAGAAATTCACAACTGCCAGACTATGGTTGGTCTTGACGTTGCTTGCATTGGTCACCTGGTACATTTCGCCCAGGATGATCTGTCCAGGGTCCACAAGATCCTCTGCCACCATGGTGACACTAGCACCTGTGTCCCTAAATGCCAAAGCCTGTTTGCCATTTATTACAGGCTGCTGTTTGTATTTGCCCAGATTACTGGGACTCACTAGGAAGGACATATTAAGGTCTCCCTCACAAATCAGCATTGCCTGAGTGGGCACTCTGACTAGGTCAGAGTCCACTTCAGAACCCAGGGTCAACCCTACTACACCCTTATTCTGTGTACCACCTCCACCAGTAGCTGAACTAGGGGGAACAGTTGCCTTAGGGGCAGGAGTGGTGGTGGTTTGGTCTTTGGACTTGTTACAGTCAGAAGTCCAGTGCCCTTTCTGTTTACAGAATTTGCACCAGGGCTTCTTTTGGCCTTTTCCCTTGTTGGATTGTGACTCCCCACCAGATGCAGATTTTTGGGGCCCTTGTGAAGACTTCTGGTCTTTTGACTTATCCCCACCTTTCTCAGAGCCCTTAGGATCTTGCTTCTTGGTGTCACCCCCTTGGTTCTGGGGTTTCTGCCTCACCCTGGTTCTGACCCATTTGTCTGCCTTCTTTCCCAATTCTTGGGGAGAGGTCAGATCCGAGTCCACCAGGTACTGATGCAACAACTGGTTCTGGCAATTATTAAGGATCTGTTCTCTCATCATCAGATTATACAATCCCTTGAAATCAGTAACCCTACTGCCAACCAGCCAACCCTCCAGAGCCTTGGTTGCACAATCAACAAAGTCAGTCCAGTCCTGAGTCTGTGCCTTCTGGGTGTCTCTGAACTTCAACCTGTACTGCTCAGTGGTTAAGCCAAACCCATCTATCAGTGCACTCTTCAGGACTTCATAATCATCAGCATCCTCTTCTCTAACAGTGAGGAGCTTGTCTCTACCTTTATCTGAAAAGGAGAGCCACAAGATTGCTGCCCACTGCTTTTGGGGGACCTGCTGTACTCTACAGGCCCTCTCCATAGCAGTTATCCACTTGTGGATATCATCCCCACTCTGGTAGGGAGGAACAACCTTGCTCAGGTTCCTATGGTCTGGAATAGATTCTCTGCCTCTAGGGACACTGTTGCTGCCACCAAGGGTTCTAACCCCTCTCTTCTAGAAGCTCTCTGGATCTCCAGGGCTTCTCTATCCAGTGCCAACTGCTTGGTTCTGAGGGCAACTCTTGCTTCCTCATACTGCAGCAGTTTGCACATTCTTTCAGAGGAGGTCTCTCTTATGGGAAAGTATGAGTTCCTCTGGTGGACAAATTCTCTGCCAGAGTGATAAGAGTGCTCAGATTCCCTGGAAGGGGACCTATGCCTCTCCTCCACTCTGTCAGTTCTCTTAGGGAGAATTCCTCTGTCCTTTTCAGGCCCCTTGAGGCCTGGCCCTTCAATCACAGAGTCCTGGTCATTCTGATTTTCATCATCTGACCCAGATACTGTAATTGACCCACCCACTGATTCAGACCCATTAGCTCCTAGAGCCAATCTAAGATCATCTGCTGTCAGCAGATCTATCAGGTGTAGGGTTGAGGGACTCTGTCCTAGCCTCAGGTGTCTTTCAACACACATGGCTCTCAAGTCAGAGAAAGCCATGTCCTTATACTGAGGCTGAGTGGATCCACTGGTTCCACCCTTTAAGGACATTCTAGTGTTGTGCAGTGTTGTACTACCTACACTAGTTTGTGGCCTACTGATACTAGCTTGAGCTGTAGAAAGGGTGTGCTATCCCTTGGCACACAGCTCTAAGTTCAGTAGAACTTATTGATACTAAGCTTGACTTTATATGTACCTTAAGTACCTATAGTGGTTTTCAGTTAGTAATTCAAATAGAGATTTTCTGGTAAAACAATAGCAAGCTGGAATCCCACACGCTGCCCACCAATGTGAGAAGTTGGCCTGGTATATGCTGTTCACTAATTAAAGTGGACACCTTGCACCAGAACAATTCGACTCTTATGGTAGATAGGTTTAAGACAACCTTTATAGAAAGCTATCCTAGTGGTAGCTGTGGAGAGCAGCCTTCAGGCTAAGTCTTGAAGGAATGTAAAGCAGCTTGTTTTACCACACAATCTCTTGAATCACCAAATGAAAAGACACCACACAGGTATATATATCAAATATATATGTATTTATTAATAAACACTCTCTACTAATCTCTTTATGAGATTAGAGGTCAGGAACATATGTACAAGTCAAATGTTATCAAAATAAGTTTAGCACAATCGAATATCACAATCTTAGTTTGCTAGACCTAGGCCTAGGGCATCTAGAATCGAGGGACCCCCAAGAACCACCCCAGGTAGTTGTAGGAGACCCACAGGGGACGGACGCGGTGACCTGGCACCGGTGCGAGTCCTGTGCGAGTCTATGCGCTCAGACGCGATTGAGATTTCAATGTTAAAGGTCCCTTGCGTGTTCGAGGCGAACACACCGATCGGTCCTTGTACGAGTCGAAGGACGCGGTTACAGATAGTATTGCAAGGGAGTTGGACGCGGTGTGTCTAACACAGACGCGAACCATGTACGAGTCAGTGCAATTGTCGCACTGAGAAAAGTTAGAGTTTTAGGACACTTCTAGGGAAGCTACAAGCAAGTCACTTACAGGGTAAGTAGTTCTAGGGCCCACACCCACAGGAGCACCGTAGTGCTGAAGTTACCTCACCCAGGGGAGCCGGGTGCATAGGTGTTCTTTGGTGTCGGGTTGCGGCGTCGTTTTCAATGGGAGCCAGTGAAGACTTGCTGCTTGCGGCGACAGGAGAAGTGTCCGGAGGAATCCAAGCCTGGATTCAGAAGATGGAAGACCTGAAAGCAGAGGGGACAGTGTTCAAAGTCACTTGGCAGTGACTCAGGGCAAGGAAGATGGATGCCCACCGTCGTCGCAAGATTCAGGTCGGTCGCAGTTGCCTTGACTCTTCAGCCATGAGGTCCAGGAGGCGTCGACGACAACCAGGAGCTGGATTCGGCGTGTCCCACGATGTCTGCAGCTTACTGCGGTGTCGGCGACTCGATCGGAGCCAACAAGCCTTGGTAACAGCAAGTCTCGGGGAAAGTGTGAAGAGGCAATGGCGCAGACCAGCAAGGTCTGTGGGACTCACCCAGCGAGGGTAAGTCAGGGCAGGCCTGGAGCAACCAGAGGAGCCCTTTGGTTTCTTTAGAAAGTCTTCTGGGGACCCACAAGCTGGCTGGCAAGGGATCACAAAGATGCCTTGGGAGGATTCGCTCACAGAGGCCCACGGTCACTTGGGATGTGGTAGGCCTCTGATCTTAGGAGGGATTCCTGCTGGAGGCTGGGACCACACGTGGTCCAAAGCACAAGTTCGTGGAACCTTGTGAAGGGGTTGTACTTGACAATAGTGCACGGTACCCAGGGGTCGCGGTTCCTCGTTACTCTTGGGGTCCACTGGCCTCAGCTTCGCTGGGGACTCACGATGGCCTTTGAGAAGTCAGGAAATCCACTTCTTGGGCTGCAGGGACTTCGGACTCCGGCGGGAGCGGCGTAGTTTGCGACCGTCGTTTGTAGTTTTTGGTGCCTGCCAAGCAGGGGAGTCACTCCTTGACTCCAAGGGAGATTCTTCAGTCTTCCAAAGGTAGTGGAACGTCGAAGGTCCGGGATTCTTCTTGTAGAGCGTCGTCCAGGGAAATCTAGGGTGCAATGCACAGGTTCCCCCTCTTATACTAAAAGAAGGGGAGGGACTAGCTCTATGACCCTACCTATGGGAGGGTCAGGGGAGTGGGTGGCTACACCCACTTCCCTTTGTCCAGTTTCACGCCAGAGCAGGGGCAGGTAGCCCCTGAGCCGGTTTGAACTGGCATATGCACAGAGGAGCCTTCTGCTCCCCCAGTGCAGGACTTCAAAGCACTCTAAGAGTGCACCCACCCAGCCCCAATACACTAAACCCTGTCTGGAAGGTGGTCACACCCCCTTGGGACAGGATATCTATTGTTGGGCTTCCTCCACTGCGAGTGTTGGTCATCAGCAGGAGGGCAGCCCAGTGTCTGTGACTGGTGGCATCCATTTTGTGATGCCAGGGCTCTGCAGGATTCTACCGCGTTTCCACAGTAGGTACATGTCTATCCCTCTAGAAGGGTGGAATGCTACCCCCGCCGCCAGGACTGGCGGGGGGGTAGTATTCCAAGGTGTTTGACACCAAACACGACATGTTTCGATGCAGCCATTCCAAAGTTAGCATTTTACCGCGAGGATATAATGCACTTAAAAGTATATGGTTTAACCGCATCCACAAACAGCACCAGAGAATGGACTCTGAGAGCTGCAGAGGGGCCCTGCTCAGGCAGAGGCACCCCCTCACATAGAAGCCAAGCACCCTGCCCTCAGGATTGATAGGGCCTGCCTTAGGGGTGACTGATAGGGTTATATGTGTGTGTAGGAGAGATATAGGGAACCTATATCTCAGTGAGGGGTGCTAGCACTTCCTCACTCAGGCTGCAGTAGCAGGCCTGTGGTGTCAGATTTAGTCTGCTTCCCAGGGGTGGCATAATACATGCTGCAGCCCCTGGTAGGCCTGTGAAGTACCTATGCCCTTGGTACCTAAGGTACCATATACTAGGGACTCATAAGGTGCCACAGTATCCAATCACTAGTGCACCTAGAGTGCACTCCAAGTCGTTTAGAGAGAACAGAGAGGCTGGGGCCCTGATTAGCAGGGTCCCAGCCTGACTATAGCCAGAAACCAGTGTAAACATCAGAAAAAAAAGTGGGGGCAACATAAGAG
Organism: Calotriton arnoldi; assembly: GCA_963921515.1. Lineage (NCBI taxonomy): Eukaryota > Metazoa > Chordata > Amphibia > Caudata > Salamandridae > Calotriton > Calotriton arnoldi. Next base: position 81,094 of record CAWUFW010014020.1, on the reverse strand, counting down.
GCAGATCCTACTCTCCTACACAACCCCCCCAAACGCAGGGACACTAAACTAACCTTGACCAGTTGAGTCTTCGTGTTCAAAGTGGAAATACCTTGAGAGTCCATCTGCATTGGCATGTTGGGTCCCAGGTCTATGTTCCACTGTATAGTCCATCCCCTGTAGGGAAATGGACCACCTCAAAAGTTTTGGGTTTTCTCCTTTCATTTGTTTAAGCCATAGGAGGGGCTTGTGGTCGGTCTGAACTATGAAGTGAGTGCCAAACAAGTATGGCCTCAGCTTCTTCAGGGCCCATACCACAGCAAAGGCCTCCCTCTCTATAGCTGACCAACGTTTCTCTCTAGGGGTCAGCCTTCTGCTAATAAAAGCTACTGGCTGGTCTTGACCTTCATCATTCAGTTGAGACAGTACAGCTCCCACACCCAGCTCAGAAGCATCTGTTTGGACAATGAACTTTTTGGTGTAGTCTGGACTCTGTAAGATGGGGGCAGTGCACATGGCCTGCTTTAGGTCTTCAAATGCCTTCTGACAGCTAGCTGTCCACTGAACCTTTTTTGGCATTTTCTTTGAGGTCAGATCATTCAAGGGGGTCACTATAGATCCATATCCCTTGACAAACCTCCTATAGTACCCAGACAGGCCTAAGAAGGCTCTCACCTGTGTCTGGGTGGTTGGAGCAACCCATTCCATTATGGTTTGGATTTTGCTCTGTAAAGGCTGAACCTGGCCTCCACCTACAAGGTGGCCCAGGTACACAACCTGACTCTGCCCTATCTGGCACTTAGTGGCCTTGATAGTGAGGCCTGCTTTCTGCAGGGCCTCCAAAACATTCCTGAGGTGGACCAGGTGATCCTGCCAGGAGGAACTAAAGACAGCAATATCATCTAGATAAGCTGAGCAATAAGTTTCCATCCCTGTCAGAACTTTATTCACCAACCTCTGAAAAGTGGCAGGTGCATTTTTCAATCCAAAGGGCATCACCACAAAGTGGTAGTGCCCACCAGGGGTCGAAAATGCTGTCTTGGCTTTTGCATCATCAGCTAATCTGATCTGCCAGTAGCCAGCTGTTAGGTCAAACGTGCTTAGATACTTGGCTGAGGCCAAAGTATCAATCAGCTCATCTGCCCTTGGTATGGGATAGGCATCAGTCCTAGTGACTGCATTGAGGCCTCTGTAGTCTACACAAAACCTCATTTCTTTCTTACCACCCTGGGTATGAGGCTTGGGTACCAGGACTACTGGACTAGCCCAAGGGCTATCTGAAGGCTCAATTACACCTAGCTCCAACATTTTCTGGACTTCAGTCCTGATACAGTCCCTGACATGGTCAGGTTGCCTGTAGATCTTATTCTTGACAGGCAGACTGTCTCCAGTGTCCACCTCATGGGTGCACCAGGAAGTCTGACTAGGGGTCAGGCTAAACATATGTCTATACTGTTGCAGAACTTGTCTGCACTCAGTTTGCTGATGGTCGGTGAGGCTGCTTGCCAAAGCAACACCATCTACTGACCCATCATCAGGGTTCTGAGAGAGCAGGTCAGGGAGAGGGTCACTCTCCTCCTCCTGGTCCTCATCAGTTGCCATGAGCAAGCCCATGTCAGCCCTGTCAACATATGGCTTTAATCTGTTGACATGGAGCACCCTCAGGGGGCTCCTGGGAGTTCCAAGATTCACCAGGTAGGTGACTTCTCCCTTCTGTTCAACTATTGTATGGGGGCCACTCCACTTGTCCTGGAGGGCTGCTGGGGCCACAGGCTCCAACACCCACACTTTCTGTCCTGGCTGGTATACAGTCAGTACAGCCTTTTGGTCATGCCAAGCTTTTTGTAATTCTTGGCTGGCCTCCAGGTTTTTGGTTGCCTTCTTCATGTACTCTGCCATCCGGGAGCGGAGACCAAGTACATAGTCCATCACATCTTGTTTGGGGGGCTTGAGAGGTAACTCCCAGCCCTCTTTTACCAAACACAGTGGACCTCTCACAGGATGCCCAAACAGAAGCTCAAATGGGCTGTAACCAACCCCCTTCTGTGGAACCTCTCTGTATGCAAACAACAGGCAAGGAAGAAGAAGGTCCCATTTCCGCCTAAGCTTCTCTGGGAGACCTTTAATCATTCCTTTCAAGGTTTTGTTGAAGCGTTCAACTAAACCATTGCATTGTGGGTGATAGGGGGTGGTGAACTTGTAAGTTACACCACACTCCTTCCACATTGCTTTTAGATATCCTGACATGAAGTTGGTACCTCTGTCAGAAATGACCTCCTTTGGGAAACCCACTCTGGAGAAGACTCCAATGAGGGCTCTTGCCACCACAGGGGCTGTGGTGGTCCTCAGAGGAATTGCTTCTGGGTACCTGGTGGCATGATCCACTACCACCAGGATAAACCTGTGCCCAGATGCAGTTTGAGGGTCAAGGGGACCAACAATGTCAATCCCTACCCTTTCAAAGGGTACCCCCACCACCGGTAGTGGTATCAGGGGGGCCTTTGTTGTGCCACCTGCCTTACCACTGGCTTGGCATGTGACACAGGAGCGACAAAACTCCTTTGTGTCCTCTGACATATGTGGCCAATGAAAATGTGGAACAAGCCTGTCCCAGGTCTTGTTTTGGCCCAAGTGTCCTGCTAAAGGGATGTCATGTGCTAGGGTCAAGAGGAACCCCTAAACTTCTGAGGTATTACCAGCCTCCTGGTGGCTCCAGGGGCTGGGTCTCTACTCTCAGAATATAGGAGTCCCTCATCCCAATAAACTTTATGGGACCCACTAGCACTCCCAGCAGCCTCAGCAGCAGCCTGCTGTCTGAGGGGTTCAAGAGAGGGGCAGCACTGTTGCTCCTTACTCAGATCTTCCCTAGAAGGGCCCCCTGCCCCCAAGAACTCAACCTGATCAGGCTCAAGTCCCTCTGGGGCAGTTCCTTCTTCAGGATCTGCTTCACCTCCCTCTGGGGGTGAATCTGTGATCTGAGACAGAGGGGAAGGCACTGCCTTTACCCTACTGCTCCTCCTCTTGGGAAGCATCTGGTCCATTGTTCCAGGATCCAGAGCTGGTTCAGTGTCATGCATTCTTGCTTGTGACCTGGTCACAGCAAATACCTCTGCAGGGATGCCCAACATCTCAGCATGAGTCCATAACTCTACTTCAGACCAGGCTGAAGTCTCTAGATCATTGCCCAATAGACATTCGACAGGGAGGTCTGCACTGACTACAACCTTCTTGAGGCCAGTTACCCCTCCCCAGGAGAAATTCACAACTGCCAGACTATGGTTGGTCTTGACGTTGCTTGCATTGGTCACCTGGTACATTTCGCCCAGGATGATCTGTCCAGGGTCCACAAGATCCTCTGCCACCATGGTGACACTAGCACCTGTGTCCCTAAATGCCAAAGCCTGTTTGCCATTTATTACAGGCTGCTGTTTGTATTTGCCCAGATTACTGGGACTCACTAGGAAGGACATATTAAGGTCTCCCTCACAAATCAGCATTGCCTGAGTGGGCACTCTGACTAGGTCAGAGTCCACTTCAGAACCCAGGGTCAACCCTACTACACCCTTATTCTGTGTACCACCTCCACCAGTAGCTGAACTAGGGGGAACAGTTGCCTTAGGGGCAGGAGTGGTGGTGGTTTGGTCTTTGGACTTGTTACAGTCAGAAGTCCAGTGCCCTTTCTGTTTACAGAATTTGCACCAGGGCTTCTTTTGGCCTTTTCCCTTGTTGGATTGTGACTCCCCACCAGATGCAGATTTTTGGGGCCCTTGTGAAGACTTCTGGTCTTTTGACTTATCCCCACCTTTCTCAGAGCCCTTAGGATCTTGCTTCTTGGTGTCACCCCCTTGGTTCTGGGGTTTCTGCCTCACCCTGGTTCTGACCCATTTGTCTGCCTTCTTTCCCAATTCTTGGGGAGAGGTCAGATCCGAGTCCACCAGGTACTGATGCAACAACTGGTTCTGGCAATTATTAAGGATTTGTTCTCTCATCATCAGATTATACAATCCCTTGAAATCAGTAACCCTACTGCCAACCAGCCAACCCTCCAGAGCCTTGGTTGCACAATCAACAAAGTCAGTCCAGTCCTGAGTCTGTGCCTTCTGGGTGTCTCTGAACTTCAACCTGTACTGCTCAGTGGTTAAGCCAAACCCATCTATCAGTGCACTCTTCAGGACTTCATAATCATCAGCATCCTCTTCTCTAACAGTGAGGAGCTTGTCTCTACCTTTATCTGAAAAGGAGAGCCACAAGATTGCTGCCCACTGCTTTTGGGGGACCTGCTGTACTCTACAGGCCCTCTCCATAGCAGTTATCCACTTGTGGATATCATCCCCACTCTGGTAGGGAGGAACAACCTTGCTCAGGTTCCTATGGTCTGGAATAGATTCTCTGCCTCTAGGGACACTGTTGCTGCCACCAAGGGGTTCTAACCCCTCTCTTCTAGAAGCTCTCTGGATCTCCAGGGCTTCTCTATCCAGTGCCAACTGCTTGGTTCTGAGGGCAACTCTTGCTTCCTCATACTGCAGCAGTTTGCACATTCTTTCAGAGGAGGTCTCTCTTATGGGAAAGTATGAGTTCCTCTGGTGGACAAATTCTCTGCCAGAGTGATAAGAGTGCTCAGATTCCCTGGAAGGGGACCTATGCCTCTCCTCCACTCTGTCAGTTCTCTTAGGGAGAATTCCTCTGTCCTTTTCAGGCCCCTTGAGGCCTGGCCCTTCAATCACAGAGTCCTGGTCATTCTGATTTTCATCATCTGACCCAGATACTGTAATTGACCCACCCACTGATTCAGATCCATTAGCTCCTAGAGCCAATCTAAGATCATCTGCTGTCAGCAGATCTATCAGGTGTAGGGTTGAGGGACTCTGTCCTAGCCTCAGGTGTCTTTCAACACACATGGCTCTCAAGTCAGAGAAAGCCATGTCCTTATACTGAGGCTGAGTGGATCCACTGGTTCCACCCTTTAAGGACATTCTAGTGTTGTGCAGTGTTGTACTACCTACACTAGTTTGTGGCCTACTGATACTAGCTTGAGCTGTAGAAAGGGTGTGCTATCCCTTGGCACACAGCTCTAAGTTCAGTAGAACTTATTGATACTAAGCTTGACTTTATATGTACCTTAAGTACCTATAGTGGTTTTCAGTTAGTAATTCAAATAGAGATTTTCTGGTAAAACAATAGCAAGCTGGAATCCCACACGCTGCCCACCAATGTGAGAAGTTGGCCTGGTATATGCTGTTCACTAATTAAAGTGGACACCTTGCACCAGAACAATTCGACTCTTATGGTAGATAGGTTTAAGACAACCTTTATAGAAAGCTATCCTAGTGGTAGCTGTGGAGAGCAGCCTTCAGGCTAAGTCTTGAAGGAATGTAAAGCAGCTTGTTTTACCACACAATCTCTTGAATCACCAAATGAAAAGACACCACACAGGTATATATATCAAATATATATGTATTTATTAATAAACACTCTCTACTAATCTCTTTATGAGATTAGAAGTCAGGAACATATGTACAAGTCAAATGTTATCAAAATAAGTTTAGCACAATCGAATATCACAATCTTAGTTTGCTAGACCTAGGCCTAGGGCATCTAGAATTGAGGGACCCCCAAGAACCACCCCAGGTAGTTGTAGGAGACCCACAGGGGACAGACGCGGTGTCCTGGCACCGGTGCGAGTCCTGTGCGAGTCTATGCGCTCAGACGCGATTGAGATTTCAATGTTAAAGGTCCCTTGCGTGTTCGAGGCGAACACACCGATCGGTCCTTGTACGAGTCGAAGGATACGGTTACAGATAGTATTGCAAGGGAGTTGGACGCGGTGTGTCTAACACAGACGCGAACCACGTACGAGTCAGCGCAATTGTCGCACTGAGAAAAGGAGAGTTTTAGGACACTTCTAGGGAAGCTACAAGCAAGTCACTTACAGGGTAAGTAGTTCTAGGGCCCACACCCACAGGAGCACCGTAGTGCTGAAGTTACCTCACCCAGGGGAGCCGGGTGCATAGGTGTTCTTTGGTGTCGGGTCGCGGCGTCGTTTTCAATGGGAGCCAGTGAAGACTTGCTGCTTGCGGCGACAGGAGAAGTGTCCGGAGGAATCCAAGCCTGGATTCAGAAGATCGAAGACCTGAAAGCAGAGGGGACAGTGTTCAAAGTCACTTGGCAGTGACTCGGGGCAAGGAAGATGGATGCCCACCGTCGTCGCAAGATTCAGGTCGGTCGCAGTTGCCTTGACTCTTCAGCCACGAGGTCCAGGAGGCGTCGACGACAACCAGGAGCTGGATTCGGCGTGTCCCACGAAGTTTGCAGCTTACTGCGGTGTCGGCGACTCGATCGGAGCCAACAAGCCTTGGTAACAGCAAGTCTTGGGGAAAGTGTGAAGAGGCAATGGCGCAGACCAGCAAGCTCTGTGGGACTCACCCAGCGAGGGTAAATTAGGGCAGGCCTGGAGCAATCAGAGGAGCCCTTTGGTTTCTTTAGAAAGTCTTCTGGGGACCCACAAGCCGGCTGGCAAGGGATCACAAAGACGCCTTGGGAGGATTCACTCACAGGGGCCCACGGTCACTCGGGATGTGGTAGGCCTCTGATCTTAGGAGGGATTCTTGCTGGAGGCTGGGACCACACGTGATCCAAAGCACAAGTTCGTGGAACGTTGTGAAGGGGTTGCACTTGACAATAGTGCACGGTACCCAGGGGTCGCGGTTCCTCATTACTCTTGAGGTTCACTGGCCTCAGCTTCGCTGGGGACTCACGATGGCCTTTGCGAAGTCAGGAAATCCACTTCTTGGGCTGCAGGGACTTCGGACTCCGGCGGGAGCGGCGTAGTTTGCGACCGTCGTTTGTAGTTTTTGGTGCCTGCCAAGCAGGGGAGTCACTCCTTGACTCCAAGGGAGATTCTTCAGTCTTCCAAAGGTAGTGGAACGTCGAAGGTCCGGGATTCTTCTTGTAGAGCGTCGTCCAGGGAAATCTAGGGTGCAATGCACAGGTTCCCCCTCTTATACTAAAAGAAGGGGAGGGACTAGCTCTATGACCCTACCTATGGGAGGGTCAGGGGAGTGGGTGGCTACACCCACTTCCCTTTGTCCAGTTTCACGCCAGAGCAGGGGCAGGTAGCCCCTGAGCCGGTTTGAACTGGCATATGCACAGAGGAGCCTTCTGCTCCCCCAGTGCAGGACTTCAAAGCACTCTAAGAGTGCACCCACCCAGCCCCAATACACTAAACCCTGTCTGGAAGGTGGTCACACCCCCTTGGGACAGGATATCTATTGTTGGGCTTCCTCCACTGCGAGTGTTGGTCATCAGCAGGAGGGCAGCCCAGTGTCTGTGACTGGTGGCATCCATTTTGTGATGCCAGGGCTCTGCAGGATTCTACCGCGTTTCCACAGTAGGTACATGTCTATCCCTCTAGAAGGGTGGAATGCTACCCCCGCCGCCAGGACTGGCGGGGGGTAGTATTCCAAGGTGTTTGACACCAAACACGACATGTTTCGATGCAGCCATTCCAAAGTTAGCATTTTACCGCGAGGATATAATGCACTTAAAAGTATATGGTTTAACCGCATCCACAAACAGCACCAGAGAATGGACTCTGAGAGCTGCAGAGGGGCCCTGCTCAGGCAGAGGCACCTCCTCACATAAAAGCCAAGCACCCTGCCCTCAGGATTGATAGGGCCTGCCTTAGGGGTGACTGATAGGGTTATATGTGTGTGTAGGAGAGATATAGGGAACCTATATCTCAGTGAGGGGTGCTAGCACTTCCTCACTCAGGCTGCAGTAGCAGGCCTGTGGTGTCAGATTTAGTCTGCTTCCCAGGGGTGGCATAATACATGCTGCAGCCCCTGGTAGGCCTGTGAAGTACCTATGCCCTTGGTACCTAAGGTACCATATACTAGGGACTCATAAGGTGCCACAGTATCCAATCACTAGTGCACCTAGAGTGCACTCCAAATCGTTTAGAGAGAACAGAGAGGCTGGGGCCCTGATTAGCAGGGTCCCAGCCTGACTATAGCCAGAAACCAGTGTAAACATCAGAAAAAAAGTGGGGGCAACATAAGAGGCAGATCCTACTCTCCTACACAACCCCCCCAAACGCAGGGACACTAAACTAACCTTGACCAGTTGAGTCTTCGTGTTCAAAGTGGAAATACCTTGAGAGTCCATCTGCATTGGCATGTTGGGTCCCAGGTCTATGTTCCACTGTATAGTCCATCCCCTGTAGGGAAATGGACCACCTCAAAAGTTTTGGGTTTTCTCCTTTCATTTGTTTAAGCCATAGGAGGGGCTTGTGGTCGGTCTGAACTATGAAGTGAGTGCCAAACAAGTATGGCCTCAGCTTCTTCAGGGCCCACACCACAGCAAAGGCCTCCCTCTCTATAGCTGACCAACGTTTCTCTCTAGGGGTCAGCCTTCTGCTAATAAAAGCTACTGGCTGGTCTTGACCTTCATCATTCAGTTGAGACAGTACAGCTCCCACACCCAGCTCAGAAGCATCTGTTTGGACAATGAACTTTTTGGTGTAGTCTGGACTCTGTAAGAAGGGGGCAGTGCACATGGCCTGCTTTAGGTCTTCAAATGCCTTTTGACAGCTAGCTGTCCACTGAACCCTTTTTGGCATTTTCTTTGAGGTCAGATCATTCAAGGGGGTCACTATAGATCCATATCCCTTGACAAACCTCCTATAGTACCCAGACAGGCCTAAGAAGGCTCTCACCTGTGTCTGGGTGGTTGGAGCAACCCATTCCATTATGGTTTGGATTTTGCTCTGTAAAGGCTGAACCTGGCCTCCACCTACAAGGTGGCCCAGGTACACAACCTGACTCTGCCCTATCTGGCACTTAGTGGCCTTGATAGTGAGGCCTGCTTTCTGCAGGGCCTCCAAAACATTCCTGAGGTGGACCAGGTGATCCTGCCAGGAGGAACTAAAGACAGCAATATCATCTAGATAAGCTGAGCAATAAGTTTCCATCCCTGTCAGAACTTTATTCACCAACCTCTGAAAAGTGGCAGGTGCATTTTTCAATCCAAAGGGCATCACCACAAAGTGGTAGTGCCCACCAGGGGTCGAAAATGCTGTCTTGGCTTTTGCATCATCAGCTAATCTGATCTGCCAGTAGCCAGCTGTCAGGTCAAACGTGCTTAGATACTTGGCTGAGGCCAAAGTATCAATCAGCTCATCTGCCCTTGGTATGGGATAGGCATCAGTCCTAGTGACTGCATTGAGGCCTCTGTAGTCTACACAAAACCTCATTTCTTTCTTACCACCCTGGGTATGAGGCTTGGGTACCAGGACTACTGGACTAGCCCAAGGGCTATCTGAAGGCTCAATTACACCTAGCTCCAACATTTTCTGGACTTCAGTCCTGATACAGTCCCTGACATGGTCAGGTTGCCTGTAGATCTTATTCTTGACAGGCAGACTGTCTCCAGTGTCCACCTCATGGGTGCACCAGGAAGTCTGACTAGGGGTCAGGCTAAACATATGTCTATACTGTTGCAGAACTTGTCTGCACTCAGTTTGCTGATGGTCAGTGAGGCTGCTTGCCAAAGCAACACCATCTACTGACCCATCATCAGGGTTCTGTGAGAGCAGGTCAGGGAGAGGGTCGCTCTCCTCCTCCTGGTCCTCATCAGTTGCCATGAGCAAGCCCATGTCAGCCCTGTCAACATATGGCTTTAATCTGTTGACATGGAGCACCCTCAGGGGGCTCCTGGGAGTTCCAAGATTCACCAGGTAGGTGACTTCTCCCTTCTGTTCAACTATTGTATGGGGGCCACTCCACTTGTCCTGGAGGGCTGCTGGGGCCACAGGCTCCAACACCCACACTTTCTGTCCTGGCTGGTATACAGTCAGTACAGCCTTTTGGTCATGCCAAGCTTTTTGTAATTTTTGGCTGGCCTCCAGGTTTTTGGTTGCCTTCTTCATGTACTCTGCCATCCGGGAGCGGAGACCAAGTACATAGTCCATCACATCTTGTTTGGGGGGCTTGAGAGGTAACTCCCAGCCCTCTTTTACCAAACACAGTGGACCTCTCACAGGATGCCCAAACAGAAGCTCAAATGGGCTGTAACCAACCCCCTTCTGTGGAACCTCTCTGTATGCAAACAACAGGCAAGGAAGAAGAAGGTCCCATTTCCGCCTAAGCTTCTCTGGGAGACCTTTAATCATTCCTTTCAAGGTTTTGTTGAAGCGTTCAACTAAACCATTGCATTGTGGGTGATAGGGGGTGGTGAACTTGTAAGTTACACCACACTCCTTCCACATTGCTTTTAGATATCCTGACATGAAGTTGGTACCTCTGTCAGAAATGACCTCCTTTGGGAAACCCACTCTGGAGAAGACTCCAATGAGGGCTCTTGCCACCACAGGGGCTGTGGTGGTCCTCAGGGGAATTGCTTCTGGGTACCTGGTGGCATGATCCACTACCACCAGGATAAACCTGTGCCCAGATGCAGTTTGAGGGTCAAGGGGACCAACAATGTCAATCCCTACCCTTTCAAAGGGTACCCCCACCACCGGTAGTGGTATCAGGGGGGCCTTTGTTGTGCCACCTGCCTTACCACTGGCTTGGCATGTGACACAGGAGCGACAAAACTCCTTTGTGTCCTCTGACATATGTGGCCAATGAAAATGTGGAACAAGCCTGTCCCAGGTCTTGTTTTGGCCCAAGTGTCCTGCTAAAGGGATGTCATGTGCTAGGGTCAAGAGGAACCCCTAAACTTCTGAGGTATTACCAGCCTCCTGGTGGCTCCAGGGGCTGGGTCTCTACTCTCAGAATATAGGAGTCCCTCATCCCAATAAACTTTATGGGACCCACTAGCACTCCCAGCAGCCTCAGCAGCAGCCTGCTGTCTGAGGGGTTCAAGAGAGGGGCAGCACTGTTGCTCCTTACTCAGATCTTCCCTAGAAGGGCCCCCTGCCCCCAAGAACTCAACCTGATCAGGCTCAAGTCCCTCTGGGGCAGTTCCTTCTTCAGGATCTGCTTCACCTCCCTCTGGGGGTGAATCTGTGATCTGAGACAGAGGGGAAGGCACTGCCTTTACCCTACTGCTCCTCCTCTTGGGAAGCATCTGGTCCATTGTTCCAGGATCCAGAGCTGGTTCAGTGTCATGCATTCTTGCTTGTGACCTGGTCACAGCAAATACCTCTGCAGGGATGCCCAACATCTCAGCATGAGTCCATAACTCTACTTCAGACCAGGCTGAAGTCTCTAGATCATTGCCCAATAGACATTCGACAGGGAGGTCTGCACTGACTACAACCTTCTTGAGGCCAGTTACCCCTCCCCAGGAGAAATTCACAACTGCCAGACTATGGTTGGTCTTGACGTTGCTTGCATTGGTCACCTGGTACATTTCGCCCAGGATGATCTGTCCAGGGTCCACAAGATCCTCTGCCACCATGGTGACACTAGCACCTGTGTCCCTAAATGCCAAAGCCTGTTTGCCATTTATTACAGGCTGCTGTTTGTATTTGCCCAGATTACTGGGACTCACTAGGAAGGACATATTAAGGTCTCCCTCACAAATCAGCATTGCCTGAGTGGGCACTCTGACTAGGTCAGAGTCCACTTCAGAACCCAGGGTCAACCCTACTACACCCTTATTCTGTGTACCACCTCCACCAGTAGCTGAACTAGGGGGAACAGTTGCCTTAGGGGCAGGAGTGGTGGTGGTTTGGTCTTTGGACTTGTTACAGTCAGAAGTCCAGTGCCCTTTCTGTTTACAGAATTTGCACCAGGGCTTCTTTTGGCCTTTTCCCTTGTTGGATTGTGACTCCCCACCAGATGCAGATTTTTGGGGCCCTTGTGAAGACTTCTGGTCTTTTGACTTATCCCCACCTTTCTCAGAGCCCTTAGGATCTTGCTTCTTGGTGTCACCCCCTTGGTTCTGGGGTTTCTGCCTCACCCTGGTTCTGACCCATTTGTCTGCCTTCTTTCCCAATTCTTGGGGAGAGGTCAGATCCGAGTCCACCAGGTACTGATGCAACAACTGGTTCTGGCAATTATTAAGGATTTGTTCTCTCATCATCAGATTATACAATCCCTTGAAATCAGTAACCCTACTGCCAACCAGCCAACCCTCCAGAGCCTTGGTTGCACAATCAACAAAGTCAGTCCAGTCCTGAGTCTGTGCCTTCTGGGTGTCTCTGAACTTCAACCTGTACTGCTCAGTGGTTAAGCCAAACCCATCTATCAGTGCACTCTTCAGGACTTCATAATCATCAGCATCCTCTTCTCTAACAGTGAGGAGCTTGTCTCTACCTTTATCTGAAAAGGAGAGCCACAAGATTGCTGCCCACTGCTTTTGGGGGACCTGCTGTACTCTACAGGCCCTCTCCATAGCAGTTATCCACTTGTGGATATCATCCCCACTCTGGTAGGGAGGAACAACCTTGCTCAGGTTCCTATGGTCTGGAATAGATTCTCTGCCTCTAGGGACACTGTTGCTGCCACCAAGGGGTTCTAACCCCTCTCTTCTAGAAGCTCTCTGGATCTCCAGGGCTTCTCTATCCAGTGCCAACTGCTTGGTTCTGAGGGCAACTCTTGCTTCCTCATACTGCAGCAGTTTGCACATTCTTTCAGAGGAGGTCTCTCTTATGGGAAAGTATGAGTTCCTCTGGTGGACAAATTCTCTGCCAGAGTGATAAGAGTGCTCAGATTCCCTGGAAGGGGACCTATGCCTCTCCTCCACTCTGTCAGTTCTCTTAGGGAGAATTCCTCTGTCCTTTTCAGGCCCCTTGAGGCCTGGCCCTTCAATCACAGAGTCCTGGTCATTCTGATTTTCATCATCTGACCCAGATACTGTAATTGACCCACCCACTGATTCAGACCCATTAGCTCCTAGAGCCAATCTAAGATCATCTGCTGTCAGCAGATCTATCAGGTGTAGGGTTGAGGGACTCTGTCCTAGCCTCAGGTGTCTTTCAACACACATGGCTCTCAAGTCAGAGAAAGCCATGTCCTTATACTGAGGCTGAGTGGATCCACTGGTTCCACCCTTTAAGGACATTCTAGTGTTGTGCAGTGTTGTACTACCTACACTAGTTTGTGGCCTACTGATACTAGCTTGAGCTGTAGAAAGGGTGTGCTATCCCTTGGCACACAGCTCTAAGTTCAGTAGAACTTATTGATACTAAGCTTGACTTTATATGTACCTTAAGTACCTATAGTGGTTTTCAGTTAGTAATTCAAATAGAGATTTTCTGGTAAAACAATAGCAAGCTGGAATCCCACACGCTGCCCACCAATGTGAGAAGTTGGCCTGGTATATGCTGTTCACTAATTAAAGTGGACACCTTGCACCAGAACAATTCGACTCTTATGGTAGATAGGTTTAAGACAACCTTTATAGAAAGCTATCCTAGTGGTAGCTGTGGAGAGCAGCCTTCAGGCTAAGTCTTGAAGGAATGTAAAGCAGCTTGTTTTACCACACAATCTCTTGAATCACCAAATGAAAAGACACCACACAGGTATATATATCAAATATATATGTATTTATTAATAAACACTCTCTACTAATCTCTTTATGAGATTAGAAGTCAGGAACATATGTACAAGTCAAATGTTATCAAAATAAGTTTAGCACAATCGAATATCACAATCTTAGTTTGCTAGACCTAGGTCTAGGGCATCTAGAATCGAGGGACCCCCAAGAACCACCCCAGGTAGTTGTAGGAGACCCACAGGGGACGGACGCGGTGACCTGGCACCGGTGCGAGTCCTGTGCGAGTCTATGCGCTCAGACGCGATTGAGATTTCAATGTTAAAGGTCCCTTGCGTGTTCGAGGCGAACACACCGATCGGTCCTTGTACGAGTCGAAGGACGCGGTTACAGATAGATATTGCAAGGGAGTTGGACGCGGTGTGTCTAACACAGACGCGAACCATGTACGAGTCAGCGCAATTGTCGCACTGAGAAAGTGAGAGTTTTAGGACACTTCTAGGGAAGCTACAAGCAAGTCACTTACAGGGTAAGTAGTTCTAGGGCCCACACCCACAGGAGCACCGTAGTGCTGAAGTTACCTCACCCAGGGGAGCCGGGTGCATAGGTGTTCTTTGGTGTCGGGTCGCGGCGTCGTTTTCAATGGGAGCCAGTGAAGACTTGCTGCTTGCGGCGACAGGAGAAGTGTCCGGAGGAATCCAAGCCTGGATTCAGAAGATGGAAGACCTGAAAGCAGAGGGGACAGTGTTCAAAGTCACTTGGCAGTGACTCGGGGCAAGGAAGATGGATGCCCACCGTCGTCGCAAGATTCAGGTCGTTCGCAGTTGCCTTGACTCTTCAGCCACGAGGTCCAGGAGGCGTCGACGACGACCAGGAGCTGGATTCGGCGTGTCCCACGATGTCTGCAGCTTACTGCGGTGTCGGCGACTCGATCGGAGCCAACAAGCCTTGGTAACAGCAAGTCTCGGGGAAAGTGTGAAGAGGCAATGGCGCAGACCAGCAAGGTCTGTGGGACTCACCCAGCGAGGGTAAGTCAGGGCAGGCCTGGAGCAACCAGGGGAGCCCTTTGGTTTCTTTAGAAAGTCTTCTGGGGACCCACAAGCCAGCTGGCAAGGGATCGCGAAGACGCCTTGGGAGGATTCACTCACAGGGGCCCACGGTCACTCGGGATGTGGTAGGCCTCTGATCTTAGGAGGGATTCCTGCTGGAGGCTGGGACCACACGTGGTCCAAAGCACAAGTTTGTGGAACGTTGTGAAGGGGTTGCACTTGACAATAGTGCACGGTACCCAGGGGTCGCGGTTCCTCGTTACTCTTGGGGTCCACTGGCCTCAGCTTCGCTGGGGACTCACGATGGCCTTTGAGAAGTCAGGAAATCCACTTCTTGGGCTGCAGGGACTTCGGACTCCGGCGGGAGCGGTGTAGTTTGCGACCGTCGTTTGTAGTTTTTGGTGCCTGCCAAGCAGGGGAGTCACTCCTTGACTCCAAGGGAGATTCTTCAGTCTTCCAAAGGTAGTGGAACGTCGAAGGTCCGGGATTCTTCTTGTAGAGCGTCGTCCAGGGAAATCTAGGGTGCAATGCACAGGTTCCCCCTCTTATACTAAAAGAAGGGGAGGGACTAGCTCTATGACCCTACCTATGGGAGGGTCAGGGGAGTGGGTGGCTACACCCACTTCCCTTTGTCCAGTTTCGCGCCAGAGCAGGGGCAGGTAGCCCCTGAGCCGGTTTGAACTGGCATATGCACAGAGGAGCCTTCTGCTCCCCCAGTGCAGGACTTCAAAGCACTCTAAGAGTGCACCCACCCAGCCCCAATACACTAAACCCTGTCTGGAAGGTGGTCACACCCCTTGGGACAGGATATCTATTGTTGGGCTTCCTCCACTGCGAGTGTTGGTCATCAGCAGGAGGGCAGCCCAGTGTCTGTGACTGGTGGCATCCATTTTGTGATGCCAGGGCTCTGCAGGATTCTACCGCGTTTCCACAGTAGGTACATGTCTATCCCTCTAGAAGGGTGGAATGCTACCCCCGCCGCCAGGACTGGCGGGGGGTAGTATTCCAAGGTGTTTGACACCAAACACGACATGTTTCGATGCAGCCATTCCAAAGTTAGCATTTTACCGCGAGGATATAATGCACTTAAAAGTATATGGTTTAACCGCATCCACAAACAGCACCAGAGAATGGACTCTGAGAGCTGCAGAGGGGCCCTGCTCAGGCAGAGGCACCCCCTCACATAGAAGCCAAGCACCCTGCCCTCAGGATTGATAGGGCCTGCCTTAGGGGTGACTGATAGGGTTATATGTGTGTGTAGGAGAGATATAGGGAACCTATATCTCAGTGAGGGGTGCTAGCACTTCCTCACTCAGGCTGCAGTAGCAGGCCTGTGGTGTCAGATTTAGTCTGCTTCCCAGGGGTGGCATAATACATGCTGCAGCCCCTGGTAGGCCTGTGAAGTACCTATGCCCTTGGTACCTAAGGTACCATATACTAGGGACTCATAAGGTGCCACAGTATCCAATCACTAGTGCACCTAGAGTGCACTCCAAATCGTTTAGAGAGAACAGAGAGGCTGGGGCCCTGATTAGCAGGGTCCCAGCCTGACTATAGCCAGAAACCAGTGTAAACATCAGAAAAAAAAGTGGGGGCAACATAAGAGGCAGATCCTACTCTCCTACACAACCCCCCCCAAACGCAGGGACACTAAACTAACCTTGACCAGTTGAGTCTTCGTGTTCAAAGTGGAAATACCTTGAGAGTCCATCTGCATTGGCATGTTGGGTCCCAGGTCTATGTTCCACTGTATAGTCCATCCCCTGTAGGGAAATGGACCACCTCAAAAGTTTTGGGTTTTCTCCTTTCATTTGTTTAAGCCATAGGAGGGGCTTGTGGTCGGTCTGAACTATGAAGTGAGTGCCAAACAAGTATGGCCTCAGCTTCTTCAGGGCCCATACCACAGCAAAGGCCTCCCTCTCTATAGCTGACCAACGTTTCTCTCTAGGGGTCAGCCTTCTGCTAATAAAAGCTACTGGCTGGTCTTGACCTTCATCATTCAGTTGAGACAGTACAGCTCCCACACCCAGCTCAGAAGCATCTGTTTGGACAATGAACTTTTTGGTGTAGTCTGGACTCTGTAAGATGGGGGCAGTGCACATGGCCTGCTTTAGGTCTTCAAATGCCTTTTGACAGCTAGCTGTCCACTGAACCTTTTTTGGCATTTTCTTTGAGGTCAGATCATTCAAGGGGGTCACTATAGATCCATATCCCTTGACAAACCTCCTATAGTACCCAGACAGGCCTAAGAAGGCTCTCACCTGTGTCTGGGTGGTTGGAGCAACCCATTCCATTATGGTTTGGATTTTGCTCTGTAAAGGCTGAACCTGGCCTCCACCTACAAGGTGGCCCAGGTACACAACCTGACTCTGCCCTATCTGGCACTTAGTGGCCTTGATAGTGAGGCCTGCTTTCTGCAGGGCCTCCAAAACATTCCTGAGGTGGACCAGGTGATCCTGCCAGGAGGAACTAAAGACAGCAATATCATCTAGATAAGCTGAGCAATAAGTTTCCATCCCTGTCAGAACTTTATTCACCAACCTCTGAAAAGTGGCAGGTGCATTTTTCAATCCAAAGGGCATCACCACAAAGTGGTAGTGCCCACCAGGGGTCGAAAATGCTGTCTTGGCTTTTGCATCATCAGCTAATCTGATCTGCCAGTAGCCAGCTGTTAGGTCAAACGTGCTTAGATACTTGGCTGAGGCCAAAGTATCAATCAGCTCATCTGCCCTTGGTATGGGATAGGCATCAGTCCTAGTGACTGCATTGAGGCCTCTGTAGTCTACACAAAACCTCATTTCTTTCTTACCACCCTGGGTATGAGGCTTGGGTACCAGGACTACTGGACTAGCCCAAGGGCTATCTGAAGGCTCAATTACACCTAGCTCCAACATTTTCTGGACTTCAGTCCTGATACAGTCCCTGACATGGTCAGGTTGCCTGTAGATCTTATTCTTGACAGGCAGACTGTCTCCAGTGTCCACCTCATGGGTGCACCAGGAAGTCTGACTAGGGGTCAGGCTAAACATATGTCTAAACTGTTGCAGAACTTGTCTGCACTCAGTTTGCTGATGGTCGGTGAGGCTGCTTGCCAAAGCAACACCATCTACTGACCCATCATCAGGGTTCTGAGAGAGCAGGTCAGGGAGAGGGTCACTCTCCTCCTCCTGGTCCTCATCAGTTGCCATGAGCAAGCCCATGTCAGCCCTGTCAACATATGGCTTTAATCTGTTGACATGGAGCACCCTCAGGGGGCTCCTGGGAGTTCCAAGATTCACCAGGTAGGTGACTTCTCCCTTCTGTTCAACTATTGTATGGGGGCCACTCCACTTGTCCTGGAGGGCTGCTGGGGCCACAGGCTCCAACACCCACACTTTCTGTCCTGGCTGGTATACAGTCAGTACAGCCTTTTGGTCATGCCAAGCTTTTTGTAATTCTTGGCTGGCCTCCAGGTTTTTGGTTGCCTTTTTCATGTACTCTGCCATCCGGGAGCGGAGACCAAGTACATAGTCCATCACATCTTGTTTGGGGGGCTTGAGAGGTAACTCCCAGCCCTCTTTTACCAAACACAGTGGACCTCTCACAGGATGCCCAAACAGAAGCTCAAATGGGCTGTAACCAACCCCCTTCTGTGGAACCTCTCTGTATGCAAACAACAGGCAAGGAAGAAGAAGGTCCCATTTCCGCCTAAGCTTCTCTGGGAGACCTTTAATCATTCCTTTCAAGGTTTTGTTGAAGCGTTCAACTAAACCATTGCATTGTGGGTGATAGGGGGTGGTGAACTTGTAAGTTACACCACACTCCTTCCACATTGCTTTTAGATATCCTGACATGAAGTTGGTACCTCTGTCAGAAATGACCTCCTTTGGGAAACCCACTCTGGAGAAGACTCCAATGAGGGCTCTTGCCACCACAGGGGCTGTGGTGGTCCTCAGGGGAATTGCTTCTGGGTACCTGGTGGCATGATCCACTACCACCAGGATAAACCTGTGCCCAGATGCAGTTTGAGGGTCAAGGGGACCAACAATGTCAATCCCTACCCTTTCAAAGGGTACCCCCACCACCGGTAGTGGTATCAGGGGGCCTTTGTTGTGCCACCTGCCTTACCACTGGCTTGGCATGTGACACAGGAGCGACAAAACTCCTTTGTGTCCTCTGACATATGTGGCCAATGAAAATGTGGAACAAGCCTGTCCCAGGTCTTGTTTTGGCCCAAGTGTCCTGCTAAAGGGATGTCATGTGCTAGGGTCAAGAGGAACCCCCTAAACTTCTGAGGTATTACCATCCTCCTGGTGGCTCCAGGGGCTGGGTCTCTACTCTCAGAATATAGGAGTCCCTCATCCCAATAAACTTTATGGGACCCACTAGCACTCCCAGCAGCCTCAGCAGCAGCCTGCTGTCTGAGGGGTTCAAGAGAGGGGCAGCACTGTTGCTCCTTACTCAGATCTTCCCTAGAAGGGCCCCCTGCCCCCAAGAACTCAACCTGATCAGGCTCAAGTCCCTCTGGGGCAGTTCCTTCTTCAGGATCTGCTTCACCTCCCTCTGGGGGTGAATCTGTGATCTGAGACAGAGGGAAGGCACTGCCTTTACCCTACTGCTCCTCCTCTTGGGAAGCATCTGGTCCATTGTTCCAGGATCCAGAGCTGGTTCAGTGTCATGCATTCTTGCTTGTGACCTGGTCACAGCAAATACCTCTGCAGGGATGCCCAACATCTCAGCATGAGTCCATAACTCTACTTCAGACCAGGCTGAAGTCTCTAGATCATTGCCCAATAGACATTCGACAGGGAGGTCTGCACTGACTACAACCTTCTTGAGGCCAGTTACCCCTCCCCAGGAGAAATTCACAACTGCCAGACTATGGTTGGTCTTGACGTTGCTTGCATTGGTCACCTGGTACATTTCGCCCAGGATGATCTGTCCAGGGTCCACAAGATCCTCTGCCACCATGGTGACACTAGCACCTGTGTCCCTAAATGCCAAAGCCTGTTTGCCATTTATTACAGGCTGCTGTTTGTATTTGCCCAGATTACTGGGACTCACTAGGAAGGACATATTAAGGTCTCCCTCACAAATCAGCATTGCCTGAGTGGGCACTCTGACTAGGTCAGAGTCCACTTCAGAACCCAGGGTCAACCCTACTACACCCTTATTCTGTGTACCACCTCCACCAGTAGCTGAACTAGGGGGAACAGTTGCCTTAGGGGCAGGAGTGGTGGTGGTTTGGTCTTTGGACTTGTTACAGTCAGAAGTCCAGTGCCCTTTCTGTTTACAGAATTTGCACCAGGGCTTCTTTTGGCCTTTTCCCTTGTTGGATTGTGACTCCCCACCAGATGCAGATTTTTGGGGCCCTTGTGAAGACTTCTGGTCTTTTGACTTATCCCCACCTTTCTCAGAGCCCTTAGGATCTTGCTTCTTGGTGTCACCCCCTTGGTTCTGGGGTTTCTGCCTCACCCTGGTTCTGACCCATTTGTCTGCCTTCTTTCCCAATTCTTGGGGAGAGGTCAGATCCGAGTCCACCAGGTACTGATGCAACAACTGGTTCTGGCAATTATTAAGGATTTGTTCTCTCATCATCAGATTATACAATCCCTTGAAATCAGTAACCCTACTGCCAACCAGCCAACCCTCCAGAGCCTTGGTTGCACAATCAACAAAGTCAGTCCAGTCCTGAGTCTGTGCCTTCTGGGTGTCTCTGAACTTCAACCTGTACTGCTCAGTGGTTAAGCCAAACCCATCTATCAGTGCACTCTTCAGGACTTCATAATCATCAGCATCCTCTTCTCTAACAGTGAGGAGCTTGTCTCTACCTTTATCTGAAAAGGAGAGCCACAAGATTGCTGCCCACTGCTTTTGGGGGACCTGCTGTACTCTACAGGCCCTCTCCATAGCAGTTATCCACTTGTGGATATCATCCCCACTCTGGTAGGGAGGAACAACCTTGCTCAGGTTCCTATGGTCTGGAATAGATTCTCTGCCTCTAGGGACACTGTTGCTGCCACCAAGGGGTTCTAACCCCTCTCTTCTAGAAGCTCTCTGGATCTCCAGGGCTTCTCTATCCAGTGCCAACTGCTTGGTTCTGAGGGCAACTCTTGCTTCCTCATACTGCAGCAGTTTGCACATTCTTTCAGAGGAGGTCTCTCTTATGGGAAAGTATGAGTTCCTCTGGTGGACAAATTCTCTGCCAGAGTGATAAGAGTGCTCAGATTCCCTGGAAGGGGACCTATGCCTCTCCTCCACTCTGTCAGTTCTCTTAGGGAGAATTCCTCTGTCCTTTTCAGGCCCCTTGAGGCCTGGCCCTTCAATCACAGAGTCCTGGTCATTCTGATTTTCATCATCTGACCCAGATACTGTAATTGACCCACCCACTGATTCAGACCCATTAGCTCCTAGAGCCAATCTAAGATCATCTGCTGTCAGCAGATCTATCAGGTGTAGGGTTGAGGGACTCTGTCCTAGCCTCAGGTGTCTTTCAACACACATGGCTCTCAAGTCAGAGAAAGCCATGTCCTTATACTGAGGCTGAGTGGATCCACTGGTTCCACCCTTTAAGGACATTCTAGTGTTGTGCAGTGTTGTACTACCTACACTAGTTTGTGGCCTACTGATACTAGCTTGAGCTGTAGAAAGGGTGTGCTATCCCTTGGCACACAGCTCTAAGTTCAGTAGAACTTATTGATACTAAGCTTGACTTTATATGTACCTTAAGTACCTATAGTGGTTTTCAGTTAGTAATTCAAATAGAGATTTTCTGGTAAAACAATAGCAAGCTGGAATCCCACACGCTGCCCACCAATGTGAGAAGTTGGCCTGGTATATGCTGTTCACTAATTAAAGTGGACACCTTGCACCAGAACAATTCGACTCTTATGGTAGATAGGTTTAAGACAACCTTTATAGAAAGCTATCCTAGTGGTAGCTGTGGAGAGCAGCCTTCAGGCTAAGTCTTGAAGGAATGTAAAGCAGCTTGTTTTACCACACAATCTCTTGAATCACCAAATGAAAAGACACCACACAGGTATATATATCAAATATATATGTATTTATTAATAAACACTCTCTACTAATCTCTTTATGAGATTAGAAGTCAGGAACATATGTACAAGTCAAATGTTATCAAAATAAGTTTAGCACAATCGAATATCACAATCTTAGTTTGCTAGACCTAGGTCTAGGGCATCTAGAATCGAGGGACCCCCAAGAACCACCCCAGGTAGTTGTAGGAGACCCACAGGGGACGGACGCGGTGACCTGGCACCGGTGCGAGTCCTGTGCGAGTCTATGCACTCAGACGCGATTGAGATTTCAATGTTAAAGGTCCCTTGCGTGTTCGAGGCGAACACACCGATCGGTCCTTGTACGAGTCGAAGGACGCGGTTACAGATAGTAGTTGCAAGGGAGTTGGACGCGGTGTGTCTAACACAGACGCGAACCTTGTGCGAGTCAGTGCAATGGAGATCTCAGTGTTACAGGCCCTTTGTGTGTTCGAGGCGAACACCGATCGGACTCATTACGAGTCGAAGGATACAGTTTTAGATAGTGTTACAAAGGAGATGGACGCGGTGTGTCTAACACAGACGCGAACCCTGTACGAGTCAGCGCAATTGTCGCACTTAGAAAGTTAGGGGCAGTTTTACGTTGAACTAGCGCAGCGGGGTACAGCAAGTCATTTTACTGCGCCGCGCTGCGTTAGTTTTGAAGCACAGGGATGCGACATATTTACAAGAATATGTCGCATCCTTGTGTCTTCCCCTGCGCTGGCGCACAAACTGCAGCCATGCAGCCAGCGCAGGCACCCTTGCACCATGGTGCAAGGATGCCTGCGTCGTGGGGAGATTGTTTTTGTGCAGGAAGGGGAACCTTCCTGCACAAAAACAATCACTACAATCATTTCTCCAATGCGTGCGGCAGAACGCAGCACGCATTGAAAGAGGAAAAACGTAGATCGGTGCGCCTCGCTACACCACCTCTAGGGTGGCGTAGCTTTCAGACGCATCTCCAGAGTTACGATTTCTCGTAATTCTGGAGATTTGTCTTGTTCCATGATTGTTGCGTGGGAACACCCACAGCAACACTCCATGGAACACCCCTTCACCGCAAAGTGCTGCGTGTGGAAGGGGCCATATTTACAAGGAGAGGAAAAGTCACGCAGGGTGGCTTTTCCTCTCCTTGTAAATATGGACAGGCTCCTGCGCCACCAGTACGTCACGAAAGTGACGTACTGGTGGCGCAGGGGGCTCGTAAATCTGCCCCGTAGAGTTTTAGGACACTTCTAGGGAAGCTACAAGCAAGTCACTTACAGGGTAAGTAGTTCTAGGGCCCACACCCACAGGAGCACCGTAGTGCTGAAGTTACCTCACCCAGGGGAGCCGGGTGCATAGGTGTTCTTTGGTGTCGGGTCGTGGCGTCGTTTTCAATGGGAGCCAGTGAAGACTTGCTGTTTGCGGCGACAGGAGAAGTGTCCGGAGGAATCCAAGCCTGGATTCAGAAGATGGAAGACCTGAAAGCAGAGGGGACAGAGTTCAAAGTCACTTGGCAGTGACTCGGGGCAAGGAAGATGGATGCCCACCGTCGTTGCAAGATTCAGGTCGTTCACAGTTGCCTTGACTCTTCAGCCACGAGCTTCAGGAGGAGTCGACGATGACCAGGAGCTGGATTCGGCGTGTCCCACAATGTCTGCAGCTTACTGCTGTGTCGGTGACTCGATCGGAGCCAACAAGCCTTGGTAACAGCAAGTCTCGGGGAAAGTGTGAAGAGGCAATGGCGCAGACCAGCAAGGTCTGTGGGACTCACCCAGCGAGGGTAAGTCAGGGCAGGCCTGGAGCAATCAGGGGAGCTCTTCGGTTTCTTTAGTAAGTCTTCTGGGGAGCCACAAGCCAGCTGGCAAGGGATCGCAAAGACGCCTCGGGAGGATTCGCTCACAGGGGCCCACGGTCACTCGGGACGTGGTAGGCCTCTGATCTTCTGAGAGATTCCTGCGGGAGGCTGGGACCATACGTGGTCCAAAGCACAAATTCGTGGAACGTTGTGAAGGGGTTGCACTCGACAATAGTGCACGGTACCCAGGGGTCGCGGTTCCTCATTACTCTTGGGGTCCACTGGCCTCAGCTTCGCTGGGGCTCACAATGGCCTTTGGGAAGTCAGGAAATCCACTTCTTGGGCTGCAGGGACTTCGGACTCCGGCGGGAGTGGCGTAGTTTGTGACCATCATTTGTAGTTTTTGGTGCCTGCCAAGCAGGGGAGTCACTCCTTGACTCCAAGGGAGATTCTTCAGTCTTCCAAAGGTAGTGGAACATCGAAGGTCCGGGATTCATCTTGTAGAGTGTCGTCCAGGGAAATCTAGGGTGCAATGCACAGGTTCCCCCTCTTATACTAAAAGAAAGGGAGGGACTAGCTCTATGACCCTACCTATGGGAGGGTCAGGGGAGTTGGTGGCTACACCCACTTCCCTTTGTCCAGTTTTGCACCAGAGCAGGGGCAGGTAGCCCCTGAGCCGGTTTGAACTGGCATATGCACAGAGGAACCTTCTGCTCCCCCAGTGCAGGACTTCAAAGCACTCTAAGAGTGCACCCACCCAGCCCCAATACACTAAACCCTGTCTGGGAGGTGGTCACACCCCCTTGGGACAGGATATCTATTGTTGGGCTTCCTCCACTGCGAGAGTTGGTCATCAGCAGGAGGGCAGCCCAGTGTCTGTGACTGGTGGCATCCATTTTGTGATGCCAGGGCTCTGCAGGATTCTACCGCGTTTCCACAGCAGGTACATGTCTATCCCTCTAGAAGGGTGTAATGCTACCCCCGCCGCCAGGACTGGCGGGGGGGTAGTATTCCAAGATGTTTGACACCAAACACGACATGTTTCGATGCAGCCATTCCAAAGTTAGCATTCCACCGCGAGGATATAATGCACTTTAAAGTATATGGTTTAACCGCATCCACAAACAGCACCAGAGAATGGACTCTGAGAGCTGCAGAGGGGCCCTGCTCAGGCAGAGGCACCCCCTCACATAGAAGCCAAGCACCCTGCCCTCAGGATTGATAGGGCCTGCCTTAGGGGTGACTGATAGGTTTATATGTGTGTGTAGGAGAGATATAGGGGACCTATATCTCAGTGAGGGGTGCTAGCACTTCCTCACCCAGGCTGCAGTAGCAGGCCTGTGGTGTCAGATTTAGTCTGCTTCCCAGGGGTGACATAATACATGCTGCAGCCCCTGGTAGGCCTGTGAAGTACCTATGCCCTTGGTACCTAAGGTACCATATACTAGGGACTCATAAGGTACCACAGTATCCAATCACTAGTGCACCTAGAGTGCACTCCAAATCGTTTAAAGAGAAAGCAGATAGGCTGGGGACCTGAATAGCAGGTTCCCAGCCAAACTAAGTCAAAAACCAACAAAACACCAGGAAAAAAAGTGGGGGCAACCATGTAGTCAGATTCCACCTTCCTACATAACCCCCCCCAAACGAAAGGAGATGAGGCTAACCTTGTCCAGGTGAGCCTGTATTTACTGAGTGGCCATATAAGGAAGTACCTGCACTAGCATGGTTACCCCCTGTCTTATGGTCCACTAAGTTATCCCTCACCCTAAGGGTATGAGAGGGTCTCTACCTGTGGGGTGTTTTGGTAAAGGACAAGGCTGATGAGGTGTCTGAGCAGGGAAGTGAGACCCTAGGGAAGTTGGTCTCAGTTTCCTCAGATCACTGGTCACCATGTATGCCTGTCTTTCCATGACTGAGCTGCACTTTGCTCTAAGGGTCAACCTTTGGCTGCCTACAGCTGGGGGTTGGGTCCCTTTGGGTGGAACACTGGAGGGACATGGCAGGTTTGGGACCTTTTGGTTCCAGGTTTGCCCTTGCCTAACAGAGTCCTTCTGGGGAAGGTCCCTACACAAAGGTATGGGGGATCCCTCAGTGTGTGGAGGAATTTTCACCTGGCTAGGGCTACTAGACTCGGTGCCCCTAATCTGCTGATGGGGGGGTTCCTCTGGACAGGGGGCCCTGTGGGGTCCACTGACCTCCCTGACCTCTGCAGCCCTGGGCTGCCTGAGGTAGCGTAGAGAGGGGCAGGTTACCTGCTCCAGACTGGGTACCACCTTGGAAGGGTCCTCTGCCATCAGGGGTGGGGCCAGGCCAGGCCTGACTACCTCTGGGGCAGTTCCTTCACTAGGGGTAGGATCAGTTCCCTGAGGAGGCTGACCCTTACCTGCTGTCTGGGGGAAGGAGACTTTTCTTCAACCCCTGTGCTCTTCTTTGGGGGAGAGTGGGCCATTCTTCCAGGCTCCATCTCTCCAGCATTTCCCTGGGCTGGGGCTGTGGCCATCACAGCCCCACTAGCTTTTTCAGGGACGCCTAGCATCTTCAGATGGGTTTGGTGTTCAACTTCAGCCCAGGCTGAAATTTCCAGATCATTGCCCATCAGGCAATCTACGGGCAAGTTGGGGGACACTGCCACTCTTTTTGGGCCTGTGACCCCCTCCCAGCTGAGATTGACTATGGCCATGGGGTGATCTGTCCTGACACCATCAATGTTGGTCACCTGGTATTTAAACTCAGGTAAAAGCTGGTGAGGGGGGACTAGTTTCCCTGCCACCATGGTGACACTAGCCCCTGTGTCCCTGAATGCCACAGCCTTCCGACCATTAATCATTGGCTCCAGTCTGTACCTGCCCAATGCAATGGGACCCATGGTAAAGGTGGCAAATCCTATACCACCATCAGATTCTGAGGAGTCTGTTGAGAGGGACCTGTCTAAACTAGGTCCCACCTCTGTTCCCCTTGCAAAAGCACCTAACTTTTTGGGTGCACTACTCCCAACTGGAGGATTACTACTGGTAGTACCAGGAGGGGTGGTGGTAATTTTCGGAGAGTAGGATCTGCTTCACATGGGTACCCCCACTTTTTGCTGATGCTTCACTGTTTTTCGACCTTAGTCTGGCTGGGGCCCTGCTAATCAGAACCCCAGCCTAGCTGCTTCCTCTTTAAAATGGTTTCCATGTGCCTTAGGCACATCTCTGATTGGAATCTGGAGTGCCCTTATAAGTCCCTAGTATATGGTATACTATGTACCCAGGGCATAGGTACCTCAGAGGCCTACCAGGGGCTGCAGCATGTATTGTGCCACCCCTGGAAGGCCATCCAAACTGACACCACAGGTCTGCTACTGCAGCCTGGGTAAGGTGGTGCATGCACCCCTTACTGTGATATAGGCTACCTATATCACTATATACATACACACATATAAACCTATAAGTCACTCCTATGGCAGGCCTTATCAATCCTGAAGGCAGAGTGCGTGGTTCCTATGTGAGAGGGTGCCCCTGCATGAGCAGGGCCCCTCTGCAGCGTTCGGAGACCCTTCTCTGATGCTGTTTGTAGTGCAGCCTGACCATATACTCTTAAGCGCATTATAACCTCGCGTTAAATGCTAACTTTGGGATGGCTGCACGGAAACATGTCGTGTTTGGTGTCAAACATCTTGGAATACTACCCCCCACCAGTTCTGGCGGCGGGGGTAGCATTCCACCCTTCTAGAGGGAAAGACATGTACACACCGGTATACCCGGTACTGACTTTCCAGAGCCCTGGCATCACAAAATGGATGCCGCTGCCACAGACACGAGTCTGGCCTCCTGCTGCTGACCGAAACTCCAGCAGGGGAGGCCTGGACAATAGGTTTCCTGTCCCAGGGAGGTGTGACCACCTCCCCAGACAGGATAGTGTGTATTGGGGCTGGGCGGGAGCACTCTCGGGTGCTTTGAAATCCTGCACTGGGGGCACACTTGGTGTCCCTGTGCATACCCCAGTTCAAACCGGCTCAGGGGCTTCCAGCCCCTGCTCTGGCGTGAAACTGGACAAAGGGAAAGGGGTGTAACCACCCCTCTGCCCTGGCCCTCCCATAGGTGGGGCCACAGAGTATGTCCAACCCCCTACCTTAGTATAAGTAGGGGAACCCAGTCCTTAGGACTTTAGATTTACCTGGACGAAACTCTGACACAGAATCCTGGACCTTCGACGCTCTACTTCAAGATTAGAGGACTGAAGAATCTCCCTTGGGGTCAAGGAGTGACTCCCCTGCTTGGCAGGCACCAAAGAAGCAATTGTCCGGTCTGCATCGCTGAAGCTCCCGTCGGACGCCGAAGTCTTTGCATCACCAGAGGTGGATTTCCAGACTTCCCCGAGGCTGCCCTGAGTCCCCAGCAAAGCTGAGGCCCGTAGCTGTCGTGGGTAACGTGGAACCGTGACCCCTGGACACTGAACGCATTTGCAAGTGCATCCTCTTCTGGGTCTCCCACGAAGTCGTGCTTTGGGCTCCGAGTAGCCCCAGCCTCCAGCACCAACTGCACCGAAGATCACTGGCCTCCACTCCACGAGTGTCCTGTGAGCCAGCTCCACGTGCATCGTCTCGAGGCTCCTTTGCGGTCGCTAGTCCGTTGGCTAGTAGGCCCTCCCGAAGGCCAATCTTTTTCTGCTTGGGCTCCCTGGTTGCTCCAGGTGTGCCCTGACTTATCCTTGCTGGGTGAGTCCCCCAGACCTTGCTGGTCTGCAACATCGTCCTTCTTCTATTTCCACGAGACTTGCCGTTGCCAAGGCTTGTTGGGTCCAATCCGGTCGCCGACACCCCTGCAATCGACAGACGTCGTGGGACAGCTCGAATCCAGCTCCTGGTTGTCGTCGACGCCTCCTGGACCTCGTGGCTGAAGAGTCAAGATGACCGTCAACCTACCTGAAGCACTCGACATCGGTGGGCATCTGCTCATCGCCTTCCTGGTCACTGGCTAGTGACCCAGACTCTGTCCCCTCTGCTTTCAGGTTCTTCAGATCTTCGATCCACCTTTGGATCCACCCGAACACTTTCGACTTGGCCGCCAGCAGCACTTTGCAGCAGATCGCCATTGAAAGCGACGACGAAACCCGACCCCGAAAGACACCTATGCACCCGGCTCCCCTGGGTGAGGTAACTCGAGTACTCCGGTGCTCCCGTGGGTATTGACACTAGAACAGCCTAGTTCTCAAAGGGTTTGCTCCAAGTCCTCCTCTAAGTGTCCCTTTTCTTTTAAATTCTAATCGCGACTTTCCCCATAGAAGTTAACGGTGGTTCGCGGTTGTGTTCATACACTGCACGCGTCCCCCGTGGGTCCCCTGTGTCACTGCCTTGGGTGGTTCCTTGTGGTCCAAGCACTTCTACAGGCTCTAGGCCTTGTGTCTAGCTCAGTCGTGGTTCTTATACCACTTTATTGGTATATGGTTTGGTACGCCCCTGGGGCTCAAACGTGTATTTGTGCTATTACTGTAGATAACTAACTCGTAACGTATGTATTTCGAACTCTAGCCTCATAAAGAGACTAGAGGGGTGTGTTTAGTAATAAATACATATATTTTGAATATATACCTGGTGTGGTCCTCTTTCATTTGGTCACTCAAGAGATTATAGACTGGTAAAACAAGCTGCTTTACATTCCTTCAAGACTTAGCCTGAAGGCTGCTCTCCATAGCTACCACTAGGATAGCTTTCAATAAAGGTTGTCTTTAACCTATCTCCAATAAGGGGTTGTTTGGACTGGTGCAAGGTGCCCACTATAATTAGTGGACAGCATATGCCAGGCCAACTTCTCACATTGGTGTGCAGCGTGTGGGATTCCAGCTTGCTATTGTTTTACCAGATAATCTCAATTGAATTGATCAACTGAAAACCACTAAGGGTACCTAAGGTACATATAAATCAAGCTTAGTAATACAGTAAGTTCTACTGAACTTAGAGTTGTGTGTTAAGGGACAGCACACCCTTTCTACAACTCAAGAGAGTTTAGTAGGCCACACTAGAGTAGGTAGTGCATACACCACACCTCACTAGTAATGTCTTCAAAGCCAGGACCCAGTGAGTCCTTGCCAGAAGCCAGTGGGCTTCTTCCCTCCAAGTATGATAAACTCCCATTCTTGGAATTGAGAGCATTATGCACTACTAGGAAGTTGAAGACAGGCAAAAGTGCCAGCACCCAACACCTCAGGGAGGTGTTACTAGCTGATGATCTCAGCAGGCCCCTAGGGTCTGAAGGGGTAGGCAAAGAGGGTGGGGCAGAAGATGAGGAAGGGGCCAGGGGTGAAGAAACCCAGGCCCCCCCTCTGAAACTGGCCAGGAAGGTGAAAATGACCTTGTCCTGGAAAATCCAATTCCTCCTGTGGAGGAGGAGGAGGGAGAGGATCAGACTGACCTCCCCTTTGTCCCCCCAGGAAGAGTTCTGAGTGTGCCCAGAAGGTCTAGGTCTCCTTCTCAGGAGTCTAACCACTCTGACACCTCAATAGGGACCTCTGTCTCCTCTCATAGGAGGGAATCCTCTCATGAGAGGAGAAAGAGACTGATTCAATATGAGCAAGCTCAGCTTGAACTCAGGAAACAGCAATTGGCTATAGACAGGGAGTCCCTAGATCTCTATAGAGAGAGACAAAAGTTGGGACTAGAGTCCCATGGTGGCAGCAGTTTCCCCAAAGATAGGGAAAGGTCTTATGACCATAGAAACCTGAGCAAGATTGTCCCTCCCTACCAGAGTGGGGATGACATCCACAAATGGATAACTGCTCTAGAGAGGGCCTGTAAAGTACAGAGGGTCCCTCAGGAGCAGTGGGCAGCAATCTTGTGGCTCTCCTTTGCAGACAAAGGTAGAGACAAGCTCCTCACTGTTAGAGAGGAGGATGCTGATAATTACAAAGTCTTGAAGAGTGCTCTAATTGATGGGTTTGGCCTAACCACTGAACAATACAGGTTAAAGTTCAGGGATACCCAAAAAGCACAGACTCAAGACTGGGTGGACTTTGTTGATTGTTCTGCCAAGGCTCTGGAAGGTTGGTTATTGGGCAGTAAGGTATGTGACTTCACAGGATTGTACAATCTGATAATGAGGGAGCAGATTCTTAATAACTGTCAAAATCAGCTGTTGCATCAGCACCTGGTAGACTCTGATCTGACCTCTCCCCAAGAATTGGGAAAGAAGGCAGACAAATGGGTCAGAACCAGGGTGAAGCAGAAGGTACAGAACCAAGGTGGTGACCCTAAGAAGCAAGATTCGAAAACCTCTGATAAGGGTGGGGAGAAGGGTAAAGATCAAAAGTCTTCACAAGGCCCCCAAAAATCTTCTTCAGGTGGGGATTCACAGTCTACCAAAGGGAAAGGCCAAAGGAAACCATGGTGCAAGGTCTGTAAGCAAAAGACCCACTGGACCAGTGATTGCACCAAGTCCAAAGACTCTACTCCAGCCCCCACCAATGCCCCTAAGGCACCTGCTCCCCCTAGTGCAGTTACAGTTGGTGGTGGGACTACACAAGCCAAGGGTTTAGTAGGGTTGACCCTGGGTAAAGAGATGAGCTCTGACCTAGTCAGAGAACTCACTCAGGCTGTCCTAGTCTGTGATGGAGGCATGGATATGACCTCCTCTGTGAGTCCCAGTAATCTGGGCAAGTACAGACAACAGCCTTTAATCAATGGAAGAGAGGCTTTGGCATTTAGGGACACAGGGGCAAGTGTCACCATGGTGACACAAGACCTTGTGAATCCTGGGCAGATAATACTTGGTGAAATGTACCAAGTGACCAATGCTAGCAACGTCAGAACAGACCATACTCTGGCAGTTGTTAACTTCTCCTGGGGAGGGGTAACTGGCCTTAAGAAGGTTGTGGTAAGTGCAGACCTACCCGTTGAATGCTTGCTTGGCAATGACTTAGAAACTTCAGCTTGGGCAGAAGTGGAGCTCAGGACCCATGCAGAAATGCTGGGGATCCCTGCAGATGTGTTTGCTGTGACCAGGTCACAAGCCAAAATGTCTAGCACTGAACAGGCCTTGGATTCTGGAATAATGGACCAAGTGCCCTCCAAGAAGAGGAGTAGTAGGGTAAAGGCAGTGCCTTCCCCCTTGGCTCAGAAGGAAGATCAGTCCCTTGAGGGGGATGATCTCAGTCCTGAGGAAGGAACTGTCCCAGAGGAGCTTGAACCTGACCAGGTTGAGTTCTTGGGGACAGGGGGACCTTCCAGGGCAGATCTGAGCCAGGAGCAGCAGAGCTGCCCCTCTCTTGAACCCCTCAGACAGCAAGCTGCTGCTGAGGCTGCTGGGAAAGCTAGTGGTCCCCATACTGTGTATTGGGATGATGGACTCTTGTACTCAGAGTGTAGAGACCCCAAGCCTGGTGCTACCAGGAGGTTGGTTATACCTCTGAAGTTCAGGGGCTTCCTATTGACCCTAGCCCATGATATTCCCTTAGCAGGTCACCTGGGCCAGAACAAGACTTGGGACAGAATTGTCCCTCACTTTCACTGGCCCCACATGTCTGAAGACACCAAGGAGTTTTGTCGCTCCTGTGTAACCTGCCAGGCCAGTGGCAAGGCAGGTGGCACTACAAAGGCCCCCCTGATACCACTACCTGTGGTGGGGGTTCCCTTTGAAAGGGTGGGGATTGACATTGTTGGTCCCATGGATCCCCAAACAGCATCTGGGCACAGGTTTATCCTGGTGGTAGTGGATCATGCCACCAGGTACCCAGAGGCTATTCCCCTTAGGACCACTACAGCACCTGTGGTGGCAAGGGCCCTCCTGGGAATTTTCTCAAGAGTGGGCTTCCTTAAGGAGGTTGTATCAGACAGGGGTGCAAACTTTATGTCTGGATACTTAAAAGCAATGTGGAAGGAGTGTGGAGTGACTTACAAGTTCACCACACCCTATCACCCACAATGCAATGGTTTAGTTGAGAGATTCAACAAAACCTTGAAGGGCATGATTAAAGGGCTCCCAGAAAAGCTTAGGCGAAGATGGGACATACTCTTGCCCTGCCTTTTATTTGCGTACAGGGAGGTGCCTCAAAAGGGGGTTGGCTACAGCCCTTTTGAACTTTTGTTTGGTCACCCTGTCAGGGGTCCACTGTGCTTGGTGAAGGAAGGATGGGAGTTACCTCTCAAGCCCCCAAAGCAAGACATAGTGGACTACGTACTTGGTCTCCGCTCCCGGATGGCTGAGTATATGAAAAAGGCAACTAAAAACCTTGAGGCTAGCCAGGAACTTCAAAAGGCCTGGCATGACCAAAAGGCTGTACTGACTGTTTACCAGCCAGGACAGAAGGTGTGGGTGTTGGAGCCAGTGGCCCCAGCAGCTCTCCAAGACAAATGGAGTGGACCCCACACCATTGTTGAACAGAAGGGTGAGGTTACCTACTTAGTAGACCTAGGAACACCCAGGAGTCCCCACAGGGTTCTCCATGTCAACAGGTTAAAACCATATGTGGACAGGGCAGACATGGGCTTGCTCATGGCTACTGATGAGGGACAGGAGGAAGAGAGTGACCCACTCCCTGACCTGCTCTCACAGAACCCTGGTGATGGGTCAGTGGATGGTGTAGCCTTGGCAGGCAGCCTCACTACCCAGCAGCAGACTGATTGCAGACAGGTGCTCAATCAGTTCAGACACATATTCTCACTGACACCCAGTCAGACTACCTGGTGCACTCATGAAGTGGACACTGGGGACAGTCTGCCTATTAAAAATAAGATTTATAGGCAACCTGACCATGTCAGGGACTGTATCAGGACAGAAGTCCAGAAGATGTTGGATTTGGGAGTTATTGAACCCTCAGATAGCCCTTGGGCTAGTCCAGTGGTCCTTGTGCCAAAACCTCACACCAATGGTGGGAAAAGAGAGATGAGGTTTTGTGTGGACTACAGGGGTCTCAATGCAGTCACTAGGACTGATGCCCATCCAATACCTAGGGCAGATGAGCTAATAGACACTTTGGCCTCAGCCAAGTATCTAAGCACATTTGACCTGACAGCTGGCTACTGGCAGATCAGACTAGCTGATGATGCAAAGCCAAAGACAGCATTCTCAACCCCTAGTGGGCATTATCAATTTGTGGTGATGCCCTTTGGTCTGAAGAATGCACCTGCCACTTTTCAGAGGTTGGTGAATACAGTCCTTACAGGTCTGGAAGCCTATAGTGCAGCATATCTAGATGATATTGCTGTCTTTAGCTCCACCTGGGAGGATCACCTGGTCCACCTCAGAAATGTTTTACAGGCCCTGCAGAAAGCAGGCCTGACTATCAAGGCCACCAAGTGCCAGATAGGGCAGAGTCAGGTTGTGTACCTGGGCCACCTTGTGGGTGGAGGCCAGGTTCAACCACTGCAGAGCAAGATCCAGACCATCATGGACTGGACTGCTCCAACTACCCAGACTCAGGTGAGAGCCTTCTTAGGCCTGACTGGGTACTATAGGAGATTTGTCAAGGGGTATGGATCAATAGTGACACCCCTGAATGACTTAACTTCCAAGAAAATGCCCAAAAAGGTTCAGTGGACAGTTAGCTGTCAAAAGGCATTTGATGACCTGAAGCAGGCCATGTGCACTGCTCCCATTCTACAGAGTCCTGATTACTCCAAGAAGTTCATTGTTCAAACTGATGCATCTGAATTGGGGGTAGGGGCTGTACTGTCACAATTGAATGAAGAAGGTCAGGATCAGCCAGTAGCTTTCATTAGCAGAAGGCTGACCCCTAGAGAGAAACGTTGGTCAGCCATTGAGAGGGAGGCCTTTGCTGTGGTCTGGGCTCTGAAGAAGTTGAGGCCATACTTGTTTGGTACTCACTTCCTTGTTCAAACAGACCATAAGCCCCTCTTATGGCTAAAACAAATGAAGGGTGAAAACCCCAAACTGCTTAGGTGGTCCATTTCCCTACAGGGGATGGACTTCACAGTGGAACATAGACCTGGGAGTAACCATGCCAATGCAGATGGACTCTCTAGGTACTTCCACTTAGAACATGAAGACTTAACTGGGCAAGGTTAGTTTAATGTCCCTACGTTTGGGGGGGGGTTGTGTAGGAGAGTAGGATCTGCTTCACATGGGTACCCCCACTTTTTGCTGATGCTTCACTGTTTTTCGACCTTAGTCTGGCTGGGGCCCTGCTAATCAGAACCCCAGCCTAGCTGCTTCCTCTTTAAAATGGTTTCCATGTGCCTTAGGCACATCTCTGATTGGAATCTGGAGTGCCCTTATAAGTCCCTAGTATATGGTATACTATGTACCCAGGGCATAGGTACCTCAGAGGCCTACCAGGGGCTGCAGCATGTATTGTGCCACCCCTGGAAGACCATCCAAACTGACACCACAGGTCTGCTACTGCAGCCTGGGTAAGGTGGTGCATGCACCCCTTACTGTGATATAGGCTACCTATATCACTATATACATACACACATATAAACCTATAAGTCACTCCTATGGCAGGCCTTATCAATCCTGAAGGCAGAGTGCGTGGTTCCTATGTGAGAGGGTGCCCCTGCATGAGCTGGGCCCCTCTGCAGCGTTCGGAGACCCTTCTCTGATGCTGTTTGTAGTGCAGCCTGACCATATACTCTTAAGCGCATTATAACCTCGCGTTAAATGCTAACTTTGGGATGGCTGCACGGAAACATGTCGTGTTTGGTGTCAAACATCTTGGAATACTACCCCCCGCCAGTTCTGGCGGCGGGGGTAGCATTCCACCCTTCTAGAGGGAAAGACATGTACACACCGGTATACCCGGTACTGACTTTCCAGAGCCCTGGCATCACAAAATGGATGCCGCTGCCACAGACACGAGTCTGGCCTCCTGCTGCTGACCGAAACTCCAGCAGGGGAGGCCTGGACAATAGGTTTCCTGTCCCAGGGAGGTGTGACCACCTCCCCAGACAGGATAGTGTGTATTGGGGCTGGGCGGGAGCACTCTCGGGTGCTTTGAAATCCTGCACTGGGGGCACACTTGGTGTCCCTGTGCATACCCCAGTTCAAACCGGCTCAGGGGCTTCCAGCCTCTGCTCTGGCGCGAAACTGGACAAAGGGAAAGGGGTGTAACCACCCCTCTGCCCTGGCCCTCCCATAGGTGGGGCCACAGAGTATGTCCAACCCCCTACCTTAGTATAAGTAGGGGAACCCAGTCCTTAGGACTTTAGATTTACCTGGACGAAACTCTGACACAGAATCCTGGACCTTCGACGCTCTACTTCAAGATTAGAGGACTGAAGAATCTCCCTTGGGGTCAAGGAGTGACTCCCCTGCTTGGCAGGCACCAAAGAAGCAATTGTCCGGTCTGCATCACTGAAGCTCCCGTCGGACGCCGAAGTCTTTGCATCACCAGAGGTAGATTTCCAGACTTCCCCGAGGCTGCCCTGAGTCCCCAGCAAAGCTGAGGCCCGTAGCTGTCGTGGGTAACGTGGAACCGTGACCCCTGGACACCAAACACATTTGCAAGTGCATCCTCTTCTGGGTCTCCCACAAAGTCGTGCTTTGGGCTCCGAGTAGCCCCAGCCTCCAGCACCAACTGCACCGAAGATCACTGGCCTCCACTCCACGAGTGTCCTGTGAGCCAGCTCCACGTGCATTGTCTCGAGGCTCCTTCGTGGTCGCTAGTCCGTTGGCTAGTAGGCCCTCCCGAAGGCCAATCTTTTTCTGCTTGGGCTCCCTGGTTGCTCCAGGGGTGCCCTGACTTATCCTCGCTGGGTGAGTCCCCCAGATCTTGCTGGTCTGCAACATCGTCCTTCTTCTATTTCCACGAGACTTGCCATTGCCAAGGCTTGTTGGGTCCAATCTGGTCGCTGACACTCCTGCAATCGACAGACGTTGTGGGACAGCTCGAATCCAGCTCCTGGTTGTCGTCGATGCCTCCTGGACCTCGTGGCTGAAGAGTCAAGACAACCATCAACCTACCTGAAGCACTCAACATCGGTGGGCATCTGCTCATCGCCTTCCTGGTCACTGGCTAGTGACCCAGACTCTGTCCCCTCTGCTTTCAGGTTCTTCAAATCTTTGATCCACCTTTGGATCCAGCCGAACACTTTCGACTTGGCTGCCAGCAGCACTTTGCAGCAGATCGCCATTGAAAGCGACGACGAAACCCGACCCCGAATGACACCTATGCACCCGGCTCCTCTGGGTGAGGTAACTCGAGTACTCCGGTGCTCCCGTGGGTATTGACACTAGAACAGCCTAGTTCTCAAAGGGTTTGCTCCAAGTCCTCCTCTAAGTGTCCCTTTTCTTTTAAATTCTAATCGCGACTTTCCCCATAGAAGTTAACGGTGGTTCGCGGTTGTGTTCATACACTGCACGCGTCCCCCGTGGGTCCCCTGTGTCACTGCCTTGGGTGGTTCCTTGTGGTCCAAGCACTTCTACAGGCTCTAGGCCTTGTGTCTAGCTCAGTCGTGGTTCTTATACCACTTTATTGGTATATGGTTTGGTACGCCCCTGGGGCTCAAACGTGTATTTGTGCTATTACTGTAGATAACTAACTCGTAACGTAGGTACTTCGAACTCTAGCCTCATAAAGAGACTAGAGGGGTGTGTTTAGTAATAAATACATATATTTTGAGTATATACCTGGTGTGGTCCTCTTTCATTTGGTCACTCAAGAGATTATAGACTGGTAAAACAAGCTGCTTTACATTCCTTCAAGACTTAGCCTGAAGGCTGCTCTCCATAGCTACCACTAGGATAGCTTTCAATAAAGGTTGTCTTTAACCTATCTCCAATAAGGGGTTGTTTGGACTGGTGCAAGGTGCCCACTATAATTAGTGGACAGCATATGCCAGGCCAACTTCTCACAGCAATAGCTGGAGGAACGGTTTCTTTATTGCCAATCCTGGGGCAACTGGGATCAGTTTTCCAGTGTCCAGGCTTTTTACAGACATGGCAATATGGTTTCTTTTCAGGAGAGGAAGGAGTTTGGGACCCACCCCCAGAAGAGGACTTTTGGGGCCCTGTAGTGGACTTATCCTTAGATTTATCCCCACCTTTCTCTTGGGACTTGGTAGAATCTTTCTTCTGGTCACCACCCTGATTCTTAGGCCTCACCCTGGTTCTGACCCATTTGTCTGCCTTCTTTCCCAATTCTTGGGGAGAGGTCAGATCAGAGTCCACCAGGTACTGGTGCAAAAGCTGGTTTTGACAATTATTAAGGATCTGCTCCCTCATAATCAAATTGTACAATCCTTGGAGATCAGTAACCCTACTGCCAATCAGCCAACCCTCCAGTGCCTTGGTTGCACAATCTACAAAGTCAGTCCAGTCCTGAGTCTGTGCCTTCTGGGTGTCTCTGAACTTCAACCTGTACTGCTCAGTGGTTAAGCCAAACCCATCTATCAGTGCACTCTTCAGGACTTCATAATCGTCAGCATCCTCTTCTCTAACAGTGAGGAGCTTGTCTCTGCCTTTATCTGAAAAGGAGAGCCACAAGATTGCTGCCCACTGCTTTTGGGGGACCTGCTGTACTCTACAGGCCCTCTCCATAGCAGTTATCCACTTGTGGATATCATCCCCACTCTGGTAGGGAGGAACAACCTTGCTCAGGTTCCTATGGTCTGGAATAGATTCTCTGCCTCTAGGGACACTGTTGCTGCCACCAAGGGGTTCTAACCCTCTCTTCTAGAAGCTCTCTGGATCTCCAGGGCTTCTCTATCCAGTGCCAACTGCTTGGTTCTGAGGGCAACTCTTGCTTCCTCATACTGCAGCAGTTTGCACATTCTTTCAGAGGAGGTCTCTCTTATGGGAAAGTATGAGTTCCTCTGGTGGACAAATTCTCTGCCAGAGTGATAAGAGTGCTCAGATTCCCTGGAAGGGGACCTATGCCTCTCCTCCACTCTGTCAGCTCTCTTAGGGAGAATTCCTCTGTCCTTTTCAGGCCCCTTGAGGCCTGGCCCTTCAATCACAGAGTCCTGGTCATTCTGATTTTCATCATCTGACCCAGATACTGTAATTGACCCACCCACTGATTCAGACCCATTAGCTCCTAGAGCCAATCTAAGATCATCTGCTGTCAGCAGATCTATCAGGTGTAGGGTTGAGGGACTCTGTCCTAGCCTCAGGTGTCTTTCAACACACATGGCTCTCAAGTCAGAGAAAGCCATGTCCTTATACTGAGGCTGAGTGGATCCACTGGTTCCACCCTTTAAAGACATTCTAGTGTTGTGCAGTGTTGTACTACCTACACTAGTTTGTGGCCTACTGATACTAGCTTGAGCTGTGGAAAGGGTGTGCTATCCCTTAGCACACAGCTCTAAGTTCAGTAGAACTTATTGATACTAAGCTTGACTTTATATGTACCTTAAGTACCTATAGTGGTTTTCAGTTAGTAATTCAAATAGAGATTTTCTGGTAAAACAATAGCAAGCTGGGATCCCACACGCTGCCCACCAATGTGAGAAGTTGGCCTGGTATATGCTGTTCACTAATTAAAGTGGACACCTTGCACCAGAACAATTCGACTCTTATGGTAGATAGGTTTAAGACAACCTTTATAGAAAGCTAACCTAGTGGTAGCTGTGGAGAGCAGCCTTCAGGCTAAGTCTTGAAGGAATGGAAAGCAGCTTGTTTTACCACACAATCTCTTGAATCACCAAATGAAAAGACACCACACTGGTATATATATCAAATATATATGTATTTATTAATAAACACTCTCTACTAATCTCTTTATGAGATTAGAAGTCAGGAACATATGTACAAGTCAAATGTTATCAAAATAAGTTTAGCACAATCGAATATCACAATCTTAGTTTGCTAGACCTAGGTCTAGGGCATCTAGAATCGAGGGACCCCCAAGAACCACCCCAGGTAGTTGTAGGAGACCCACAGGGGACGGACGCGGTGACCTGGCACCGGTGCGAGTCCTGTGCGAGTCTATGCGCTCAGACGCGATTGAGATTTCAATGTTAAAGGTCCCTTGCGTGTTCGAGGCGAACACACTGTAGGAGAGTAGGATCTGCCTCTTATGTTGCCCCCACTTTTTTTCTGATGTTTACACTGGTTTCTGGCTATAGTCAGGCTGGGACCCTGCTAATCAGGGCCCCAGCCTCTCTGTTCTCTCTAAACGATTTGGAGTGCACTCTAGGTGCACTAGTGATTGGATACTGTGGCACCTTATGAGTCCCTAGTATATGGTACCTTAGGTACCAAGGGCATAAGTACTTCACAGGCCTACCAGGGGCTGCAGCATGTATTATGCCACCCCTGGGAAGCAGACTAAATCTGACACCACAGGCCTGCTACTTCAGCCTGAGTGAGGAAGTGCTAGCACCCCTCACTGAGATATAGGTTCCCTATATCTCTCCTGCACACACATATAACCCTATCAGTCACCCCTAAGGCAGGCCCTATCAATCCTGAGGGCAGGGTGCTTGGCATCTATGTGAGGGGGTGCCTCTGCCTGAGCAGGGCCCCTCTGCAGCTCTCAAAGTCCATTCTCTGGTGCTGTTTGTGGATGCGGTTAAACCATATACTTTTAAGTGCATTATATCCTCGCAGTAAAATGCTAACTTTGGAATGGCTGCATCGAAACATGTCGTGTTTGGTGTCAAACACCTTGGAATACTACCCCCCGCCAGTCCTGGCGGCGGGGGTAGCATTCCACCCTTCTAGAGGGATAGACATGTACCTACTGTGGAAACGCGGTAGAATCCTGCAGAGCCCTGGCATCACAAAATGGATGCCACCAGTCACAGACACTGGGCTGCCCTCCTGCTGATGACCAACACTCGCAGTGGAGGAAGCCCAACAATAGATATCCTGTCCCAAGGGGTGTGACCACCTCCCAGACAGGGTTTAGTGTATTGGGGCTGGGTGGGTGCACTCTTAGAGTGCTTTGAAGTCCTGCACTGGGGGAGCAGAAGGCTCCTCTGTGCATATGCCAGTTCAAACCGGCTCAGGGGCTACCTGTCCCTGCTCTGGCACGAAACTGGACAAAGGGAAGTGGGTGTAGCCACCCACTCCCCTGACCCTCCCATAGGTAGGGTCATAGAGCTAGTCCCTCCCCTTCTTTTAGTATAAGAGGGGCAACCTGTGCATTGCACCCTAGATTTCCCTGGACGACGCTCTACAAGAAGAATCCCGGACCTTCGACGTTTCACTACCTTTGGAAGACTGAAGAATCTCCCTTGGAGTCAAGGAGTGACTCCCCTGTTTGGCAGGCACCAAAAATTACAAACGACGGTCACAAACTACGCCGCTACCGCTGGAGTCCAAAGTCCCTGCAGCCCAAAAAGTGGATTTCCTGACTTCTCAAAGGCCATCGTGAGTCCCCAGCGAAGCTGAGGCCAGTGGCCCCCAACAGTAACGAGGAACCGTGACCCCTGGGTACCGTGCACTATTGTCAAGTGCAACCCCTTCACAACTATCCATGAACTTGTGCTTTAGACCACGTATGGTCCCAGCCTCCAGCAGGAAATCCTCCTAAGATCAGAGGCCTACCATGTCCCGAGTGACCGTGGGCCCCTGTGAGCGAATCCTCCCGAGGCGTCTTTGCGATCCCTTGCCAGCCAGCTTGCGGGTCCCCAGAAGACTTTCTAAAGAAACCAAAGGGCTCCCCTGGTTGCTCCAGGCCTGCCCTGACTTACCTTCGCTGGGTGAGTTCCACAGACCCTGCTGGTCTGCGCCATTGTCTCTTCACACTTTCCCCGAGACTTGCTGTTACCAAGGCTTGTTGGCTCCGATTGAGTTGCCGACACCGCAGTAAGCTGCACACATTGTGGGACACGCCGAATCCAGCTCCTGGTCGTCGTCGACGCCTCCTGGACCTCGTGGCTGAAGAGTCAAGGCAACAATGAATGACCTGAATCTTGCGACGACGGTGGGCATCCATCTTCCTTGCCCCGAGTCACTGCCAAGTGACTTTGAACACTGTCCCCTCTGCTTTCAGGTCTTCCATCTTCCGAATCCAGGCTTGGATTCCTCCGGACACTTCTCCTGTCGCCGCAAGCAGCAAGTCTTCACTGGCTCCCATTTAAAACGACGCCGCGACCCGACACCAAAGAACACCTATGCACCCGGCTCCCCTGGGTGAGGTAACTTCAGCACTACGGTGCTCCTGTGGGTGTGGGCCCTAGAACTACTTACCCTGTAAGTGACTTGCTTGTAGCTTCCCTCGAAGTGCCCTAAAACTCTAACTTTCCAAGTGCGACTATCGCACTGACTCGTACATGGTTCGCGTCTGTGTTAGACACACCGCGTCCAACTCCCTTGCAATTCCATCTGTAACCGCGTCCTTCGACTTGTACAAGGACCGATCGGTGTGTTCGCCT
Source organism: Calotriton arnoldi (assembly GCA_963921515.1). Taxonomy (NCBI): domain Eukaryota; kingdom Metazoa; phylum Chordata; class Amphibia; order Caudata; family Salamandridae; genus Calotriton; species Calotriton arnoldi. The sequence goes on along the minus strand of CAWUFW010014020.1, from coordinate 39,550 downwards.
CGAACACGCAAGGGACCTTTAACATTGATATTTCAATCGCGTCTGAGTGCATAGACTCGAACAGGATTCGCATCGGTGCCAGGTCACCGCGTCCGTCCCCTGTGGGTCTCCTACAACTACCTGGGGTGGTTCTTGGGGGTTCCTCGATTCTAGATGCCCTAGACCTAGGTCTAGCAAACTAAGATTGTAACATTCAATTGTGCTAAACTTATCCTGATAATATTTGACTTGTACATATGTTCCTGTCCTCTAATCTAATAAAGAGATTAGTAGAGAGTGTTTATTAATAAATACATATATATTTGATATATATACCTGTGTGGTGTCTTTTCATTTGGTGATTCAAGAGATTGTGTGGTAAAACAAGCTGCTTTACATTCCTTCAAGACTTAGCCTGAAGGCTGCTCTCCACAGCTACCACTTGGATAGCTTTCTATAAAGGTTGTCTTAAACCTATCTACCATAAGAGTCGAATTGTTCTAGTGCAAGGTGTCCACTTTAATTAGTGAACAGCATATACCAGGCCAACTTCTCACATTGGTGGGCAGCGTGTGGGATTCCAGCTTGCTATTGTTTTACCAGAAAATCTCTATTTGAATTACTAACTGAAAACCACTATAGGTACTTAAGGTACATATAAAGTCAAGCTTAGTATCGATAAGTTCCACTGAACTTAGAGCTGTGTGCCAAGGGATAGCACACCCTTTCTACAGCTCAAGCTAGTATCAGTAGGCCACAAACTAGTGTAGGTAGTACAACACCTCACAACACTAGAATGTCCTTAAAGGGTGGAACCAGTGGATCCACTCAGCCTCAGTATAAGGACATGGCTTTCTCTGACTTGAAAGCCATGTGTGTTGAAAGACACCTGAGACTAGGACAGAGTCCCTCAACCCTACACCTGATAGATCTGCTGACAGCAGATGATCTTAGATTGGCTCTAGGAGCTAATGGGTCTGAATCAGTGGGTGGGTCAATTACAGTATCTGGGTCAGACGATGAAAATCCAAATGACCAGGACTCTGTGATTGAAGGGCCAGGCCTCAAGGGGCCTGAAAAGGACAGAGGAATTCTCCCTAAGAGAACTGACAGAGTGGATGAGAGGCATAGGTCCCCTTCCAGGGAATCTGAGCACTCTTATCACTCTGGCAGAGAATTTGTCCACCAGAGGAACTCGTACTTTCCCATAAGAGAGACCTCCTCTGAAAGAATGTGCAAACTGCTGCAGTATGAGGAAGCAAGAGTTGCCCTCAGAACCAAGCAGTTGGCACTGGATAGAGAAGCCCTGGAGATCCAGAGAGCTTCTAGACGAGAGGGGTTAGAACCCCTTGGTGGCAGCAACAGTGTCCCTAGAGGCAGAGAATCTATTCCAGACCATAGGAACCTGAGCAAGGTTGTTCCTCCCTACCAGAGTGGGGATGATATCCACAAGTGGATAACTGCTATGGAGAGGGCCTGTAGAGTACAGCAGGTCCCCCAAAAACAGTGGGCAGCAATCTTGTGGCTCTCCTTTTCAGATAACGGTAGAGACAAGCTCCTCACTGTTAGAGAAGAGGATGCTGATGATTATGAAGTCCTGAAGAGTGCACTGATAGATGGGTTTGGCTTAACCACTGAACAGTACAGGTTGAAGTTCAGAGACACCCAGAAGGCACAGACTCAGGACTGGACTGACTTTGTTGATTGTGCAACCAAGGCTCTGGAGGGTTGGCTGGTTGGCAGTAGGGTTACTGATTTCAAGGGATTGTATAATCTGATGATGAGAGAACAGATCCTTAATAATTGCCAGAACCAGTTGTTGCATCAGTACCTGGTGGACTCGGATCTGACCTCTCCCCAAGAATTGGGAAAGAAGGCAGACAAGTGGGTCAGAACCAGGGTGAGGCAGAAACCCCAGAACCAAGGGGTGACACCAAGAAGCAAGATCCTAAGGGCTCTGAGAAAGGTGGGGATAAGTCAAAAGACCAGAAGTCTTCACAAGGGCCCCAAAAATCTGCATCTGGTGGGGAGTCACAATCCAACAAGGGAAAAGGCCAAAAGAAGCCCTGGTGCAAATTCTGTAAACAGAAAGGGCACTGGACTTCTGACTGTAACAAGTCCAAAGACCAAACCACCACCACTCCTGCCCCTAAGGCAACTGTTCCCCCTAGTTCAGCTACTGGTGGAGGTGGTACACAGAATAAGGGTGTAGTAGGGTTGACCCTGGGTTCTGAAGTGGACGCTGACCTAGTCAGAGTGCCCACTCAGGCAATGCTGATTTGTGAGGGAGACCTTAATATGTCCTTCCTAGTGAGTCCCAGTAATCTGGGCAAATACAAACAGCAGCCTGTAATAAATGGCAAACAGGCTTTGGCATTTAGGGACACAGGAGCTAGTGTCACCATGGTGGCAGAGGATCTTGTGGACCCTGGACAGATCATCCTGGGCGAAATGTACCAGGTGACCAATGCAAGCAACGTCAAGACCAACCATAGTCTGGCAGTTGTGAATTTCTCCTGGGGAGGGGTAACTGGCCTCAAGAAGGTTGTAGTCAGTGCAGACCTCCCTGTCGAATGTCTATTGGGCAATGATCTAGAGACTTCAGCCTGGTCTGAAGTAGAGTTATGGACTCATGCTGAGATGTTGGGCATCCCTGCAGAGGTATTTGCTGTGACCAGGTCACAAGCAAGAATGCATGACACTGAACCAGCTCTGGATCCTGGAACAATGGACCAGATGCTTCCCAAGAGGAGGAGCAGTAGGGTAAAGGCAGTGCCTTCCCCTCTGTCTCAGATCACAGTTTCACTCCCAGAGGGAGGTGAAGCAGATCCTGAAGAAGGAACTGCCCCAGAGGGACTTGAGCCTGATCAGGTTGAGTTCTTGGGGGCAGGGGGCCCTTCTAGGGAAGATCTGAGTAAGGAGCAACAGTGCTGCCCCTCTCTTGAACCCCCTCAGACAGCAGGCTGCTGCTGAGGCTGCTGGGAGTGCTAGTGGGTCCCATAAAGTTTATTGGGATGAGGGACTCCTATATTCTGAGAGTAGAGACCCAGCCCCTGGAGCCACCAGGAGGATGGTAATACCTCAGAAGTTTAGGGGGTTCCTCTTGACCCTAGCACATGACATCCCTTTAGCAGGACGCCTGGGCCAAAACAAGACCTGGGACAGGCTTGTTCCACATTTCCATTGGCCACATATGTCAGAGGACACAAAGGAGTTTTGTCGCTCCTGTGTCACATGCCAAGCCAGTGGTAAGGCAGGTGGCACAACAAAGGCCCCCTGATACCACTACCTGTGGTGGGGGTACCCTTTGAAAGGGTAGGGATTGACATTGTTGGTCCCCTTGACCCTCAAACTGCATCTGGGCACAGGTTTATCCTGGTGGTAGTGGATCATGCCACCAGGTACCCAGAAGCAATTCCCCTGAGGACCACCACAGCCCCTGTGGTGGCAAGAGCCATCATTGGAGTCTTCTCCAGAGTGGGTTTCCCAAAGGAGGTCATTTCTGACAGAGGTACCAACTTCATGTCAGGATATCTAAAAGCAATGTGGAAGGAGTGTGGTGTAACTTACAAGTTCACCACCCCCTATCACCCACAATGCAATGGTTTAGTTGAACGCTTCAACAAAACCTTGAAAGGAATGATTAAAGGACTCCCAGAGAAGCTTAGGCGGAAATGGGACCTTCTTCTTCCTTGCCTGTTGTTTGCATACAGAGAGGTTCCACAGAAGGGGGTTGGTTACAGCCCATTTGAGCTTCTGTTTGGGCATCCTGTGAGAGGTCCACTGTGTTTGGTAAAAGAGGGCTGGGAGTTACCTCTCAAGCCCCCCAAACAAGATGTGATGGACTATGTACTTGGTCTCCGCTCCCGGATGGCTGAGTACATGAAAAAGGCAACCAAAAACCTGGAGGCCAGCCAAGAATTACAAAAAGCTTGAATTGACCAAAAGGCTGTACTGACTGTATACCAGCCAGGACAGAAAGTGTGGGTGTTGGAGCCTGTGGCCCCAGCAGCCCTCCAGGACAAGTGGAGTGGCCCCCATACAATAGTTGAACAGAAGGGAGAAGTCACCTATCTGATGAATCTTGGAACTCCCAGGAGTCCCCTGAGGGTGCTCCATGTCAACAGATTAAAGCCATATGTTGACAGGGCTGACATGGGCTTGCTCATGGCAACTGATGAGGACCAGGAGGAGGAGAGTGACCCTCTCCCTGACCTGCTCTCTCAGAACCCTGATGATGGGTCAGTAGATGGTGTTGCTTTGGCAAGCAGCCTCACTGACCATCAGCAAACTGAGTGAAGACAAGTTCTGCAACAGTATAGACATATGTTTAGCCTGACCCCTAGTCAGACTACCTGGTGCACCCATGAGGTGGACACTGGAGACAGTCTGCCTGTCAAGAGTAAAATCTACAGGCAACCTGACCATGTCAGGGACTGTATCAGGACTGAAGTCCAGAAAATGTTGGAGCTAGGTGTAATTGAGCCTTCAGATAGCCCTTGGGCTAGCCCAGTAGTCCTGGTACCCAATCCTCATACCCAGGGTGGTAAGAAAGAAATGAGGTTTTGTGTAGACTACAGAGGCCTCAATGCAGTCACTAGGACTGATGCCTATCCCATACCAAGGGCAGATGAGCTGATTGATACTTTGGCCTCAGCCAAGTATCTAAGTACATTTGACCTAACAGCTGGCTACTGGCAGATCAGATTAGCTGATGATGCAAAAGCGAAAACAGCATTTTCGACCCCTAGTGGGCACTACCACTTTGTGGTGATGCCCTTTGGATTGAAAAATGCACCTGCCACTTTTCAGAGGTTGGTGAATAAAGTTCTGGCAGGGATGGAAACTTATTGCTCAGCTTAGCTAGATGATATTGCTGTCTTTAGTTCCTCCTGGCAGGATCACCTGGTCCACCTCAGAAATGTTTTGGAGGCTCTGCAGAAAGCAGGCCTCACTATCAAGGCCACTAAGTGCCAGATAGGGCAGAGTCAGGTTGTGTACCTGGGCCACCTTGTAGGTGGAGGCCAGGTTCAGCCTTTACAGAGCAAAATCCAAACCATAATGGAATGGGTTGCTCCAACCACCCAGACACAGGTGAGAGCCTTCTTAGGCCTGACTGGGTACTATAGGAGGTTTGTCAAGGGATATGGATCTATAGTGACCCCCTTGAATGATCTGACCTCAAAGAAAATGCCAAAAAGGTTCAGTGGACAGCTAGCTGTCAGAAGGCATTTGAAGACCTAAAGCAGGCCATGTGCACTGCCCCCATCTTACAGAGTCCAGACTACACCAAAAAGTTCATTGTCCAAACAGATGCTTCTGAGCTGGGTGTGGGAGCTGTACTGTCTCAACTGAATGATGAAGGTCAAGACCAGCCAGTAGCTTTTATTAGCAGAAGGCTGACCCCTAGAGAGAAACGTTGGTCAGCTATAGAGAGGAGGCCTTTGCTGTGGTGTGGGTCCTGAAGAAGCTGAGGCCATACTTGTTTGGCACTCACTTCATAGTTCAGACTGACCACAAGCCCCTCCTATGGCTTAAACAGATGAAAGGTGAAAACCCAAAACTTTTGAGGTGGTCCATTTCCCTACAGGGGATGGACTATACAGTGGAACATAGACCTGGGACCCAACATGCCAATGCAGATGGACTCTCAAGGTATTTCCACTTTGAACACGAAGACTCAACTGGTCAAGGTTAGTTTAGTGTCCCTACGTTTGGGGGGGTTGTGTAGGAGAGTAAGATCTGCCTCTTATGTTGCCCCCACTTTTTTTCTGATGTTTACACTGGTTTCTGGCTATAGTCTGACTGGGTCCCTGCTAATCAGGGCCCCAGCCTCTCTGTTCTCTCTAAACGACTTGGAGTGCACTCTAGGTGCACTAGTGATTGGATACTGTGGTACCTTATGAGTCCCTAGTATATGGTACCTTAGGTACCAAGGGCATAGGTACTTCACAGGCCTACCAGGGGCTGAAGCAGGTATTATGCCACCCCTGGGAAGCAGACTAAATCTGACACCACAGGCCTGCTACTGCAGCCTGGGTGAGGAAGTGCTAGCACCCCTCACTGAGATATAGGTCCCCTATATCTCTCCTGCACACACATTGAGACTTATCAGTCACCCCTAAAGCAGGCCCTATCGATCCTGAGGGCAGGGTACTTAGTTTCCATGTGAGGTGGTGCCTCTGCCTGAGAAAGGCCCCTCTGCAGCTCTCAGAGTCCATTCTCTGGTGCTGTTTGTGGATGCGGTTAAACCATATACTCTTAAGTGCATTATATCCTCGCGGTAAAATGCTAACTTTGGAATGGCTGCATCAAAACATGTCGTGTTTGGTGTCAAACATTTTGGAATACTACCCCCCGCCAGTCCTGGCGGTGGGGGTAGCATTCCACCCTTCTAGAGGGATAGACATGTACCTACTGTGGAAACGCAGTAGAATCCCTGAGCCGGTTTGAACTGGGGTATGCTCAGGGACACCAAGTGTGCCCCCAGTGCAGGATTTCAAAGCACCCGAGAGTGCTCCCGCCCAGCCCCAATACACACTATCCTGTCTGGGGAGGTGGTCACACCTCCCTGGGACAGGAAACCTATTGTCCAGGCCTCCCCTGCTGGAGTTTCGGTCAGCAGCAGGAGGCCAGACTCGTGTCTGTGGCTGCGGCATCCATTTTGTGATGCCAGGGCTCTGGAAAGTCAGTACCGGGTATACCGGTGTGTACATGTCTTTCCCTCTAGAAGGGTGGAATGCTACCCCCGCCGCCAGAACTGGCGGGGGTAGTATTCCAAGATGTTTGACACCAAACACGACATGTTTCCGTGCAGCCATCCCAAAGTTAGCATTTAACGCGAGGTTATAATGCGCTTAAGAGTATATGGTCAGGCTGCACTACAAACAGCATCAGAGAAGGGTCTCCGAACACTGCAGAGGGGCCCTGCTCATGCAGGGGCACCCTCTCACATAGGAACCACGCACTCTGCCTTCAGGATTGATAAGGCCTGCCATAGGAGTGTCTTATAGGTTTATATGTGTGTAGGTATTTAGTGATATAGGTAGCCTATATCACAGTAAGAGGTGCATGCACCACCTTACCCAGGCTGCAGTAGCAGACCTGTGGTGTCAGTTTGGATGGCCTTCCAGGGGTGGCACAATACATGCTGCAGCCCCTGGTAGGCCTCTGAGGTACCTATGCCCTGGGTACATAGTATACCATATACTAGGGACTTATAAGGGCACTCCAGATTCCAATCAGAGATGTGCCTAAGGCACATGGAAACCATTTTAAAGAGGAAGCAGCTAGGCTGGGGTTCTGATTAGCAGGGCCCAAGCCAGACTAAGGGCGAAAAACAGTGAAGCATCAGCAAAAAGTGGGGGTACCCATGTGAAGCAGATCCTACTCTCCTACACCTACTACACCCTTATTCTGTGTACCACCTCCACCAGTAGCTGAACTAGGGGGAACAGTTGCCTTAGGGGCAGGAGTGGTGGTGGTTTGGTCTTTGGACTTGTTACAGTCAGAAGTCCAGTGCCCTTTCTGTTTATAGAATTTGCACCAGGGCTTCTTTTGGCCTTTTCCCTTGTTGGATTGTGACTCCCCACCAGATGCAGATTTTGGGGCCCTTGTGAAGACTTCTGGTCTTTTGACTTATCCCCACCTTTCTCAGAGCCCTTAGGATCTTGCTTCTTGGTGTCACCCCCTTGGTTCTGGGGTTTCTGCCTCACCCTGGTTCTGACCCATTTGTCTGCCTTCTTTCCCAATTCTTGGGGAGAGGTCAGATCCGAGTCCACCAGGTACTGATGCAACAACTGGTTCTGGCAATTATTAAGGATCTGTTCTCTCATCATCAGATTATACAATCCCTTGAAATCAGTAACCCTACTGCCAACCAGCCAACCCTCCAGAGCCTTGGTTGCACAATCAACAAAGTCAGTCCAGTCCTGAGTCTGTGCCTTCTGGGTGTCTCTGAACTTTAACCTGTACTGTTCAGTGGTTAAGCCAAACCCATCTATCAGTGCACTCTTCAGGACTTCATAATCATCAGCATCCTCTTCTCTAACAGTGAGGAGCTTGTCTCTACCTTTATCTGAAAAGGAGAGCCACAAGATTGCTGCCCACTGCTTCTGGGGGACCTGCTGTACTCTACAGGCCCTCTCCATAGCAGTTATCCACTTGTGGATATCATCCCCACTCTGGTAGGGAGGAACAACCTTGCTCAGGTTCCTATGGTCTGGAATAGATTCTCTGCCTCTAGGGACACTGTTGCTGCCACCAAGGGGTTCTAACCCCTCTCGTCTAGAAGCTCTCTGGATCTCCAGGGCTTCTCTATCCAGTGCCAACTGCTTGGTTCTGAGGGCAACTCTTGCTTCCTCATACTGCAGCAGTTTGCACATTCTTTCAGAGGAGGTCTCTCTTATGTGAAAGTATGAGTTCCTCTGGTGGACAAATTCTCTGCCAGAGTGATAAGAGTGCTCAGATTCCCTGGAAGGGGACCTATGCCTCTCATCCACTCTGTCAGTTCTCTTAGGGAGAATTCCTGTGTCCTTTTCAGGCCCCTTGAGGCCTGGCCCTTCAATCACAGAGTCCTGGTCATTCGGATTTTCGTCGTCTGACCCAGATACTGTAATTGACCCACCCACTGATTCAGATCCATTAGCTCCTAGAGCCAATCTAAGATCATCTGCTGTCAGCAGATCTATCAGGTGTAGGGTTGAGGGACTCTGTCCTAGTCTCAGTTGTCTTTCAACACACATGGCTCTCAAGTCAGAGAAAGCCATGTCCTTATACTGAGGCTGGGTGGACCCATTGGCTCCACCTTTTAAGGACATTCTAGTGTTGTGCAGTGTTGGACTCCTCCAACTACCCAGACTCAGGTGAGAGCCTTCTTAGGCCTGACTGGGTACTATAGGAGATTTGTCAAGGGGTATGGATCAATAGTGACACCCCTGAATGACTTAACTTCCAAGAAAATGCCCAAAAAGGTTCAGTGGACAGTTAGCTGTCAAAAGGCATTTGATGACCTGAAGCAGGCCATGTGCACTGCTCCCATTCTACAGAGTCCTGATTACTCCAAGAAGTTCATTGTTCAAACTGATGCATCTGAATTGGGGGTAGGGGCTGTACTGTCACAATTGAATGAAGAAGGTCAGGATCAGCCAGTAGCTTTCATTAGCAGAAGGCTGACCCCTAGAGAGAAACGTTGGTCAGCCATTGAGAGGGAGGCCTTTGCTGTGGTCTGGGCTCTGAAGAAGTTGAGGCCATACTTGTTTGGTACTCACTTCCTTGTTCAAACAGACCATAAGCCCCTCTTATGGCTAAAACAAATGAAGGGTGAAAACCCCAAACTGCTTAGGTGGTCCATTTCCCTACAGGGGATGGACTTCACATTGGAACATAGACCTGGGAGTAACCATGCCAATGCAGATGGACTCTCTAGGTACTTCCACTTAGAACATGAAGACTTAACTGGGCAAGGTTAGTTTAATGTCCCTATGTTTGGAGGGGGGTTGTGTAGGAGAGTAGGATCTGCTTCACATGGGTACCCCCACTTTTTGCTGATGCTTCACTGTTTTTCGACCTTAGTCTGGCTGGGGCCCTGCTAATCAGAACCCCAGCCTAGCTGCTTCCTCTTTAAAATGGTTTCCATGTGCCTTAGGCACATCTCTGATTGGAATCTGGAGTGCCCTTATAAGTCCCTAGTATATGGTATACTATGTACCCAGGGCATAGGTACCTCAGAGGCCTACCAGGGGCTGCAGCATGTATTGTGCCACCCCTGGAAGACCATCCAAACTGACACCACAGGTCTGCTACTGCAGCCTGGGTAAGGTGGTGCATGAACCCCTTACTGTGATATAGGCTACCTATATCACTATATACATACACACATATAAACCTATAAGTCACTCCTATGGCAGGCCTTATCAATCCTGAAGGCAGAGTGCGTGGTTCCTATGTGAGAGGGTGCCCCTGCATGAGCTGGGCCCCTCTGCAGCGTTCGGAGACCCTTCTCTGATGCTGTTTGTAGTGCAGCCTGACCATATACTCTTAAGCGCATTATAACCTCGCGTTAAATGCTAACTTTGGGATGGCTGCACGGAAACATGTCGTGTTTGGTGTCAAACATCTTGGAATACTACCCCCCGCCAGTTCTGGCGGCGGGGGTAGCATTCCACCCTTCTAGAGGGAAAGACATGTACACACCGGTATACCCGGTACTGACTTTCCAGAGCCCTGGCATCACAAAATGGATGCCGCTGCCACAGACACGAGTCTGGCCTCCTGCTGCTGACCGAAACTCCAGCAGGGGAGGCCTGGACAATAGGTTTCCTGTCCCAGGGAGGTGTGACCACCTCCCCAGACAGGATAGTGTGTATTGGGGCTGGGCGGGAGCACTCTCGGGTGCTTTGAAATCCTGCACTGGGGGCACACTTGGTGTCCCTGTGCATACCCCAGTTCAAACCGGCTCAGGGGCTTCCAGCCTCTGCTCTGGCGCGAAACTGGACAAAGGGAAAGGGGTGTAACCACCCCTCTGCCCTGGCCCTCCCATAGGTGGGGCCACAGAGTATGTCCAACCCCCTACCTTAGTATAAGTAGGGGAACCCAGTCCTTAGGACTTTAGATTTACCTGGACGAAACTCTGACACAGAATCCTGGACCTTCGACGCTCTACTTCAAGATTAGAGGACTGAAGAATCTCCCTTGGGGTCAAGGAGTGACTCCCCTGCTTGGCAGGCACCAAAGAAGCAATTGTCCGGTCTGCATCACTGAAGCTCCCGTCGGACGCCGAAGTCTTTGCATCACCAGAGGTAGATTTCCAGACTTCCCCGAGGCTGCCCTGAGTCCCCAGCAAAGCTGAGGCCCGTAGCTGTCGTGGGTAACGTGGAACCGTGACCCCTGGACACCAAACGCATTTGCAAGTGCATCCTCTTCTGGGTCTCCCACAAAGTCATGCTTTGGGCTCCGAGTAGCCCCAGCCTCCAGCACCAACTGCACCGAAGATCACTGGCCTCCACTCCACGAGTGTCCTTTGAGCCAGCTCCACGTGCATTGTCTCAAGGCTCCTTCGTGGTCGCTAGTCCGTTGGCTAGTAGGCCCTCCCGAAAACCAATCTTTTTCTGCTTGGGCTCCCTGGTTGCTCCAGGGGTGCCCTGACTTATCCTCGCTGGGTGAGTCCCCCAAATCTTGCTGGTCTGCAACATCGTCCTTCTTCTATTTCCACGAGACTTGCCATTGCCAAGGCTTGTTGGGTCCAATCTGGTCGCTGACACTCCTGCAATCGACAGACGTTGTGGGACAGCTCGAATCCAGCTCCTGGTGGTCGTCGATGCCTCCTGGACCTCGTGGCTGAAGAGTCAAGACAACCATCAACCTACCTGAAGCACTCGACATCGGTGGGCATCTGCTCATCGCCTTCCTGGTCACTGGCTAGTGACCCAGACTCTATCCCCTCTGCTTTCAGGTTCTTCAAATCTTTGATCCACCTTTGGATCCACCCGAACACTTTCGACTTGGCCGCCAGCAGCACTTTGCAGCAGATCGCCATTGAAAGCGACGACGAAACCCGACCCCGAAAGACACCTATGCACCCGGCTCATCTGGGTGAGGTAACTCGAGTACTCCGGTGCTCCCGTGGGTATTGACACTAGAACAGCCTAGTTCTCAAAGGGTTTGCTCCAAGTCCTCCTCTAAGTGTCCCTTTTCTTTTAAATTCTAATCGCGACTTTCCCCATAGAAGTTAACGGTGGTTCGCGGTTGTGTTCATACACTGCACGCGTCCCCCGTGGGTCCCCTGTGTCACTGCCTTGGGTGGTTCCTTGTGGTCCAAGCACTTCTACAGGCTCTAGGCCTTGTGTCTAGCTCAGTCGTGGTTCTTATACCACTTTATTGGTATATGGTTTGGTACGCCCCTGGGGCTCAAACGTGTATTTGTGCTATTACTGTAGATAACTAACTCGTAACGTAGGTACTTCGAACTCTAGCCTCATAAAGAGACTAGAGGGGTGTGTTTAGTAATAAATACATATATTTTGAGTATATACCTGGTGTGGTCCTCTTTCATTTGGTCACTCAAGAGATTATAGACTGGTAAAACAAGCTGCTTTACATTCCTTCAAGACTTAGCCTGAAGGCTGCTCTCCATAGCTACCACTAGGATAGCTTTCAATAAAGGTTGTCTTTAACCTATCTCCAATAAGGGGTTGTTTGGACTGGTGCAAGGTGCCCACTATAATTAGTGGACAGCATATGCCAGGCCAACTTCTCACAGCAATAGCTGGAGGAACGGTTTCTTTATTGCCAATCCTGGGGCAACTGGGATCAGTTTTCCAGTGTCCAGGCTTTTTACAGACATGGCAATATGGTTTCTTTTCAGGAGAGGAAGGAGTTTGGGACCCACCCCCAGAAGAGGACTTTTGGGGCCCTGTAGTGGACTTATCCTTAGATTTATCCCCACCTTTCTCTTGGGACTTGGTAGAATCTTTCTTCTGGTCACCACCCTGATTCTTAGGCCTCACCCTGGTTCTGACCCATTTGTCTGCCTTCTTTCCCAATTCTTGGGGAGAGGTCAGATCAGAGTCCACCAGGTACTGGTGCAAAAGCTGGTTTTGACAATTATTAAGGATCTGCTCCCTCATAATCAAATTGTACAATCCTTGGAGATCAGTAACCCTACTGCCAATCAGCCAACCCTCCAGTGCCTTGGTTGCACAATCTACAAAGTCAGTCCAGTCCTGAGTCTGTGCCTTCTGGGTGTCTCTGAACTTCAACCTGTACTGCTCAGTGGTTAAGCCAAACCCATCTATCAGTGCACTCTTCAGGACTTCATAATCGTCAGCATCCTCTTCTCTAACAGTGAGGAGCTTGTCTCTGCCTTTATCTGAAAAGGAGAGCCACAAGATTGCTGCCCACTGCTTTTGGGGGACCTGCTGTACTCTACAGGCCCTCTCCATAGCAGTTATCCACTTGTGGATATCATCCCCACTCTGGTAGGGAGGAACAACCTTGCTCAGGTTCCTATGGTCTGGAATAGATTCTCTGCCTCTAGGGACACTGTTGCTGCCACCAAGGGGTTCTAACCCCTCTCTTCTAGAAGCTCTCTGGATCTCCAGGGCTTCTCTATCCAGTGCCAACTGCTTGGTTCTGAGGGCAACTCTTGCTTCCTCATACTGCAGCAGTTTGCACATTCTTTCAGAGGAGGTCTCTCTTATGGGAAAGTATGAGTTCCTCTGGTGGACAAATTCTCTGCCAGAGTGATAAGAGTGCTCAGATTCCCTGGAAGGGGACCTATGCCTCTCCTCCACTCTGTCAGCTCTCTTAGGGAGAATTCCTCTGTCCTTTTCAGGCCCCTTGAGGCCTGGCCCTTCAATCACAGAGTCCTGGTCATTCTGATTTTCATCATCTGACCCAGATACTGTAATTGACCCACCCACTGATTCAGACCCATTAGCTCCTAGAGCCAATCTAAGATCATCTGCTGTCAGCAGATCTATCAGGTGTAGGGTTGAGGGACTCTGTCCTAGCCTCAGGTGTCTTTCAACACACATGGCTCTCAAGTCAGAGAAAGCCATGTCCTTATACTGAGGCTGAGTGGATCCACTGGTTCCACCCTTTAAAGACATTCTAGTGTTGTGCAGTGTTGTACTACCTACACTAGTTTGTGGCCTACTGATACTAGCTTGAGCTGTGGAAAGGGTGTGCTATCCCTTAGCACACAGCTCTAAGTTCAGTAGAACTTATTGATACTAAGCTTGACTTTATATGTACCTTAAGTACCTATAGTGGTTTTCAGTTAGTAATTCAAATAGAGATTTTCTGGTAAAACAATAGCAAGCTGGGATCCCACACGCTGCCCACCAATGTGAGAAGTTGGCCTGGTATATGCTGTTCACTAATTAAAGTGGACACCTTGCACCAGAACAATTCGACTCTTATGGTAGATAGGTTTAAGACAACCTTTATAGAAAGCTAACCTAGTGGTAGCTGTGGAGAGCAGCCTTCAGGCTAAGTCTTGAAGGAATGGAAAGCAGCTTGTTTTACCACACAATCTCTTGAATCACCAAATGAAAAGACACCACACTGGTATATATATCAAATATATATGTATTTATTAATAAACACTCTCTACTAATCTCTTTATGAGATTAGAAGTCAGGAACATATGTACAAGTCAAATGTTATCAAAATAAGTTTAGCACAATCGAATATCACAATCTTAGTTTGCTAGACCTAGGTCTAGGGCATCTAGAATCGAGGGACCCCCAAGAACCACCCCAGGTAGTTGTAGGAGACCCACAGGGGACGGACGCGGTGACCTGGCACCGGTGCGAGTCCTGTGCGAGTCTATGCGCTCAGACGCGATTGAGATTTCAATGTTAAAGGTCCCTTGCGTGTTCGAGGCGAACACACTGTAGGAGAGTAGGATCTGCCTCTTATGTTGCCCCCACTTTTTTTCTGATGTTTACACTGGTTTCTGGCTATAGTCAGGCTGGGACCCTGCTAATCAGGGCCCCAGCCTCTCTGTTCTCTCTAAACGATTTGGAGTGCACTCTAGGTGCACTAGTGATTGGATACTGTGGCACCTTATGAGTCCCTAGTATATGGTACCTTAGGTACCAAGGGCATAAGTACTTCACAGGCCTACCAGGGGCTGCAGCATGTATTATGCCACCCCTGGGAAGCAGACTAAATCTGACACCACAGGCCTGCTACTTCAGCCTGAGTGAGGAAGTGCTAGCACCCCTCACTGAGATATAGGTTCCCTATATCTCTCCTGCACACACATATAACCCTATCAGTCACCCCTAAGGCAGGCCCTATCAATCCTGAGGGCAGGGTGCTTGGCATCTATGTGAGGGGGTGCCTCTGCCTGAGCAGGGCCCCTCTGCAGCTCTCAAAGTCCATTCTCTGGTGCTGTTTGTGGATGCGGTTAAACCATATACTTTTAAGTGCATTATATCCTCGCAGTAAAATGCTAACTTTGGAATGGCTGCATCGAAACATGTCGTGTTTGGTGTCAAACACCTTGGAATACTACCCCCCGCCAGTCCTGGCGGCGGGGGTAGCATTCCACCCTTCTAGAGGGATAGACATGTACCTACTGTGGAAACGCGGTAGAATCCTGCAGAGCCCTGGCATCACAAAATGGATGCCACCAGTCACAGACACTGGGCTGCCCTCCTGCTGATGACCAACACTCGCAGTGGAGGAAGCCCAACAATAGATATCCTGTCCCAAGGGGTGTGACCACCTCCCAGACAGGGTTTAGTGTATTGGGGCTGGGTGGGTGCACTCTTAGAGTGCTTTGAAGTCCTGCACTGGGGGAGCAGAAGGCTCCTCTGTGCATATGCCAGTTCAAACCGGCTCAGGGGCTACCTGTCCCTGCTCTGGCACGAAACTGGACAAAGGGAAGTGGGTGTAGCCACCCACTCCCCTGACCCTCCCATAGGTAGGGTCATAGAGCTAGTCCCTCCCCTTCTTTTAGTATAAGAGGGGCAACCTGTGCATTGCACCCTAGATTTCCCTGGACGACGCTCTACAAGAAGAATCCCGGACCTTCGACGTTTCACTACCTTTGGAAGACTGAAGAATCTCCCTTGGAGTCAAGGAGTGACTCCCCTGTTTGGCAGGCACCAAAAATTACAAACGACGGTCACAAACTACGCCGCTACCGCTGGAGTCCAAAGTCCCTGCAGCCCAAAAAGTGGATTTCCTGACTTCTCAAAGGCCATCGTGAGTCCCCAGCGAAGCTGAGGCCAGTGGCCCCCAACAGTAACGAGGAACCGTGACCCCTGGGTACCGTGCACTATTGTCAAGTGCAACCCCTTCACAACTATCCATGAACTTGTGCTTTAGACCACGTATGGTCCCAGCCTCCAGCAGGAAATCCTCCTAAGATCAGAGGCCTACCATGTCCCGAGTGACCGTGGGCCCCTGTGAGCGAATCCTCCCGAGGCGTCTTTGCGATCCCTTGCCAGCCAGCTTGCGGGTCCCCAGAAGACTTTCTAAAGAAACCAAAGGGCTCCCCTGGTTGCTCCAGGCCTGCCCTGACTTACCTTCGCTGGGTGAGTTCCACAGACCCTGCTGGTCTGCGCCATTGTCTCTTCACACTTTCCCCGAGACTTGCTGTTACCAAGGCTTGTTGGCTCCGATTGAGTTGCCGACACCGCAGTAAGCTGCACACATTGTGGGACACGCCGAATCCAGCTCCTGGTCGTCGTCGACGCCTCCTGGACCTCGTGGCTGAAGAGTCAAGGCAACAATGAATGACCTGAATCTTGCGACGACGGTGGGCATCCATCTTCCTTGCCCCGAGTCACTGCCAAGTGACTCTGAACACTGTCCCCTCTGCTTTCAGGTCTTCCATCTTCCGAATCCAGGCTTGGATTCCTCCGGACACTTCTCCTGTCGCCGCAAGCAGCAAGTCTTCACTGGCTCCCATTTAAAACGACGCCGCGACCCGACCCGACACCAAAGAACACCTATGCACCCGGCTCCCCTGGGTGAGGTAACTTCAGCACTACGGTGCTCCTGTGGGTGTGGGCCCTAGAACTACTTACCCTGTAAGTGACTTGCTTGTAGCTTCCCTCGAAGTGCCCTAAAACTCTAACTTTCCAAGTGCGACTATCGCACTGACTCGTACATGGTTCGCGTCTGTGTTAGACACACCGCGTCCAACTCCCTTGCAATTCCATCTGTAACCGCGTCCTTCGACTTGTACAAGGACCGATCGGTGTGTTCGCCTCGAACACGCAAGGGACCTTTAACATTGATATTTCAATCGCGTCTGAGTGCATAGACTCGAACAGGATTCGCATCGGTGCCAGGTCACCGCGTCCGTCCCCTGTGGGTCTCCTACAACTACCTGGGGTGGTTCTTGGGGGTTCCTCGATTCTAGATGCCCTAGACCTAGGTCTAGCAAACTAAGATTGTAACATTCAATTGTGCTAAACTTATCCTGATAATATTTGACTTGTACATATGTTCCTGTCCTCTAATCTAATAAAGAGATTAGTAGAGAGTGTTTATTAATAAATACATATATATTTGATATATATACCTGTGTGGTGTCTTTTCATTTGGTGATTCAAGAGATTGTGTGGTAAAACAAGCTGCTTTACATTCCTTCAAGACTTAGCCTGAAGGCTGCTCTCCACAGCTACCACTTGGATAGCTTTCTATAAAGGTTGTCTTAAACCTATCTACCATAAGAGTCGAATTGTTCTAGTGCAAGGTGTCCACTTTAATTAGTGAACAGCATATACCAGGCCAACTTCTCACATTGGTGGGCAGCGTGTGGGATTCCAGCTTGCTATTGTTTTACCAGAAAATCTCTATTTGAATTACTAACTGAAAACCACTATAGGTACTTAAGGTACATATAAAGTCAAGCTTAGTATCGATAAGTTCCACTGAACTTAGAGCTGTGTGCCAAGGGATAGCACACCCTTTCTACAGCTCAAGCTAGTATCAGTAGGCCACAAACTAGTGTAGGTAGTACAACACCTCACAACACTAGAATGTCCTTAAAGGGTGGAACCAGTGGATCCACTCAGCCTCAGTATAAGGACATGGCTTTCTCTGACTTGAAAGCCATGTGTGTTGAAAGACACCTGAGACTAGGACAGAGTCCCTCAACCCTACACCTGATAGATCTGCTGACAGCAGATGATCTTAGATTGGCTCTAGGAGCTAATGGGTCTGAATCAGTGGGTGGGTCAATTACAGTATCTGGGTCAGACGATGAAAATCCAAATGACCAGGACTCTGTGATTGAAGGGCCAGGCCTCAAGGGGCCTGAAAAGGACAGAGGAATTCTCCCTAAGAGAACTGACAGAGTGGATGAGAGGCATAGGTCCCCTTCCAGGGAATCTGAGCACTCTTATCACTCTGGCAGAGAATTTGTCCACCAGAGGAACTCGTACTTTCCCATAAGAGAGACCTCCTCTGAAAGAATGTGCAAACTGCTGCAGTATGAGGAAGCAAGAGTTGCCCTCAGAACCAAGCAGTTGGCACTGGATAGAGAAGCCCTGGAGATCCAGAGAGCTTCTAGACGAGAGGGGTTAGAACCCCTTGGTGGCAGCAACAGTGTCCCTAGAGGCAGAGAATCTATTCCAGACCATAGGAACCTGAGCAAGGTTGTTCCTCCCTACCAGAGTGGGGATGATATCCACAAGTGGATAACTGCTATGGAGAGGGCCTGTAGAGTACAGCAGGTCCCCCAAAAACAGTGGGCAGCAATCTTGTGGCTCTCCTTTTCAGATAACGGTAGAGACAAGCTCCTCACTGTTAGAGAAGAGGATGCTGATGATTATGAAGTCCTGAAGAGTGCACTGATAGATGGGTTTGGCTTAACCACTGAACAGTACAGGTTGAAGTTCAGAGACACCCAGAAGGCACAGACTCAGGACTGGACTGACTTTGTTGATTGTGCAACCAAGGCTCTGGAGGGTTGGCTGGTTGGCAGTAGGGTTACTGATTTCAAGGGATTGTATAATCTGATGATGAGAGAACAGATCCTTAATAATTGCCAGAACCAGTTGTTGCATCAGTACCTGGTGGACTCGGATCTGACCTCTCCCCAAGAATTGGGAAAGAAGGCAGACAAGTGGGTCAGAACCAGGGTGAGGCAGAAACCCCAGAACCAAGGGGTGACACCAAGAAGCAAGATCCTAAGGGCTCTGAGAAAGGTGGGGATAAGTCAAAAGACCAGAAGTCTTCACAAGGGCCCCAAAAATCTGCATCTGGTGGGGAGTCACAATCCAACAAGGGAAAAGGCCAAAAGAAGCCCTGGTGCAAATTCTGTAAACAGAAAGGGCACTGGACTTCTGACTGTAACAAGTCCAAAGACCAAACCACCACCACTCCTGCCCCTAAGGCAACTGTTCCCCTAGTTCAGCTACTGGTGGAGGTGGTACACAGAATAAGGGTGTAGTAGGGTTGACCCTGGGTTCTGAAGTGGACGCTGACCTAGTCAGAGTGCCCACTCAGGCAATGCTGATTTGTGAGGGAGACCTTAATATGTCCTTCCTAGTGAGTCCCAGTAATCTGGGCAAATACAAACAGCAGCCTGTAATAAATGGCAAACAGGCTTTGGCATTTAGGGACACAGGAGCTAGTGTCACCATGGTGGCAGAGGATCTTGTGGACCCTGGACAGATCATCCTGGGCGAAATGTACCAGGTGACCAATGCAAGCAACGTCAAGACCAACCATAGTCTGGCAGTTGTGAATTTCTCCTGGGGAGGGGTAACTGGCCTCAAGAAGGTTGTAGTCAGTGCAGACCTCCCTGTCGAATGTCTATTGGGCAATGATCTAGAGACTTCAGCCTGGTCTGAAGTAGAGTTATGGACTCATGCTGAGATGTTGGGCATCCCTGCAGAGGTATTTGCTGTGACCAGGTCACAAGCAAGAATGCATGACACTGAACCAGCTCTGGATCCTGGAACAATGGACCAGATGCTTCCCAAGAGGAGGAGCAGTAGGGTAAAGGCAGTGCCTTCCCCTCTGTCTCAGATCACAGTTTCACTCCCAGAGGGAGGTGAAGCAGATCCTGAAGAAGGAACTGCCCCAGAGGGACTTGAGCCTGATCAGGTTGAGTTCTTGGGGGCAGGGGGCCCTTCTAGGGAAGATCTGAGTAAGGAGCAACAGTGCTGCCCCTCTCTTGAACCCCCTCAGACAGCAGGCTGCTGCTGAGGCTGCTGGGAGTGCTAGTGGGTCCCATAAAGTTTATTGGGATGAGGGACTCCTATATTCTGAGAGTAGAGACCCAGCCCCTGGAGCCACCAGGAGGATGGTAATACCTCAGAAGTTTAGGGGGTTCCTCTTGACCCTAGCACATGACATCCCTTTAGCAGGACGCCTGGGCCAAAACAAGACCTGGGACAGGCTTGTTCCACATTTCCATTGGCCACATATGTCAGAGGACACAAAGGAGTTTTGTCGCTCCTGTGTCACATGCCAAGCCAGTGGTAAGGCAGGTGGCACAACAAAGGCCCCCTGATACCACTACCTGTGGTGGGGGTACCCTTTGAAAGGGTAGGGATTGACATTGTTGGTCCCCTTGACCCTCAAACTGCATCTGGGCACAGGTTTATCCTGGTGGTAGTGGATCATGCCACCAGGTACCCAGAAGCAATTCCTCTGAGGACCACCACAGCCCCTGTGGTGGCAAGAGCCATCATTGGAGTCTTCTCCAGAGTGGGTTTCCCAAAGGAGGTCATTTCTGACAGAGGTACCAACTTCATGTCAGGATATCTAAAAGCAATGTGGAAGGAGTGTGGTGTAACTTACAAGTTCACCACCCCCTATCACCCACAATGCAATGGTTTAGTTGAACGCTTCAACAAAACCTTGAAAGGAATGATTAAAGGACTCCCAGAGAAGCTTAGGCGGAAATGGGACCTTCTTCTTCCTTGCCTGTTGTTTGCATACAGAGAGGTTCCACAGAAGGGGGTTGGTTACAGCCCATTTGAGCTTCTGTTTGGGCATCCTGTGAGAGGTCCACTGTGTTTGGTAAAAGAGGGCTGGGAGTTACCTCTCAAGCCCCCCAAACAAGATGTGATGGACTATGTACTTGGTCTCCGCTCCCGGATGGCTGAGTACATGAAAAAGGCAACCAAAAACCTGGAGGCCAGCCAAGAATTACAAAAAGCTTGAATTGACCAAAAGGCTGTACTGACTGTATACCAGCCAGGACAGAAAGTGTGGGTGTTGGAGCCTGTGGCCCCAGCAGCCCTCCAGGACAAGTGGAGTGGCCCCCATACAATAGTTGAACAGAAGGGAGAAGTCACCTATCTGATGAATCTTGGAACTCCCAGGAGTCCCCTGAGGGTGCTCCATGTCAACAGATTAAAGCCATATGTTGACAGGGCTGACATGGGCTTGCTCATGGCAACTGATGAGGACCAGGAGGAGGAGAGTGACCCTCTCCCTGACCTGCTCTCTCAGAACCCTGATGATGGGTCAGTAGATGGTGTTGCTTTGGCAAGCAGCCTCACTGACCATCAGCAAACTGAGTGAAGACAAGTTCTGCAACAGTATAGACATATGTTTAGCCTGACCCCTAGTCAGACTACCTGGTGCACCCATGAGGTGGACACTGGAGACAGTCTGCCTGTCAAGAGTAAAATCTACAGGCAACCTGACCATGTCAGGGACTGTATCAGGACTGAAGTCCAGAAAATGTTGGAGCTAGGTGTAATTGAGCCTTCAGATAGCCCTTGGGCTAGCCCAGTAGTCCTGGTACCCAATCCTCATACCCAGGGTGGTAAGAAAGAAATGAGGTTTTGTGTAGACTACAGAGGCCTCAATGCAGTCACTAGGACTGATGCCTATCCCATACCAAGGGCAGATGAGCTGATTGATACTTTGGCCTCAGCCAAGTATCTAAGTACATTTGACCTAACAGCTGGCTACTGGCAGATCAGATTAGCTGATGATGCAAAAGCGAAAACAGCATTTTCGACCCCTAGTGGGCACTACCACTTTGTGGTGATGCCCTTTGGATTGAAAAATGCACCTGCCACTTTTCAGAGGTTGGTGAATAAAGTTCTGGCAGGGATGGAAACTTATTGCTCAGCTTAGCTAGATGATATTGCTGTCTTTAGTTCCTCCTGGCAGGATCACCTGGTCCACCTCAGAAATGTTTTGGAGGCTCTGCAGAAAGCAGGCCTCACTATCAAGGCCACTAAGTGCCAGATAGGGCAGAGTCAGGTTGTGTACCTGGGCCACCTTGTAGGTGGAGGCCAGGTTCAGCCTTTACAGAGCAAAATCCAAACCATAATGGAATGGGTTGCTCCAACCACCCAGACACAGGTGAGAGCCTTCTTAGGCCTGACTGGGTACTATAGGAGGTTTGTCAAGGGATATGGATCTATAGTGACCCCCTTGAATGATCTGACCTCAAAGAAAATGCCAAAAAGGTTCAGTGGACAGCTAGCTGTCAGAAGGCATTTGAAGACCTAAAGCAGGCCATGTGCACTGCCCCCATCTTACAGAGTCCAGACTACACCAAAAAGTTCATTGTCCAAACAGATGCTTCTGAGCTGGGTGTGGGAGCTGTACTGTCTCAACTGAATGATGAAGGTCAAGACCAGCCAGTAGCTTTTATTAGCAGAAGGCTGACCCCTAGAGAGAAACGTTGGTCAGCTATAGAGAGGAGGCCTTTGCTGTGGTGTGGGTCCTGAAGAAGCTGAGGCCATACTTGTTTGGCACTCACTTCATAGTTCAGACTGACCACAAGCCCCTCCTATGGCTTAAACAGATGAAAGGTGAAAACCCAAAACTTTTGAGGTGGTCCATTTCCCTACAGGGGATGGACTATACAGTGGAACATAGACCTGGGACCCAACATGCCAATGCAGATGGACTCTCAAGGTATTTCCACTTTGAACACGAAGACTCAACTGGTCAAGGTTAGTTTAGTGTCCCTACGTTTGGGGGGGTTGTGTAGGAGAGTAAGATCTGCCTCTTATGTTGCCCCCACTTTTTTTCTGATGTTTACACTGGTTTCTGGCTATAGTCTGACTGGGTCCCTGCTAATCAGGGCCCCAGCCTCTCTGTTCTCTCTAAACGACTTGGAGTGCACTCTAGGTGCACTAGTGATTGGATACTGTGGTACCTTATGAGTCCCTAGTATATGGTACCTTAGGTACCAAGGGCATAGGTACTTCACAGGCCTACCAGGGGCTGAAGCAGGTATTATGCCACCCCTGGGAAGCAGACTAAATCTGACACCACAGGCCTGCTACTGCAGCCTGGGTGAGGAAGTGCTAGCACCCCTCACTGAGATATAGGTCCCCTATATCTCTCCTGCACACACATTGAGACTTATCAGTCACCCCTAAAGCAGGCCCTATCGATCCTGAGGGCAGGGTACTTAGTTTCCATGTGAGGTGGTGCCTCTGCCTGAGAAAGGCCCCTCTGCAGCTCTCAGAGTCCATTCTCTGGTGCTGTTTGTGGATGCGGTTAAACCATATACTCTTAAGTGCATTATATCCTCGCGGTAAAATGCTAACTTTGGAATGGCTGCATCAAAACATGTCGTGTTTGGTGTCAAACATTTTGGAATACTACCCCCCCGCCAGTCCTGGCGGTGGGGGTAGCATTCCACCCTTCTAGAGGGATAGACATGTACCTACTGTGGAAACGCAGTAGAATCCCCTGAGCCGGTTTGAACTGGGGTATGCTCAGGGACACCAAGTGTGCCCCCAGTGCAGGATTTCAAAGCACCCGAGAGTGCTCCCGCCCAGCCCCAATACACACTATCCTGTCTGGGGAGGTGGTCACACCTCCCTGGGACAGGAAACCTATTGTCCAGGCCTCCCCTGCTGGAGTTTCGGTCAGCAGCAGGAGGCCAGACTCGTGTCTGTGGCTGCGGCATCCATTTTGTGATGCCAGGGCTCTGGAAAGTCAGTACCGGGTATACCGGTGTGTACATGTCTTTCCCTCTAGAAGGGTGGAATGCTACCCCCGCCGCCAGAACTGGCGGGGGTAGTATTCCAAGATGTTTGACACCAAACACGACATGTTTCCGTGCAGCCATCCCAAAGTTAGCATTTAACGCGAGGTTATAATGCGCTTAAGAGTATATGGTCAGGCTGCACTACAAACAGCATCAGAGAAGGGTCTCCGAACACTGCAGAGGGGCCCTGCTCATGCAGGGGCACCCTCTCACATAGGAACCACGCACTCTGCCTTCAGGATTGATAAGGCCTGCCATAGGAGTGTCTTATAGGTTTATATGTGTGTAGGTATTTAGTGATATAGGTAGCCTATATCACAGTAAGAGGTGCATGCACCACCTTACCCAGGCTGCAGTAGCAGACCTGTGGTGTCAGTTTGGATGGCCTTCCAGGGGTGGCACAATACATGCTGCAGCCCCTGGTAGGCCTCTGAGGTACCTATGCCCTGGGTACATAGTATACCATATACTAGGGACTTATAAGGGCACTCCAGATTCCAATCAGAGATGTGCCTAAGGCACATGGAAACCATTTTAAAGAGGAAGCAGCTAGGCTGGGGTTCTGATTAGCAGGGCCCAAGCCAGACTAAGGGCGAAAAACAGTGAAGCATCAGCAAAAAGTGGGGGTACCCATGTGAAGCAGATCCTACTCTCCTACACCTACTACACCCTTATTCTGTGTACCACCTCCACCAGTAGCTGAACTAGGGGGAACAGTTGCCTTAGGGGCAGGAGTGGTGGTGGTTTGGTCTTTGGACTTGTTACAGTCAGAAGTCCAGTGCCCTTTCTGTTTATAGATTTTGCACCAGGGCTTCTTTTGGCCTTTTCCCTTGTTGGATTGTGACTCCCCACCAGATGCAGATTTTTGGGGCCCTTGTGAAGACTTCTGGTCTTTTGACTTATCCCCACCTTTCTCAGAGCCCTTAGGATCTTGCTTCTTGGTGTCACCCCCTTGGTTCTGGGGTTTCTGCCTCACCCTGGTTCTGACCCATTTGTCTGCCTTCTTTCCCAATTCTTGGGGAGAGGTCAGATCCGAGTCCACCAGGTACTGATGCAACAACTGGTTCTGGCAATTATTAAGGATCTGTTCTCTCATCATCAGATTATACAATCCCTTGAAATCAGTAACCCTACTGCCAACCAGCCAACCCTCCAGAGCCTTGGTTGCACAATCAACAAAGTCAGTCCAGTCCTGAGTCTGTGCCTTCTGGGTGTCTCTGAACTTTAACCTGTACTGTTCAGTGGTTAAGCCAAACCCATCTATCAGTGCACTCTTCAGGACTTCATAATCATCAGCATCCTCTTCTCTAACAGTGAGGAGCTTGTCTCTACCTTTATCTGAAAAGGAGAGCCACAAGATTGCTGCCCACTGCTTCTGGGGGACCTGCTGTACTCTACAGGCCCTCTCCATAGCAGTTATCCACTTGTGGATATCATCCCCACTCTGGTAGGGAGGAACAACCTTGCTCAGGTTCCTATGGTCTGGAATAGATTCTCTGCCTCTAGGGACACTGTTGCTGCCACCAAGGGGTTCTAACCCCTCTCGTCTAGAAGCTCTCTGGATCTCCAGGGCTTCTCTATCCAGTGCCAACTGCTTGGTTCTGAGGGCAACTCTTGCTTCCTCATACTGCAGCAGTTTGCACATTCTTTCAGAGGAGGTCTCTCTTATGTGAAAGTATGAGTTCCTCTGGTGGACAAATTCTCTGCCAGAGTGATAAGAGTGCTCAGATTCCCTGGAAGGGGACCTATGCCTCTCATCCACTCTGTCAGTTCTCTTAGGGAGAATTCCTGTGTCCTTTTCAGGCCCCTTGAGGCCTGGCCCTTCAATCACAGAGTCCTGGTCATTCGGATTTTCGTCGTCTGACCCAGATACTGTAATTGACCCACCCACTGATTCAGATCCATTAGCTCCTAGAGCCAATCTAAGATCATCTGCTGTCAGCAGATCTATCAGGTGTAGGGTTGAGGGACTCTGTCCTAGTCTCAGTTGTCTTTCAACACACATGGCTCTCAAGTCAGAGAAAGCCATGTCCTTATACTGAGGCTGGGTGGACCCATTGGCTCCACCTTTTAAGGACATTCTAGTGTTGTGCAGTGTTGGACTCCTCCAACTACCCAGACTCAGGTGAGAGCCTTCTTAGGCCTGACTGGGTACTATAGGAGATTTGTCAAGGGGTATGGATCAATAGTGACACCCCTGAATGACTTAACTTCCAAGAAAATGCCCAAAAAGGTTCAGTGGACAGTTAGCTGTCAAAAGGCATTTGATGACCTGAAGCAGGCCATGTGCACTGCTCCCATTCTACAGAGTCCTGATTACTCCAAGAAGTTCATTGTTCAAACTGATGCATCTGAATTGGGGGTAGGGGCTGTACTGTCACAATTGAATGAAGAAGGTCAGGATCAGCCAGTAGCTTTCATTAGCAGAAGGCTGACCCCTAGAGAGAAACGTTGGTCAGCCATTGAGAGGGAGGCCTTTGCTGTGGTCTGGGCTCTGAAGAAGTTGAGGCCATACTTGTTTGGTACTCACTTCCTTGTTCAAACAGACCATAAGCCCCTCTTATGGCTAAAACAAATGAAGGGTGAAAACCCCAAACTGCTTAGGTGGTCCATTTCCCTACAGGGGATGGACTTCACATTGGAACATAGACCTGGGAGTAACCATGCCAATGCAGATGGACTCTCTAGGTACTTCCACTTAGAACATGAAGACTTAACTGGGCAAGGTTAGTTTAATGTCCCTATGTTTGGAGGGGGGTTGTGTAGGAGAGTAGGATCTGCTTCACATGGGTACCCCCACTTTTTGCTGATGCTTCACTGTTTTTCGACCTTAGTCTGGCTGGGGCCCTGCTAATCAGAACCCCAGCCTAGCTGCTTCCTCTTTAAAATGGTTTCCATGTGCCTTAGGCACATCTCTGATTGGAATCTGGAGTGCCCTTATAAGTCCCTAGTATATGGTATACTATGTACCCAGGGCATAGGTACCTCAGAGGCCTACCAGGGGCTGCAGCATGTATTGTGCCACCCCTGGAAGACCATCCAAACTGACACCACAGGTCTGCTACTGCAGCCTGGGTAAGGTGGTGCATGAACCCCTTACTGTGATATAGGCTACCTATATCACTATATACATACACACATATAAACCTATAAGTCACTCCTATGGCAGGCCTTATCAATCCTGAAGGCAGAGTGCGTGGTTCCTATGTGAGAGGGTGCCCCTGCATGAGCTGGGCCCCTCTGCAGCGTTCGGAGACCCTTCTCTGATGCTGTTTGTAGTGCAGCCTGACCATATACTCTTAAGCGCATTATAACCTCGCGTTAAATGCTAACTTTGGGATGGCTGCACGGAAACATGTCGTGTTTGGTGTCAAACATCTTGGAATACTACCCCCCGCCAGTTCTGGCGGCGGGGGTAGCATTCCACCCTTCTAGAGGGAAAGACATGTACACACCGGTATACCCGGTACTGACTTTCCAGAGCCCTGGCATCACAAAATGGATGCCGCTGCCACAGACACGAGTCTGGCCTCCTGCTGCTGACCGAAACTCCAGCAGGGGAGGCCTGGACAATAGGTTTCCTGTCCCAGGGAGGTGTGACCACCTCCCCAGACAGGATAGTGTGTATTGGGGCTGGGCGGGAGCACTCTCGGGTGCTTTGAAATCCTGCACTGGGGGCACACTTGGTGTCCCTGTGCATACCCCAGTTCAAACCGGCTCAGGGGCTTCCAGCCTCTGCTCTGGCGCGAAACTGGACAAAGGGAAAGGGGTGTAACCACCCCTCTGCCCTGGCCCTCCCATAGGTGGGGCCACAGAGTATGTCCAACCCCCTACCTTAGTATAAGTAGGGGAACCCAGTCCTTAGGACTTTAGATTTACCTGGACGAAACTCTGACACAGAATCCTGGACCTTCGACGCTCTACTTCAAGATTAGAGGACTGAAGAATCTCCCTTGGGGTCAAGGAGTGACTCCCCTGCTTGGCAGGCACCAAAGAAGCAATTGTCCGGTCTGCATCACTGAAGCTCCCGTCGGACGCCGAAGTCTTTGCATCACCAGAGGTAGATTTCCAGACTTCCCCGAGGCTGCCCTGAGTCCCCAGCAAAGCTGAGGCCCGTAGCTGTCGTGGGTAACGTGGAACCGTGACCCCTGGACACCAAACGCATTTGCAAGTGCATCCTCTTCTGGGTCTCCCACAAAGTCATGCTTTGGGCTCCGAGTAGCCCCAGCCTCCAGCACCAACTGCACCGAAGATCACTGGCCTCCACTCCACGAGTGTCCTTTGAGCCAGCTCCACGTGCATTGTCTCAAGGCTCCTTCGTGGTCGCTAGTCCGTTGGCTAGTAGGCCCTCCCGAAAACCAATCTTTTTCTGCTTGGGCTCCCTGGTTGCTCCAGGGGTGCCCTGACTTATCCTCGCTGGGTGAGTCCCCCAAATCTTGCTGGTCTGCAACATCGTCCTTCTTCTATTTCCACGAGACTTGCCATTGCCAAGGCTTGTTGGGTCCAATCTGGTCGCTGACACTCCTGCAATCGACAGACGTTGTGGGACAGCTCGAATCCAGCTCCTGGTGGTCGTCGATGCCTCCTGGACCTCGTGGCTGAAGAGTCAAGACAACCATCAACCTACCTGAAGCACTCGACATCGGTGGGCATCTGCTCATCGCCTTCCTGGTCACTGGCTAGTGACCCAGACTCTATCCCCTCTGCTTTCAGGTTCTTCAAATCTTTGATCCACCTTTGGATCCACCCGAACACTTTCGACTTGGCCGCCAGCAGCACTTTGCAGCAGATCGCCATTGAAAGCGACGACGAAACCCGACCCCGAAAGACACCTATGCACCCGGCTCATCTGGGTGAGGTAACTCGAGTACTCCGGTGCTCCCGTGGGTATTGACACTAGAACAGCCTAGTTCTCAAAGGGTTTGCTCCAAGTCCTCCTCTAAGTGTCCCTTTTCTTTTAAATTCTAATCGCGACTTTCCCCATAGAAGTTAACGGTGGTTCGCGGTTGTGTTCATACACTGCACGCGTCCCCCGTGGGTCCCCTGTGTCACTGCCTTGGGTGGTTCCTTGTGGTCCAAGCACTTCTACAGGCTCTAGGCCTTGTGTCTAGCTCAGTCGTGGTTCTTATACCACTTTATTGGTATATGGTTTGGTACGCCCCTGGGGCTCAAACGTGTATTTGTGCTATTACTGTAGATAACTAACTCGTAACGTAGGTACTTCGAACTCTAGCCTCATAAAGAGACTAGAGGGGTGTGTTTAGTAATAAATACATATATTTTGAGTATATACCTGGTGTGGTCCTCTTTCATTTGGTCACTCAAGAGATTATAGACTGGTAAAACAAGCTGCTTTACATTCCTTCAAGACTTAGCCTGAAGGCTGCTCTCCATAGCTACCACTAGGATAGCTTTCAATAAAGGTTGTCTTTAACCTATCTCCAATAAGGGGTTGTTTGGACTGGTGCAAGGTGCCCACTATAATTAGTGGACAGCATATGCCAGGCCAACTTCTCACAGCAATAGCTGGAGGAACGGTTTCTTTATTGCCAATCCTGGGGCAACTGGGATCAGTTTTCCAGTGTCCAGGCTTTTTACAGACATGGCAATATGGTTTCTTTTCAGGAGAGGAAGGAGTTTGGGACCCACCCCCAGAAGAGGACTTTTGGGGCCCTGTAGTGGACTTATCCTTAGATTTATCCCCACCTTTCTCTTGGGACTTGGTAGAATCTTTCTTCTGGTCACCACCCTGATTCTTAGGCCTCACCCTGGTTCTGACCCATTTGTCTGCCTTCTTTCCCAATTCTTGGGGAGAGGTCAGATCAGAGTCCACCAGGTACTGGTGCAAAAGCTGGTTTTGACAATTATTAAGGATCTGCTCCCTCATAATCAAATTGTACAATCCTTGGAGATCAGTAACCCTACTGCCAATCAGCCAACCCTCCAGTGCCTTGGTTGCACAATCTACAAAGTCAGTCCAGTCCTGAGTCTGTGCCTTCTGGGTGTCTCTGAACTTCAACCTGTACTGCTCAGTGGTTAAGCCAAACCCATCTATCAGTGCACTCTTCAGGACTTCATAATCGTCAGCATCCTCTTCTCTAACAGTGAGGAGCTTGTCTCTGCCTTTATCTGAAAAGGAGAGCCACAAGATTGCTGCCCACTGCTTTTGGGGGACCTGCTGTACTCTACAGGCCCTCTCCATAGCAGTTATCCACTTGTGGATATCATCCCCACTCTGGTAGGGAGGAACAACCTTGCTCAGGTTCCTATGGTCTGGAATAGATTCTCTGCCTCTAGGGACACTGTTGCTGCCACCAAGGGGTTCTAACCCTCTCTTCTAGAAGCTCTCTGGATCTCCAGGGCTTCTCTATCCAGTGCCAACTGCTTGGTTCTGAGGGCAACTCTTGCTTCCTCATACTGCAGCAGTTTGCACATTCTTTCAGAGGAGGTCTCTCTTATGGGAAAGTATGAGTTCCTCTGGTGGACAAATTCTCTGCCAGAGTGATAAGAGTGCTCAGATTCCCTGGAAGGGGACCTATGCCTCTCCTCCACTCTGTCAGCTCTCTTAGGGAGAATTCCTCTGTCCTTTTCAGGCCCCTTGAGGCCTGGCCCTTCAATCACAGAGTCCTGGTCATTCTGATTTTCATCATCTGACCCAGATACTGTAATTGACCCACCCACTGATTCAGACCCATTAGCTCCTAGAGCCAATCTAAGATCATCTGCTGTCAGCAGATCTATCAGGTGTAGGGTTGAGGGACTCTGTCCTAGCCTCAGGTGTCTTTCAACACACATGGCTCTCAAGTCAGAGAAAGCCATGTCCTTATACTGAGGCTGAGTGGATCCACTGGTTCCACCCTTTAAAGACATTCTAGTGTTGTGCAGTGTTGTACTACCTACACTAGTTTGTGGCCTACTGATACTAGCTTGAGCTGTGGAAAGGGTGTGCTATCCCTTAGCACACAGCTCTAAGTTCAGTAGAACTTATTGATACTAAGCTTGACTTTATATGTACCTTAAGTACCTATAGTGGTTTTCAGTTAGTAATTCAAATAGAGATTTTCTGGTAAAACAATAGCAAGCTGGGATCCCACACGCTGCCCACCAATGTGAGAAGTTGGCCTGGTATATGCTGTTCACTAATTAAAGTGGACACCTTGCACCAGAACAATTCGACTCTTATGGTAGATAGGTTTAAGACAACCTTTATAGAAAGCTAACCTAGTGGTAGCTGTGGAGAGCAGCCTTCAGGCTAAGTCTTGAAGGAATGGAAAGCAGCTTGTTTTACCACACAATCTCTTGAATCACCAAATGAAAAGACACCACACTGGTATATATATCAAATATATATGTATTTATTAATAAACACTCTCTACTAATCTCTTTATGAGATTAGAAGTCAGGAACATATGTACAAGTCAAATGTTATCAAAATAAGTTTAGCACAATCGAATATCACAATCTTAGTTTGCTAGACCTAGGTCTAGGGCATCTAGAATCGAGGGACCCCCAAGAACCACCCCAGGTAGTTGTAGGAGACCCACAGGGGACGGACGCGGTGACCTGGCACCGGTGCGAGTCCTGTGCGAGTCTATGCGCTCAGACGCGATTGAGATTTCAATGTTAAAGGTCCCTTGCGTGTTCGAGGCGAACACACTGTAGGAGAGTAGGATCTGCCTCTTATGTTGCCCCCACTTTTTTTCTGATGTTTACACTGGTTTCTGGCTATAGTCAGGCTGGGACCCTGCTAATCAGGGCCCCAGCCTCTCTGTTCTCTCTAAACGATTTGGAGTGCACTCTAGGTGCACTAGTGATTGGATACTGTGGCACCTTATGAGTCCCTAGTATATGGTACCTTAGGTACCAAGGGCATAAGTACTTCACAGGCCTACCAGGGGCTGCAGCATGTATTATGCCACCCCTGGGAAGCAGACTAAATCTGACACCACAGGCCTGCTACTTCAGCCTGAGTGAGGAAGTGCTAGCACCCCTCACTGAGATATAGGTTCCCTATATCTCTCCTGCACACACATATAACCCTATCAGTCACCCCTAAGGCAGGCCCTATCAATCCTGAGGGCAGGGTGCTTGGCATCTATGTGAGGGGGTGCCTCTGCCTGAGCAGGGCCCCTCTGCAGCTCTCAAAGTCCATTCTCTGGTGCTGTTTGTGGATGCGGTTAAACCATATACTTTTAAGTGCATTATATCCTCGCAGTAAAATGCTAACTTTGGAATGGCTGCATCGAAACATGTCGTGTTTGGTGTCAAACACCTTGGAATACTACCCCCCGCCAGTCCTGGCGGCGGGGGTAGCATTCCACCCTTCTAGAGGGATAGACATGTACCTACTGTGGAAACGCGGTAGAATCCTGCAGAGCCCTGGCATCACAAAATGGATGCCACCAGTCACAGACACTGGGCTGCCCTCCTGCTGATGACCAACACTCGCAGTGGAGGAAGCCCAACAATAGATATCCTGTCCCAAGGGGTGTGACCACCTCCCAGACAGGGTTTAGTGTATTGGGGCTGGGTGGGTGCACTCTTAGAGTGCTTTGAAGTCCTGCACTGGGGGAGCAGAAGGCTCCTCTGTGCATATGCCAGTTCAAACCGGCTCAGGGGCTACCTGTCCCTGCTCTGGCACGAAACTGGACAAAGGGAAGTGGGTGTAGCCACCCACTCCCCTGACCCTCCCATAGGTAGGGTCATAGAGCTAGTCCCTCCCCTTCTTTTAGTATAAGAGGGGCAACCTGTGCATTGCACCCTAGATTTCCCTGGACGACGCTCTACAAGAAGAATCCCGGACCTTCGACGTTTCACTACCTTTGGAAGACTGAAGAATCTCCCTTGGAGTCAAGGAGTGACTCCCCTGTTTGGCAGGCACCAAAAATTACAAACGACGGTCACAAACTACGCCGCTACCGCTGGAGTCCAAAGTCCCTGCAGCCCAAAAAGTGGATTTCCTGACTTCTCAAAGGCCATCGTGAGTCCCCAGCGAAGCTGAGGCCAGTGGCCCCCAACAGTAACGAGGAACCGTGACCCCTGGGTACCGTGCACTATTGTCAAGTGCAACCCCTTCACAACTATCCATGAACTTGTGCTTTAGACCACGTATGGTCCCAGCCTCCAGCAGGAAATCCTCCTAAGATCAGAGGCCTACCATGTCCCGAGTGACCGTGGGCCCCTGTGAGCGAATCCTCCCGAGGCGTCTTTGCGATCCCTTGCCAGCCAGCTTGCGGGTCCCCAGAAGACTTTCTAAAGAAACCAAAGGGCTCCCCTGGTTGCTCCAGGCCTGCCCTGACTTACCTTCGCTGGGTGAGTTCCACAGACCCTGCTGGTCTGCGCCATTGTCTCTTCACACTTTCCCCGAGACTTGCTGTTACCAAGGCTTGTTGGCTCCGATTGAGTTGCCGACACCGCAGTAAGCTGCACACATTGTGGGACACGCCGAATCCAGCTCCTGGTCGTCGTCGACGCCTCCTGGACCTCGTGGCTGAAGAGTCAAGGCAACAATGAATGACCTGAATCTTGCGACGACGGTGGGCATCCATCTTCCTTGCCCCGAGTCACTGCCAAGTGACTTTGAACACTGTCCCCTCTGCTTTCAGGTCTTCCATCTTCCGAATCCAGGCTTGGATTCCTCCGGACACTTCTCCTGTCGCCGCAAGCAGCAAGTCTTCACTGGCTCCCATTTAAAACGACGCCGCGACCCGACACCAAAGAACACCTATGCACCCGGCTCCCCTGGGTGAGGTAACTTCAGCACTACGGTGCTCCTGTGGGTGTGGGCCCTAGAACTACTTACCCTGTAAGTGACTTGCTTGTAGCTTCCCTCGAAGTGCCCTAAAACTCTAACTTTCCAAGTGCGACTATCGCACTGACTCGTACATGGTTCGCGTCTGTGTTAGACACACCGCGTCCAACTCCCTTGCAATTCCATCTGTAACCGCGTCCTTCGACTTGTACAAGGACCGATCGGTGTGTTCGCCTCGAACACGCAAGGGACCTTTAACATTGATATTTCAATCGCGTCTGAGTGCATAGACTCGAACAGGATTCGCATCGGTGCCAGGTCACCGCGTCCGTCCCCTGTGGGTCTCCTACAACTACCTGGGGTGGTTCTTGGGGGTTCCTCGATTCTAGATGCCCTAGACCTAGGTCTAGCAAACTAAGATTGTAACATTCAATTGTGCTAAACTTATCCTGATAATATTTGACTTGTACATATGTTCCTGTCCTCTAATCTAATAAAGAGATTAGTAGAGAGTGTTTATTAATAAATACATATATATTTGATATATATACCTGTGTGGTGTCTTTTCATTTGGTGATTCAAGAGATTGTGTGGTAAAACAAGCTGCTTTACATTCCTTCAAGACTTAGCCTGAAGGCTGCTCTCCACAGCTACCACTTGGATAGCTTTCTATAAAGGTTGTCTTAAACCTATCTACCATAAGAGTCGAATTGTTCTAGTGCAAGGTGTCCACTTTAATTAGTGAACAGCATATACCAGGCCAACTTCTCACATTGGTGGGCAGCGTGTGGGATTCCAGCTTGCTATTGTTTTACCAGAAAATCTCTATTTGAATTACTAACTGAAAACCACTATAGGTACTTAAGGTACATATAAAGTCAAGCTTAGTATCGATAAGTTCCACTGAACTTAGAGCTGTGTGCCAAGGGATAGCACACCCTTTCTACAGCTCAAGCTAGTATCAGTAGGCCACAAACTAGTGTAGGTAGTACAACACCTCACAACACTAGAATGTCCTTAAAGGGTGGAACCAGTGGATCCACTCAGCCTCAGTATAAGGACATGGCTTTCTCTGACTTGAAAGCCATGTGTGTTGAAAGACACCTGAGACTAGGACAGAGTCCCTCAACCCTACACCTGATAGATCTGCTGACAGCAGATGATCTTAGATTGGCTCTAGGAGCTAATGGGTCTGAATCAGTGGGTGGGTCAATTACAGTATCTGGGTCAGACGATGAAAATCCAAATGACCAGGACTCTGTGATTGAAGGGCCAGGCCTCAAGGGGCCTGAAAAGGACAGAGGAATTCTCCCTAAGAGAACTGACAGAGTGGATGAGAGGCATAGGTCCCCTTCCAGGGAATCTGAGCACTCTTATCACTCTGGCAGAGAATTTGTCCACCAGAGGAACTCGTACTTTCCCATAAGAGAGACCTCCTCTGAAAGAATGTGCAAACTGCTGCAGTATGAGGAAGCAAGAGTTGCCCTCAGAACCAAGCAGTTGGCACTGGATAGAGAAGCCCTGGAGATCCAGAGAGCTTCTAGACGAGAGGGGTTAGAACCCCTTGGTGGCAGCAACAGTGTCCCTAGAGGCAGAGAATCTATTCCAGACCATAGGAACCTGAGCAAGGTTGTTCCTCCCTACCAGAGTGGGGATGATATCCACAAGTGGATAACTGCTATGGAGAGGGCCTGTAGAGTACAGCAGGTCCCCCAAAAACAGTGGGCAGCAATCTTGTGGCTCTCCTTTTCAGATAACGGTAGAGACAAGCTCCTCACTGTTAGAGAAGAGGATGCTGATGATTATGAAGTCCTGAAGAGTGCACTGATAGATGGGTTTGGCTTAACCACTGAACAGTACAGGTTGAAGTTCAGAGACACCCAGAAGGCACAGACTCAGGACTGGACTGACTTTGTTGATTGTGCAACCAAGGCTCTGGAGGGTTGGCTGGTTGGCAGTAGGGTTACTGATTTCAAGGGATTGTATAATCTGATGATGAGAGAACAGATCCTTAATAATTGCCAGAACCAGTTGTTGCATCAGTACCTGGTGGACTCGGATCTGACCTCTCCCCAAGAATTGGGAAAGAAGGCAGACAAGTGGGTCAGAACCAGGGTGAGGCAGAAACCCCAGAACCAAGGGGTGACACCAAGAAGCAAGATCCTAAGGGCTCTGAGAAAGGTGGGGATAAGTCAAAAGACCAGAAGTCTTCACAAGGGCCCCAAAAATCTGCATCTGGTGGGGAGTCACAATCCAACAAGGGAAAAGGCCAAAGAAGCCCTGGTGCAAATTCTGTAAACAGAAAGGGCACTGGACTTCTGACTGTAACAAGTCCAAAGACCAAACCACCACCACTCCTGCCCCTAAGGCAACTGTTCCCCCTAGTTCAGCTACTGGTGGAGGTGGTACACAGAATAAGGGTGTAGTAGGGTTGACCCTGGGTTCTGAAGTGGACGCTGACCTAGTCAGAGTGCCCACTCAGGCAATGCTGATTTGTGAGGGAGACCTTAATATGTCCTTCCTAGTGAGTCCCAGTAATCTGGGCAAATACAAACAGCAGCCTGTAATAAATGGCAAACAGGCTTTGGCATTTAGGGACACAGGAGCTAGTGTCACCATGGTGGCAGAGGATCTTGTGGACCCTGGACAGATCATCCTGGGCGAAATGTACCAGGTGACCAATGCAAGCAACGTCAAGACCAACCATAGTCTGGCAGTTGTGAATTTCTCCTGGGGAGGGGTAACTGGCCTCAAGAAGGTTGTAGTCAGTGCAGACCTCCCTGTCGAATGTCTATTGGGCAATGATCTAGAGACTTCAGCCTGGTCTGAAGTAGAGTTATGGACTCATGCTGAGATGTTGGGCATCCCTGCAGAGGTATTTGCTGTGACCAGGTCACAAGCAAGAATGCATGACACTGAACCAGCTCTGGATCCTGGAACAATGGACCAGATGCTTCCCAAGAGGAGGAGCAGTAGGGTAAAGGCAGTGCCTTCCCCTCTGTCTCAGATCACAGTTTCACTCCCAGAGGGAGGTGAAGCAGATCCTGAAGAAGGAACTGCCCCAGAGGGACTTGAGCCTGATCAGGTTGAGTTCTTGGGGGCAGGGGGCCCTTCTAGGGAAGATCTGAGTAAGGAGCAACAGTGCTGCCCCTCTCTTGAACCCCCTCAGACAGCAGGCTGCTGCTGAGGCTGCTGGGAGTGCTAGTGGGTCCCATAAAGTTTATTGGGATGAGGGACTCCTATATTCTGAGAGTAGAGACCCAGCCCCTGGAGCCACCAGGAGGATGGTAATACCTCAGAAGTTTAGGGGGTTCCTCTTGACCCTAGCACATGACATCCCTTTAGCAGGACACCTGGGCCAAAACAAGACCTGGGACAGGCTTGTTCCACATTTCCATTGGCCACATATGTCAGAGGACACAAAGGAGTTTTGTCGCTCCTGTGTCACATGCCAAGCCAGTGGTAAGGCAGGTGGCACAACAAAGGCCCCCCTGATACCACTACCTGTGGTGGGGGTACCCTTTGAAAGGGTAGGGATTGACATTGTTGGTCCCCTTGACCCTCAAACTGCATCTGGGCACAGGTTTATCCTGGTGGTAGTGGATCATGCCACCAGGTACCCAGAAGCAATTCCCCTGAGGACCACCA
Source organism: Calotriton arnoldi (assembly GCA_963921515.1). Taxonomy (NCBI): domain Eukaryota; kingdom Metazoa; phylum Chordata; class Amphibia; order Caudata; family Salamandridae; genus Calotriton; species Calotriton arnoldi. The sequence goes on along the minus strand of CAWUFW010014020.1, from coordinate 2,720 downwards.
CAGCCCCTGTGGTGGCAAGAGCCATCATTGGAGTCTTCTCCAGAGTGGGTTTCCCAAAGGAGGTCATTTCTGACAGAGGTACCAACTTCATGTCAGGATATCTAAAAGCAATGTGGAAGGAGTGTGGTGTAACTTACAAGTTCACCACCCCCTATCACCCACAATGCAATGGTTTAGTTGAACGCTTCAACAAAACCTTGAAAGGAATGATTAAAGGACTCCCAGAGAAGCTTAGGCGGAAATGGGACCTTCTTCTTCCTTGCCTGTTGTTTGCATACAGAGAGGTTCCACAGAAGGGGGTTGGTTACAGCCCATTTGAGCTTCTGTTTGGGCATCCTGTGAGAGGTCCACTGTGTTTGGTAAAAGAGGGCTGGGAGTTACCTCTCAAGCCCCCAAACAAGATGTGATGGACTATGTACTTGGTCTCCGCTCCCGGATGGCTGAGTACATGAAAAAGGCAACCAAAAACCTGGAGGCCAGCCAAGAATTACAAAAAGCTTGAATTGACCAAAAGGCTGTACTGACTGTATACCAGCCAGGACAGAAAGTGTGGGTGTTGGAGCCTGTGGCCCCAGCAGCCCTCCAGGACAAGTGGAGTGGCCCCCATACAATAGTTGAACAGAAGGGAGAAGTCACCTATCTGGTGAATCTTGGAACTCCCAGGAGTCCCCTGAGGGTGCTCCATGTCAACAGATTAAAGCCATATGTTGACAGGGCTGACATGGGCTTGCTCATGGCAACTGATGAGGACCAGGAGGAGGAGAGTGACCCTCTCCCTGACCTGCTCTCTCAGAACCCTGATGATGGGTCAGTAGATGGTGTTGCTTTGGCAAGCAGCCTCACTGACCATCAGCAAACTGAGTGAAGACAAGTTCTGCAACAGTATAGACATATGTTTAGCCTGACCCCTAGTCAGACTACCTGGTGCACCCATGAGGTGGACACTGGAGACAGTCTGCCTGTCAAGAGTAAAATCTACAGGCAACCTGACCATGTCAGGGACTGTATCAGGACTGAAGTCCAGAAAATGTTGGAGCTAGGTGTAATTGAGCCTTCAGATAGCCCTTGGGCTAGCCCAGTAGTCCTGGTACCCAATCCTCATACCCAGGGTGGTAAGAAAGAAATGAGGTTTTGTGTAGACTACAGAGGCCTCAATGCAGTCACTAGGACTGATGCCTATCCCATACCAAGGGCAGATGAGCTGATTGATACTTTGGCCTCAGCCAAGTATCTAAGTACATTTGACCTAACAGCTGGCTACTGGCAGATCAGATTAGCTGATGATGCAAAAGCGAAAACAGCATTTTCGACCCCTAGTGGGCACTACCACTTTGTGGTGATGCCCTTTGGATTGAAAAATGCACCTGCCACTTTTCAGAGGTTGGTGAATAAAGTTCTGGCAGGGATGGAAACTTATTGCTCAGCTTAGCTAGATGATATTGCTGTCTTTAGTTCCTCCTGGCAGGATCACCTGGTCCACCTCAGAAATGTTTTGGAGGCTCTGCAGAAAGCAGGCCTCACTATCAAGGCCACTAAGTGCCAGATAGGGCAGAGTCAGGTTGTGTACCTGGGCCACCTTGTAGGTGGAGGCCAGGTTCAGCCTTTACAGAGCAAAATCCAAACCATAATGGAATGGGTTGCTCCAACCACCCAGACACAGGTGAGAGCCTTCTTAGGCCTGACTGGGTACTATAGGAGGTTTGTCAAGGGATATGGATCTATAGTGACCCCCTTGAATGATCTGACCTCAAAGAAAATGCCAAAAAGGTTCAGTGGACAGCTAGCTGTCAGAAGGCATTTGAAGACCTAAAGCAGGCCATGTGCACTGCCCCCATCTTACAGAGTCCAGACTACACCAAAAAGTTCATTGTCCAAACAGATGCTTCTGAGCTGGGTGTGGGAGCTGTACTGTCTCAACTGAATGATGAAGGTCAAGACCAGCCAGTAGCTTTTATTAGCAGAAGGCTGACCCCTAGAGAGAAACGTTGGTCAGCTATAGAGAGGAGGCCTTTGCTGTGGTGTGGGTCCTGAAGAAGCTGAGGCCATACTTGTTTGGCACTCACTTCATAGTTCAGACTGACCACAAGCCCCTCCTATGGCTTAAACAGATGAAAGGTGAAAACCCAAAACTTTTGAGGTGGTCCATTTCCCTACAGGGGATGGACTATACAGTGGAACATAGACCTGGGACCCAACATGCCAATGCAGATGGACTCTCAAGGTATTTCCACTTTGAACACGAAGACTCAACTGGTCAAGGTTAGTTTAGTGTCCCTACGTTTGGGGGGGTTGTGTAGGAGAGTAAGATCTGCCTCTTATGTTGCCCCCACTTTTTTTCTGATGTTTACACTGGTTTCTGGCTATAGTCTGACTGGGTCCCTGCTAATCAGGGCCCCAGCCTCTCTGTTCTCTCTAAACGACTTGGAGTGCACTCTAGGTGCACTAGTGATTGGATACTGTGGTACCTTATGAGTCCCTAGTATATGGTACCTTAGGTACCAAGGGCATAGGTACTTCACAGGCCTACCAGGGGCTGAAGCAGGTATTATGCCACCCCTGGGAAGCAGACTAAATCTGACACCACAGGCCTGCTACTGCAGCCTGGGTGAGGAAGTGCTAGCACCCCTCACTGAGATATAGGTCCCCTATATCTCTCCTGCACACACATTGAGACTTATCAGTCACCCCTAAAGCAGGCCCTATCGATCCTGAGGGCAGGG